>OX422143.1:140391874-140805972 GCA_949129095.1 Volucella bombylans
TGGCATCGAGGCCAAAGAGACGTTAGAAAAACAAAATGTTTTCACCCTACCATCCGCGCTAAAAAAAATCACGTCAGCCAACAGAACCCTGTCAAAACGTGCAATGAACAAAGCTAGGCCGGCAGTGGATGGCACCTGGATGGATATGACTTGGTAGAGAACATAGACAAACTGATTTGCACGATATGGTTTGAGTGAAGCAGGCATTTGCAAAACTTTAGAAGCATCGGTCTCCTTAACATCGACTACAAAATCTTGTCTGCGGTATTGTGTGAATGCGTGAGACCATTTTGCAACGATATTATTGGGTTCTATCTGCGCGGTTTCAGACTATATAAATCAATGTCCAAATCTCCACTCACCACTTCTTCATCGATTTCATTGCCATATATTTATGACCATATCTATAGAGATGAGCCATACAGAGCCATGATAATTCTGGCATAACTGTCAGACTAATAAGAATAACGATGGATAGGAGGAGCGTTGACGCCAAGAAAGGGTTTAGAAAAACGCATCTTCTTGGGACAAATTAAGGCTGCTATTTCAAGAATTTGGGGCTCTCTTACACCAATATAAAATATTGGGTTCCAATGCCTGCATTATTTGCAGTGTACCAGCATATAACAAAGACCTGACATAGCTGCGCAAGGAGTAATCGATTGACGTCAAATCGCATGATCTTGGTGGCCAACTCATCGGCCAATGTTATCCTTGAATCGAGTCGTCAGTAATGCGTTCAGGTCAACAACATCGTCCTTAAAGACTAGCGAATTGAAGACCGATTTTCGTTCTTCTGGTGTAAGCCTATTCGCAATGATTTGTCGAACATAAATGTCAAAGAACTGCCAAAAACCTTCAACTTACTTGTCCCTATTCGGAGATCTATCAGTCAAAATAATATACTTGACCAAAGAGTTCCGGCATAATTTACAAGCTCCAATAATGTTAATTACGAGTACACGTAAGAAATATCATAAGGACTTGCATTCCATTTAAGATTTGTATAAGTAGTAACATCGTATATTCTATCAAATAAAATTTCCTACCTTGAGACTACGTAGGATCCCAAAGATGAGATTACTAAAAAAATATTACACTAATCAAAAGGACAAATGTACAAGTACACATTCAAATCATGCATACGAGTATCTTAGACTTCATTTCTTATAAGAACGTAGACATTTCGGCACAGGTTAGACATAACTATCAAATACATTCAATTGCCGTATCTTGTTATCGGTGGAATTGGTTTACTCATCTACAATACTTGCACGTGCAGGACGTCTTCTACGAGTATGTTTAGGCAATTTCATATTCAAGGTTAATAGACACGGCTTCCAGCTGTATTTTATGATGTACACATTCTACCATAATTGAATCGTTTATAAGCTTGAACCCTTACAGGTGCCGGCTCACATGCGGGATTCATAAATTTTTATTAAGCTCCTATTTTCGGCTAAATGTTTTCGTATCGCATTAAGGATTTCCCCGGTATCCTTTTATGGGTAAAAGGGTATGGGTTAGGACTAGAATAATTACTGTTTTATGTATTTATGCATGTGAGTGTAGTCATTTTATGTAGTCGATGTAGGGAAATTAAATTGATAAATTTTGTTTTAGCTTCCTTAAACACATTTTGAGAAAACCAGAGAACTGTGATTCATTAGGAAAATTTAGTAGACACTCTGTTCGGAGTAGGCGTAAGTGCCCATACATGTGAAAAATCGAAACAGTATATTTTTACAAAACAGTTCTTTCACTTATTTTATTATAATTCTTTACATAACTATTAAACAATTCAAGATATAAATTAATTAATTAATTAGCAAAATACTATAATTTAGATAATTAAGAATAATTCAAATGCATGCAAAATAAAAGAGTTGAAGTAATCCAATTTAGTTAATTAGTTAATAATTAAGAAGTTTTGAATTCGTAACTGAAAGCAATCCACGGCCACGTTGATCAATCCACGAAGTCAGAGAGAGAGATGGTAAGCTGTTTTCTTCCTTTTATAAGTTTGATGTTGTATAACACAGTGTTGACATTCCGAACAGTTTGTCTTAAAAGCTTTAAACGGATGTGTTCATAAGAACTCTATATACCACTTACATGTGTGTATCATGGCCCAGTCACATGAAGAGCCAGGTAAATTCCTAAACTAGATAGGCCTTCTTAGGAAATACTCTCGAAAACCGGGACCGACAGACCAGGACAAGGTAAGGCTGAGTTACTTAGAATTATCTGTAGGGCGTATACTTAACATTTTCTAACGAAAACCAGGAGCTATAATTTTTTTAATATATCAAGAGTGGCGTTTTTTTTAAAACACTCACTACTCTTCCTTTGACTGTCTGATTGTGCCGACATTTTGTATTTATACCTGCATCCTTATCCTGCTATAGAACTTTGTAATTTCATGATATAATCCCCTTATTACTAAAGGCTCAGTCTTCCATTGCTTTGTTATTCCTTTAGAGGTCGATATCTATTTTCAAAGAAAAGTCGTCTTTATTGACGAAGCGCACTTTAGGCTCAAAGGGTTTGTGAATAAGCAAACTTGCTATAGTGAGGCAAGTCCTGAAGTGACTCAGGTCACTATACTACACCCAGAAAAATGCACTTTTTTGAGTGTTCTGCACGTTGGTAACATTTAACTCGGGCTTGTCAACACCGGACGACTTTATTGAGTTTAGTAAAAACTTCTGTTATAACCACAACTAAAACCAAAACTAAACTGGAAAGACAAGGGTCGGGAGAGGTGATAATTGAGGGTGTTTTTGAGGGTATTTCAGCAGAAATGAAAATCGAATACTTGGGAAATTCTACTGGCTTCATGTAGCATTCGAGACAGTGGTCCGTTAAAACCATATGCCGCTCGATGGTTATTTGGACGAAAAAGAGGAACAGACCTTAATTTGCGTGGCTTTTGGTATTGAAAAAAATTTAATCCAGCAGTGAGGGACAGTCGATAGAGCCGAATAAGAGTTGGTGTATAAAGAAAATGTAGGAATCTGCGTTGGACAGCTTCGATACGTAGAATATGGTTTTAGTTTAGTTTTAGTTTTGAATGCATTTTATTTTCTTAATCACTAACTCTTACATACTAACAAAAAATGCTTAAATGCTAGCTTAAAATTACTTAATAATCTTATACTAACTTACTGGCCCTACACAGGTACTCTAAGCTACTCTAAATTCTTATATCTATATCTTTCGACTTTATTAACATTTTGTTTAGAATTATTTATATTGTATACTTAAGGCTAAGAAAAAATAATTGCTAACAAAAAACTTAGCATATGGACATAATTTTTTATATTTTATAAAAACTTAATATCTAACTTAAAATAAACATTAGCCTACCTAACCTACATACAGCTGCCCTGCCTCATTAGTGAGGCTGGTCCGTAATTGACGGAAACGACGACGAAACATCTTCTCCATCATTCAACCACCAGAAATGCTGATGCTGCCGAACGACATCCCTCTTATCGCGATTCCCCACCGCCCTACTGAACCTGAGTCGATCCACACTGCCATGTGCGACGTCTCTGTTGTAGTTGAGTCGCCTGTCCCCAGCTGTCCGAGCACATGGAAGATTAATGGGACCGCTGATCTATCCTGGATCAACCCTATCTGATCAAGGTAGAGGAATGCTTCCGGCGGGACGAAGCCATCAGAGCGCACACTCTCGTGGTAAAGGTAATTGGGGTCAGTTTCAGTTTTCAGTTTAAATGCACTTTTATTTAACTAATTAATTTACTCTTACATGCTAGACAAAAAAATGCTTAAAAATTAGCCTAAATAACTTACAAATAATCTTATTTTAACTTACTGACCCCATGCGGGCGCTCTAAGCTAAACCTAACACTTAAACTATGTCTTTCGACGAATCTTACAGTCTAATTTTATATTCAATTTAACATTACTTAATACTACTTGTAGAACTAGGAAATAAATTTTAACTAAAAACTTTTTTATATTATAAAAACTTAAAACTAAAAACTTATAGACTACCTAACCTACTTAATCTACTTACATCTAATATATACACATACATACATATACATATACATCCATAATACCTATATACTTAATATATAAGTATATGCATATATATATATATATTTTTTTTTTAATTTTTTTTTTATTTTTTTTTGTGTTTTTATATTTTTGTTTTCTTAAAAACTAACTTAATCCTACCTAAAAATATTTAAGCCGGCCATGGCTAATAAAATAGTCAGACGACCGACTTTGCTTCCTATGGAGCTACCTAGTACTGGAGGAATTGGACGACGAAACTTCCCCTCCCTCAACCAGCAACCAAAATTGTTGGTGCTGCCGTGCGACATCCCTCATGTCGGGACTCCCTACCGCCCTATTGAACCGGAGACGCTCAGCGCTGCCGTGTACGACGTCTCTGTCGTAGTTGAGTCGCCTGTCCGCAGCTGTTCGAGCGACGTGGAAGATTAGCGGAATCGCTAATCTGTCCTGGACCAGACCTTTACTATCTAGATAGAGGAACGCTTCTGGAGGAATAAAGCCGTCAAAGCGAACTCTCTCGTGATACATATAATTGGGGTAGAAAGCCCCGTAGATCAGGTTGTTCGATGAGGTCATTGCTCTTGCAATGTGCCTCCGAGTCAACATAATGACGAAATTGTCCACTCTTATTAGGTTCGCCCTATTGTACAGGACCTCATTGGGATAGAATTTTATGTACTCAGACTCTGGTGTTCTGTATAAGCGAAGACAAGTCCTAAGACAAGCCCTCTCAAACACCCGAATCTTTTCCAATAAACTTGCTCTCACGTTAAACCACACGGGACATCCAAATACAAGCATAGGCCGGATAAGGGCCATGTAGCAGATCACCTTCACCCTCGCATCGAGTTGGCTATTACAAAACAGTCTGTTTGTAAGGGCAAAAGCGCCTTTGGCTCTGGCCAGAGCAACATCTATATGTTTGTTAAAATACAGAAATTGATCTAGCCAGATCCTAAGGTATCTGACTACATTTCGACAAGCAAGTGGCTGTCCGTATTGTCCGACGATAGAAAACTTTCGCCAATTCTTTCTGGTATCCCTAGAGGCCCCAGACAAAGGCGTCCTAAACAGAATGGTTTTCGACTTCCGAAAGTTGATTTTCAACTTCCAGTCATCGCAATATCGCTTAATTTTATCGAAGTCACGCTGCAAAAGCATATTAATGACCTCAATCGTTGGACCCGATCTGTACGCGATTAGGTCGTCTGCGTACGGTATGGCATGGTGAAGTGATCCTATCAGATCACTTGTGTAAATGTTGAACAGGATCGGCGAATTTACCGCACCTTGTTGCAGACCGTTTTTAATGTTAAATGTTCCAGCAGAAGTCACATCGCCATTCTTCACGATGAACTGTCTACTGGAGAGCATATCAAAAAGAATATACAGCTGTGGTTTACTAATGCCCAACCTGTCCAGCTTGAAAAAGAGTCCCTCTAACCATACGGTATCGAAGGCCTTCTCCAAGTCAATCAGGCAAGCACCAGTGCACTGTTTCTTGCCTTTGTTCCATTGGATATAAGAAACCAGTTTAGACGCAGCATGAATAATATCATGCCCCGTCTTGAAACCGAATTGATTATTCGGAACTATATGTTTGTCCTCAACATACTTAGTCAGGACTCTATTGATTACCTTCTCGAAAACCTTACTGATGTTTGGAAGAAGACTAATTGAGCGGAGATTCGCCGGATTGGAAGTATCTTTATCCCTTTTGGGGATCGGATGTACCACCGCAGTTTTCCAATGCGCTGGACAATGTGCATTATTCATTGCATTATTAAACAGGGTGGTATAAATGTTTACCGCTTCTAGAGGGAGATGTCGAAGCACAATGTTCGGTATTTCATCGGTTCCCACTGATTTCTTACTTCTAAGTGATTCGAAGATCGTTTGGAGCTCCTCCTTCGAAATGAACGGGGGTAGTACCCTATCGTTGGTGATGGCATTATTTGCCATATTTTCGTCACTGAACTGGGTGAAACCCGAGCTCTCGAATCGCCAATTCACAATTTCATTTCGAAGGTAGAGATTGTGCACAAGGACTCGATTCTCCAGATCGTGGTTCGGGCCAATGATAACATTCGCCTTGTACACTTCCTGGAAAGTCGCTCCTATAGCCTCTACCTGCTCCTGTGGATCCTCGATCACAAAGTAGTTATCATCATCAACAGCCTCATTTGGATCTATGCTCGCCGTTACCAGTATTTGTTCATTGTTCGTCGTTCGGGCGATTTTAAGACATGGGAGGTCGTTCTGATTATTTCTCCGAAATATTTTATTTATTTGCGGGAACATATTCGGGTTGCTGGTGTTTACAGCCCGAATTTTATTGTTCCAATACAAACTTATAGAATTTCTGTAATTTTCCTTTATTAATGTTTGGAGATTTTTAATCGACGACTTCAGAGTCATGATCACCGGGTTATGTCTGTCAGTAAACTGTCTGTACAAGGTTTTTAGTCTTGACAGCAGTCTACTTTTATGTCGGTGCAGTGCGTCAATAGTTGCGTTGCGGAATAGGTCTTCTTCGTCAGTGTGTTGGTACCGAGGTATCGTTTTGTACATTGTTCGTTTGATTGTCTCGTCCATTAGTCTTAGATATCCGTCAATCTCCTCGTTTGACAGATTTCTGTTGGACGGTGGGTAGAGCGAATTCGAGGAGAGTGCTCTAGTCAGTGTTCTGGTGAAGTTTGTCCAACGCACCCTACTATAATTGTAGGAATGCCTACACGAAAGTGCGTAGACAGTTTGTAGTGCATGTCAGTTTTATTCGTGAGTCGAACAGCAGAAGATCCAGATAAGACCCTTGTCTGGGAAACGTCGCCTTAAGCCCGAGTCGATACATCACACTGTGCTGACCCCACCAATTGAATAGTAGGTTCCCTCTAGTATTTGGTGTATTATTTCCCCAATCACTATGTTTGGCGTTGAAATCTCCGCCGATAATAAAATAGTTATCTTCCAATTTCAGGCTCAGGAATCGAAAAAGCATTTCGAGCTCTGAGATGAATAAAGTGGATTGAGTAGCCTTAGGCGCATAGATAGACACCATGTACAACCGCTTTCCACTACGGAGGGGGATATACACGATGCATGCCTCCAGCACCTGGAACCTACGTACTACACGACTGTATACTCTTTTAAAATGTATACCTTTTCGTGCGAAAATCCCAACGCCTCCTCCCTGAATGGAGTTGGGCCGGTTTCTCCGTACTATTTTGTATCTTCTGTGCCTCATTTTATGTCTCTTGGTAAGCTTAGTTTCACTAACCAAAAGCACATCAGGGGCTTAGTCTTTAAGCAACTTAAATAGTGTGGCTCTTCGTTCGAGCCTAATCAATGAATTAACATTCACAGCTATTGCGTGAGCAGTATCCTGATGGATACTCTTATGTTTTTTTTTTTTTTTTTTATTAATTATAGAAAAAAAAAAGTAGCTTCTCCTCCACCAGGTGTCGGAACTCGGTTCACTTTATCGCCGATCGATTGTCACTTGCACTAGGCCAACTTGCCTCTTTTGAAATTTGTTTCAAATACTTTGTTTTTAATATGTGCACTGTTATAATTCACAAGCCTGATAAGGACCATGTAGCAGATTACCTTTACCCTCGCATCGAGTTGGCTGCTATAAAACAGTTTCTTTGTAAGGGCAAAAGCGCCTTTAGCTCTGGCCAGAGCAGCATCTACATTTTTGCCAAAACACAGAAACTGATCTAGCCAGATTCCAAGGTATCTGACTACATTTCGACAGGCAAGAGGCTGTCCGTGTTGTCCAATAATCGAGAACTTTCTCCAATTTTTTCTGGTATCCCTTGAGGCTCTAGATAACGGCGTTCTAAAGAGAATGGTTTCCGATTTCTGAAAGTAGATTTTCAACTTCCAGTCATCGCAAAATCGTCTCATCTTATCGAAGTCACGCTGCAAGAGAGTATTAACGACCTCGATATTTGGACGCTTTCAAATCGTCTGCGTACGTAATTGAATGGGGAAGTGAACCTATTAAGTCGCTTGTATAAATGTTGAATAGGATCGGCGAATTGACCGCACCTTGCTGAAGACCATTTTTAATTTGAAATATTCCAACAGAAGTCACATCACCATTTTTCACGATGAACTGTCTGTTGGTTAGCATATTATAAAGAATGTACAAGAGTGGTTTACTGATCTCCAGCCTAATCAGCTTATAGAAAAGACCCTCTAGCCATACGGTGTCGAAGGCCTTCTCCAAGTCAACAAGGCAGGCGCCAGTACATTGTTTTTTGCCTTTGTTCCATTGGATATCAGAAACCAGTTTAGACGCGGCATGTGAGATATCATGTCCCGCCTTAAAACCGAATTGATTATCCGGAACTATATGTTTGTCCTCAACCCACCTAGACAGAGCTCTATTGATTACCTTTTCAAAAACCTTACTGATATTCGGAAGGAGACTTATCGACCGGAGATTCGCCGGATTGGATATATCCTTCCCCTTTTTGGGGATAGGTTGAACCACCGCCGTTTTCCAATGCGCTGGATAATGTGCATTATTCATTGCATTATTAAACAGGGTGGTGTAAATGTCCACCGCTTCTATAGGAAGATGTCGAAGCACGATGTTCGGAACACCATCGGTCCCGACCGATTTCTTAGCCCTGATTGTGTCGAAGATCTCATGGAGTTCTTCCTTCGAAATGAACGGGGGTAGGTCACCCTCTCTGGCAATGACATTATTTGCCATATTTTCGTCGCTAAACCGGGTGAAACCAGAGCCCTCGGATCGCCAGTTCCCTATTTCATTTCGAATGCAGAAGTCGTGCACCAAGACGCGACTGTCCAGGTCGTAATTAGGGCCAATGTTATCAATGGCCTTGTATACTTCCTGGAAAGTGGCCCCTATGGCCTCAACCTTCTCCTGTGGATCCTCGATCACAAAAAAGTCGTCATCATCAGCGGCCTCATTTGGATCAATGCCTGCTATTGTCAGTAACCGTTCGTTGTCTGTTGTCCGGGCTATTTTAAGACACTGAAGGTCGTTTTGATTTTTTCTCCGAAATAGTGTATTTATTTGCGGAAACATATTCGG
Source organism: Volucella bombylans (assembly GCA_949129095.1). Lineage (NCBI taxonomy): Eukaryota > Metazoa > Arthropoda > Insecta > Diptera > Syrphidae > Volucella > Volucella bombylans. Next base: position 140,400,996 of record OX422143.1, read on the forward strand.
GTTGCTGGTGTTTACAGCCCGAACCTTGTTGTTCCAATACAAACTTACAGAAATTCTGTAATTTTCTTTTTATTTTCTTAGCGTTTGAATATTTTTAATCGACGACTTCAGTGTCCCAATCTCCGGGTCTTGTCGGTCAGTTAACTGTCTGTACAAGTTTTTAAGTCTTGTCAAAAGTCTACTTTTCTGTCGGTGCAGTGCGTCAATATTAGGATTGCGGAACAGGTCTTCGTTAGTCGTACGTCGATACCGCGGTATTGTAGAGTCCATAGTTTGTTTAATTGTCTCGTCCATCTGTTTTAGGTAATTGTCGATCTCCTCGTTTGACAAATTCCTATTGGATGGTGGGTGGAGCGTGTTCAAGGAGAGCGCTCTGTTCAAGGTTGCGGAGAAGCGCGTCCATCGAGCCTTACTGTAGTTGTAAGAATATCTTTGGACAAACTCCTCCAATTCCGCAATTTAGTTGGGAACTGTAATTTCGGTGCTAAAACCGCAATGGTCGCTGTCATACACGAATGTGCGCAGACAGTTTAATGTTTGTAAATTCGTACCTGTCAGTCGTATACGTTCGTCGTACAGCAGTAGATCCAAATAAGCCCCGCCTCTGGGAAACGACGGGTTATCCGTCGCTTTAAGACCGAGTCTGTACATGACATCGTGCTGACCCCACCAATCGAGTAGTAGGTTCCCTCTAGTATTTGGCAAATTATTTCCCCAATCTCTGTGTCTAGCGTTGAAATCCCCGCCGATTATAAAATAATTCTCCCCCGATTCCAGCCTCAGAAGTCGAAAAAGCGTGTCGAGCTCTGTAATAAATAGGGTGGATTGTGAAGCCTCAGGTGCATAAACAGAGGCCAAGTACAGCCGCTTTCCACTGCGGAGCGGGATGTAAACGACGACAATTTATAGGTGTTGATAGGAGGCATCTTCTCCTTCCTCTTCGTCTGCTGCTGTTGTTGTTTTTGTTGTTTTTCCTGCTGCTGCTGTTTTAGCCGTGGCTGCTCTTGTTGTTGTTGCTGGTGTTTCTTTTGCTTTTGTTGGTGTTCTGGTAGCACTTGTGCTATTGTATTTGTCTGTTGTTTTTGTTTGGGCTGCTTTTGATCAAGCTGCAACTGCTGTTGTTGTTGGGATTGCTCAAGCTCTTCCCTCTTGTTTCTGACCATTTGCTGTTCTTTTATGGCCTCTACCCTTTGCTGTAGCATTTTGATGCTGCTACTTATCGACTCGATTTCCTCCTCTTCATCGTCCGATTCGCTTGCTGCCAATGAAGCGAAGTTGTTTCCTGCCTGTTTCTGTCAAACATGTAATGCTCATGACTATGATTGATGGGAAAGCCTGTAACGCGATGACCGAAAGTTCATCATCACAGAAATGTTTTATTTGTGGAGCAACCCCTAAGTCAATGAATGATGAATTCACCGGTCTTAAGACCAACAGAAATAATCTTGGTTTTGCTTTGTCTACATTACACGCATGGATAAGGTGCTTTGAATGTTTGCTTGATATAAGCTATCGTTTGGAAATAAAAAAAAAGCCGCTCACAGCTGAATCGGACAAAGTTATATGACGAAATGTTCTGGTGAAATTAAAAGCCGATTTAAGAATGAAAAGGGGGTAATTGTAGATAAACCAGAACCAGGGTATGACAACACAAATGACGGAAATACTGCTCGGAGATTTTTTGAAAACGCGGACAAAAGTGCAGAAATTACAGGATTGGATGTTGCTATAATAAGAAAGTTTGGGATTATTCTTCGTAGCTTATCTTCAGGGCATGACATTGATGTTGATAAATTTCATTCTTTTGCGTCAGAAATAAAAAAAGCTATACATAAATCTCTATCCGTGGTACTACATGCCTGCTAGTGTTCACAAAATACTTGTACATAGTCACGAAATTATGAAATTTGTCCTTTTGCCTATTGGACAGCTTTCTGAGGAAGCTCAGTAAGCTAGAAACAATGACTGTAGAAGATTTCGTGAACACAACACTCGCAAGCAGTCACGTTTAGCCACGAATAGAGATTTGCTTAATATGCTGTTGATACATATCTGATCCTGTAATAAGGAACTTAAGAGAAGTGTCACAAAAAAAGATACGTAATTTACCTTGTGAAGTATTAAATTTGTTGCATCCATCATGCGTTAAATACAGAAGGGTCAGACTCTTCTGATTCCTCTGCAACAGATTTAAATTTGACTAACTCTCATAATCATGACTACTCAACAGAAAACTCGTCCGAAGATAGTGAGTAATGAAATTGAGTAATATCTACCTACATATTTGTTAATTAGAATTTTTTAGTATTTATAAAACAAACGAGTATTATAATGCCGTATTAATTAAGCTGATTATAAACTGTACAAATTAACTACTATTTATTATAATTTGTTTTGTATTTTCCATTAGTCCATAAGACTAATAAATATTAAAAAAGCTGTTTCTTTTTCTTTATTTACTTTCTGATATTAACAAAATGTTTTCTTTTATCAAAATATGTAGCGAATCCTTAGTTGCAAATCAACTATGTACTCGTAGTTTCTTTCCATATCCCGATAGTAATGTTCGAGGTTTATGATGGTTCAATGCACTCGTGAAAGGGACAGTAACTCTTCAGTTATCATAGACTCATAGTCGCTTGAAACTACAATATCTTTGCAAGTCCAATTGGACGTTGGAGCGTGTTTGGTCCGTTTTTATTCGCAATTAAAATGGTAACCATTATTTTCAGAATGAATTATCCATCTACTGCAATTCAGCTGCATGTATACGAGTATTTTTATCATGAAAGACTGAAAGTCCGCACTTACTGCCAATAAGCATTCCCAAGAAGTGTTGTTGTTTTTTTTTTAATTTACGATTTTGTGGGATTTCGGTCCTTTAGTTCTTTTACTGTTTTGTATTCAAGAAAATGCATTAACTAACAAACTAACAGACACAAATGGTATGGGTATTGCATCGTTGTAGACATTAACTCATATCCACTTGCACTTGAAGAATACATGACTGATGATGATGTAGCTTTTTTTTAAAGCAAAGTAAAACAAATGGCCCAAAGTACGATTATATACGGCCCTAACTCATTCTCTGGCATTTTAATATTTTTCGAGGCAACTATCATAATAACAATAACAAACTTTGGTTTTCCATTTGTCATTTGGAGTAAACACCAGTAAACCCCATTTAATCCGGAAAACTGTGTGGCAGCAATTTATTATTTTTATCACAATTTGATTGTTTTAACCTTTTCACGCAAACCATTTACCCTAAACGACCCTTGTGCTTGTGGAAATGTTTGCTCGGTTTTTGTAGTTTTTCTCTTTCGTATATTTGCAAATGGGAATGGGTTGCTTATAACTTGGAAATGAGAACATCATTGCTCCAAGCTGGGGACTATGGGACGGGTTAACAACCCTAACAAGAAAGCCATATAACATCGATTAACTAGCGAGAATGTGGAAAATCCACAGACTCTGCAAAATCTAGGAGGAATGATTAAACACCATTACGATTCAAAGACTAGCTAAGAAGATTCCCAGAACCCATATAGGATTCACAGCGCACTCGTTCCTTTTTAGTTTTTATTTTATAAATAATGGTTCATTCAGAAAGTTTAATGTAAGTATGGAATAACACCTGAATTTTTACCAACTACATAACTTTTGTGGGGTTATAAGAGGTTTTTCATTAATTCAGTGTTTTAACAAATTTTGTAAAATTCAAAATGGATATATAATTCAATAATAAGTCAAATCTGTATTTTATTTAGGTTGAACATATAATTGTGTTTATAACTGCGGTGGTACATCCCATCCCCAAAACGGATAAAGCTAATTCCAATCCGGCGAATCTCTGCTCGATGAGTCTTCTTACAAACATCAGTAAGGTGTTCGAAAGGGTGATCAATAGAGTCCTGACTATGTGGGTTGAGGACAAACATATAGTTCCGGATAATCAATTCGGTTTCAAGGCGGGGCATGATATCATTCATGCTGCGTCTAAACTGGTTTCTGATATCCAATAGAACAAAGGCAAGAACCAGTGTACTGGTGCCTGCCTGATTGACTTGGAGAAGGTCTTCGATACCGTATTGTTAGAAGGACTCTTTTTCAATCTGGACAGGTTGGGCATTAGTAAACCACTGCTGTATATTCTTTTTGATATGCTCTCCAGTAGACAGTTCATCGTGAAGAATGGCGATGTGACTTCTGCTGGAACATTTAACATTAAAAATGGTCTTAAACAAGGTGCGGTGAATTCGCCGATCCTGTTCAACATTTACACGAGTGATCTGATAGGTTCACTTCACCGTGCCATAGCGTACGCAGACGACATAATCGCATACAGATCAGGTCCAAAGATTGAGGTCATTAATATACTCTTGAAGCGTGACTTCGTCAAAAGTAAGCGATATTGCGATGACTGGAAGTTGAAAATCAACTTTCAGAAGTCGGAAACCATTCTGTTTAGAACGCCTTTGTCTGGGGCCTCTAGGGATACCAGAACGAATTGGCGAAAGTTCTTGAACGGGCAGTCACTTGCTTGTCGAAATGTAGTCAGATACCTTGGGATCTGGCTAGATCAATATCTGTATTTTAACAAACAGATAGATGTTGCTCTGGCCAGAGCCAAAGGTGCTTTTGTCCTTACAAAGAGACTGTTTTATAACAGCCAACTCGATGCGAGGGTGAAGGTGATCTGCTACATGGCCCCTATCAGGCGTATGTTTGTATTTGGATGTCCCGTATGGTTCAACGTGAGAGCAAGTTTATTGGAAATTCCGGTGTTTGAGAGGGCTTGTTTTCGCTTATACAGAACACCAGAGTCTGAGTACATAAAATTCTATCCTAATGAGGTCTTGTACAATAGGGCGTACCTAATAAGAGTACGTATTTCGTCATTAAGTTGTCTCGAAGGCACGTTGCAAGAGCAATGACCTCATCGAACCGCTTTATCCTCAGGCTTAATACCTAATTATATGTATCACGAGAGAGCTCGCTTTGACAGCTTTATTCCTCCAGAAGCATTCCTCTATTTAGATAACAAAGGTCTGATCCAGAACAGATTGGCGGTGCCGCTAATCTTCCACGTCGCTCGAACAGCTGCAGACAGGCGACTCAACTACGACAGAGACGTCGCAGTGCGGACCGTCTGCGGTTCAGTAGGTTTTACTTAGTGTTAGGCTTAACTTATTCAAACTTACTGGCATGAGGCCATGTATGTTAGAATAAGATTATTTGTAAGTTATTTAAGCTAATTTTTAAGCATTTTTTTGTCTAGCATGTAAGAGTAAATTAGTTAGTTAAATGAAAATGCATTTAAACTGAAAAAAAAAACTGAACTGATATAATTGTGCTCCTAATTAGGATGAACTCTGATACTTAAAATTGATTCATCAACATTAAAATTTGTCGTAAATAGTCAGACTTTAACCTTTTTAAGAAAATTTATGAAATGTAAGATTGTTCTGACAACAAAAGGCAGTTTATTGAACATTGTAGTCCTTCGCTATTTAATTTACTTATAGAAAAAATTCGTTTGCATCATATCTGAATGTTATAATGACTAAGAAATAGAGAGCTCGGCAGGGCATTCCACAAGCGGGTTGTTTGGCTTAAGAACGAATCGCGTTATTTCATAGTATGTCCGAGAGTGAGTGTACCCTCACACTGATGTGCATTCATAGCGAGAAGGGTGTTACGGATAAAGGTTCGAAGGGGCGGAATGCTACTGGCGATTTCAATGGAGCACTGATGGTGGTAATAGCGATAAAACAAAGCCAGACACGAGACATTTCGCCAGTGTTCGAGGGTGTCCATTGACTGGGTGATGTTAGCATCACCTATGAGTTTTATCGCTCGGTTTTGAATCTTCTCTAGCAGATGCAGAGATGTTTTAGGCACACCTGACCAGATGTGTGCATTGTACTCAAATTTTGGGCGGATGAATGCCTTATATATCGAGGCCAGCTCAGAAGGGGAAAAGTATTTCTTACATCGTTTGAGGAAACCTAGGCAGTATTTTTGGTGACATCGAATATGTGGTCATTCCAACTTTAGTTGTCATGGACACACATACCGAGAATGGAAAGTTTTTCAGATTCGTCAATGCAAGTGCCATTCATGGATAATGGCTGGGTGTTTAAATTTCGCTTTAACGACAGCAGACATCATTGTGTTTTGGAAGCATTAAATTCAACTCTGTTAGTGGTTCCCCAATTAGTTATGCTGTTAATATCAGAATTTAATGAAGTTAACATACGCTGACATTCCCGTTCTACAGCCGAACAGCAGGGACGTGAGTCAGGGAACGAATATGAAAAGCAGAGAGTACTATCGTCAGGCAAAGAAATATATATTCGATTAGAAGTAGCAGATAGGAGATCGTTGATGAAAATTAAAAAGAGTGTCGGAGACAGAATGGATCCCTGGGGGACACCAGCATTTATTTTGTGAATATCAAACTTGAATTGAATTGACCGTTCCGAAAGGTAGTTTCTAATCCATTGAAGAAGAGAGTCGTCGATCCCAAATGCACACATTTTCGACAAAAGAGCATGATGCCAAACTCTGTCAAATACCTTAGAAATGTCAAGTGCAACTATCTTGCTTTCACCAGATTGATGTACGCTTTGGTTCCACTTTTCGGTGAGACATGCCATCAAATCACCAGTAGGCCGGTCATTGAGAAGTTTTCGTGTTTCGAGATATTTCATGAGCTGACGGTTTATCAGCGTTTCCATGACCTTGGAAAGAACGGACGCCAGTGCAGTTTGTTTGTAGGAGGAGAAGGAAGAAGATTCGCCTTTTTTAGGGACGGGCTGGACAAATGCTGTTTTCCATCTGCTCGGGAAGAGTCCTAAAGTGTAGGATTGATGAAAAAGCTTACGCAGTGGCTTTGCCAGCGAGGAAGAACACCTCTTCAGAAAAGGGGGGAAATATACCATCTGGACCAACGGATTTATGTATGTATGATATTGCACACTCAAGTGTAGTCGGAGACAAAGCTTACTCTGGGAGTTCTGAGCTAGGCGCAAAGTGTGCAGCAAACAGATTGGCCTTTTCCAAAAAGCTGATAGCTGGAATGTCATTGTAAATGAGCGTTGGAATGGAGAATGAGGCGGAATTTCTAATATTTTTGACGAACGATGTCTGTGGTGTCTGTGATCATATCAGCAGCGGCACCCACGTCGTTATAGAGGAAACATAACGACCAGTTAAAATTCCTAAGGAAGCTGTTAAGACCGCTCCAGTTGGCTTTCTCATATTGCCATACGGTTCTTTTAGGAATTTTTTCTCTAACTGTGTGGTCGGTGTACGAGAAATTAGGTGATATGACACAATGGTCTGACGAGCCTAGAGGGGAGAGCACATCAAGGGTATACTTATCAGGGTGAGAAGTTGAAAACAAGTCCAGGGTGTTGGCGTTATGACTATTAACGTCTGGTTATCGCGTGGGCTCATTTAGAAGCTGCGTTAAGTTGTTTTGCGTATCGCCATTCGGATGCTGTCTGTCCAGAATGCCGATAAACCAGTCCAAGACGTTGGACAATTTGGAAGTCAACATTCGCGTGTTATTGCTGATATACGGCCCCTGTTGCTCGATATAGTTGTCGAAAATTGGACTTCAAGATTGCGGTTCATTCGATCAAGTCGTGTCACGCATATGCCCGATATCATATACACTAATGGCATAAAGTTTTAATAAAGCTAATATGATAGACATTAACATAAGCTTCAGGCGTTTTATAATATATTGAATTTTTTACCTCTAAAAATAACATCCTTTACCTAGTTTCGCTGCAATAGGGTCTAGACAATTTGCTGGCAGCTTAGGGGAGGATTTTCGCTACTACATGCTCGCAAATAGTGCTTAGCTTCTGAGGGTGCTTCCGACAAACGCAGGTTTTCACGCCCAAGAAAACACGCTAAAAGCTTATTATCGGCTGCTTCCTCATATCTCTAAGAAGTCAGCGAATGTCGCTCTATCACTTTGTAGTGAAGACTGTAGACGGCTTACAGGTATGTAACGGGGCACTATGCTTTAGATAATCACTTCAGTGTGCTAGGCATAAGTGAGACTACTTCCTTCCATCCCGGATAAATTTCTCTTTGAATGTCCTGCGTTCATTTGCATTAGCTACACTAGCTGCTGATGACGTGGTACTCTGGGCAACTCAAGCAATTACTCGGCTGAGATAGATATTTAACTAAAAATAATAAAAAAGGAGTACAGAGGACTAGTACTGTCTTTGAGAGCTCTGTACCGACAGAAAAAAAAGGATGTTGATGTATCTCCAACGGCATTGTGTTTTCAGTTCACAGAACCCGTTCGCCATTTACGTATTTACTAAAATTTACTTTCACCATATGGAGGACTGCATATATAACACATGTTTTCATTGGCAAAAAATGTCTTCAAAACAAAAATTTAACTGTTTATTGAAATCTAAAACAAACTCCAAAGTTTAAATAGAATAAGCCTCTAACGTCCAAACAAAAATATAAAATATATGTTCAACCATAAAACACTAGCACTAATCATGTTAATCCCTACAAATTACAACAAACACCATAAAGGTCTACGTGACGAGCATCAGGTCATCCCCTCCTTAGTCCCTCCATGATACATAAATTTGTTTAAGTGTTTGACACTAGCATTGATGCTTTGGAAAAGTACGCGTACAAACGACCACAACTACGTACCGATATGGGTCGATTTATATTTAGGATCTCTGTCCTTCTGAAAATAGAATTGGGATAGACGTCTGTCGAAATCAAAAACAAAAACAAAAACAAAGCGCACCCCAAAGCAAACCAGAGAGCACAATAAACCTATTCAAACCTCTCACCGGAATGAAGATTAAGGACAAATGTACATCGAGTGTATCCTGACACAATCAATGATGACTATCGAAATGATATTCGATTAATCAACGGTACTGAGACACTTCAATGCCAACGACAAGGCATCAAAAACGTTGAACCTCTGCATCGTTGGGGGAAGCCCAGCTGTGTTTTCTGATTCCTGAAAATATACAATCGGACGTAAGGGCTTTTCAAAATTAACAGACATAAAACTGGGTCAATAGATCTCCTGACAACACTGTTGACACTCAAGAGCTGTGGATTTTCAGGCCACTGTGGGTAGATCTTGTCTTGATACGACACGATATCCTATCCTTGCATTATATTATAGACATAACAATACTTTCAAAAATAGGACAATGATTCTTGGTTAATCTCGTTGACATGGAAAGTTTCTGTCAGATATGCACGAGTAATTCGATTAACAACAATAAAAGATTCGTGTGAGTGATTAAAAAAGGAATTCCTTCTCCCGCCCTTTCTTGTAATGACTGAAGTCAGGGACCCGAAGAGGACTCACTTGTTTACTCCACAGGAAGTGCATTGAACTACACTTCGCGGTCTTCCGTTGGTATAACCATTGACTGCTACGAGGTTCGGATATTCGATTATACATATTTCATTATAATGTTGTTTCCTGCGGTCACAAGTATATCGTATCTTCTAATCGACTAATTTATTTTTCAACATTGTGACTGTTGCCATATGCTGGAAATTGTAATCAAACAATTTGGCTAAGCACCGCGACCTTATATGGGTATGCAAACCCATTATCGTGCGCCGATCTTTCTAACACCCGCATGGAAATATGGCTTCAATCAATTAGAAATAAATTGGATTTCGGTAACCTCTTTATGGTTTATTGAACCTTTATTTGCGAAAAGAAATGAAACACTAGCAGAGGTTAAATACCTCAGTCATTTAGGGAAAATTTTTAGCTACTTGGCTTCCTAAAATAAAGAAAAGGACATGTGATACAATAAGTTCAGAACGTCAATTAAGATGTGCTTCAGTCCGGGGTGTACCTGGCCTTTAATCAACAAGCTTCGCATTAGCTTACAGCCCCCAGAAACTTAGGCTACTCGTAAGTTATTAATGGTCACTTTCTCCTTGCATGCGCTTCGTTAGTCGAGGTTTTACTCTATTGGGCCTTCCTTTTGGGGTTGATTCGAAGATTCTTTGAGGCAGAGCGCTGGCGTTTATTGACTCTACATGACCTAGTCATCGTAATCACGATATTCGGACTCAGAATTAATAGAGAAGCCCCTAACCACTTCCATGTTATATTTATCCGAAATTACAATACGTTCCATCCAAGACGACTGTATTCAGCACCGCAACATCAGCGCCGAATACCTGCAGCCTGACGCGAGCGTACAATGAACTCCCGCAGTGATAGTGATCCGCGGAATCCCCATCACTCTCACAGCAAACATTGCTAAGCATATATGTCTAGCACACCTAGATGTTTAGTAAAAGCATAGTGCGTCATTACGACGCTAATAAGTAGTCTACAGTATTTCCTACTAAGGGACAGTACTAATGGCAGTGATTTCTTAGAGATGTCTGAAAGTATTCGTTTGGTCTGCCGGCATCCTGTAGAGTCATGCCATTACAGCTGCCACAAAAGGTTGCACATATTAGGATGAGAATTTCACGTGGGAAAGCGGCTGAGATCGAAGGTCATCGCCTGGCTGTGATCCGCATCCAAGGAAAACTCTACAACATCAGCCTCATATGTGCACACGCCGCTACCAATGAAGCTGAGGACCCTATCAAAGACCCTGGAGTACGATGTTAAAGTCGTGCTCGGGGACTTCAATGCCAATATTGGTAAAGAGGGCATCATCACGACAACAGATAACGGCTTTCGACTCACTGACTTTGCGGCAGCTAGTAATACGGTGATAAGTAGCACAGGCTTCCCTCATAACAAAATTCACACAGCAAGCTGACTAACTTCGGACGGAAGAACCACCAGCTAAATTCATCACGTGATGCTTGACGCAAGATACTCGTAAAACGTCCTAAATTTGCAACCCGATTCCGAGGTCGACTATCCAATGAAAAAAAAACAAAAAGGAGGTACAATATTGGATCCCTGAGCACACTCGAGATAACCAGAGACTAGCCAGAGAAAGCAACTGGACGAAAGACTCTGCAATATACCATTGCCTACCACAAATGCCAACAACATGTGGTTATTTTGATTTTGATTTTTGATTTTGCGGCCAGGGTCAATCCCGGACAGATTTATTGAGCTTATTGCAAGCAAACATATACTTAAGACTAACATTTTCACTTAAAAACTAAAGGGTGGGAGCGGTTAAAGAAAATAAGGACGTGAGGCATAGGTGGAAATAAGTATGTTCTTGAGGGAGAGTTTGCTGAGATGGTAGTCGAAGAGAGGCAGTACATCGTTAACTTCGCGAAGCATCCTAGACATTGGCTCCAGGTGTCCGTAATTCGTTCTGTGAAGATTGAGCCGGAAAAGTGGCACAGACCTAAGATTGCGGGGATTGGTGTTAAAACAAATAATTTGAAGTAAGGAAGGACAATCGATATTACCTACTAAAATTTGATGAATAAAGAGAATGTCGGCAACTTTTCGGCGTATAGTAAGAGGTTGTAAATTTATAAGTTTCAGTCGGTCAGTGTAAGGTGGTAAGTTTTGGCTATCATCCCAGGGAAGACCACGTAAAGCAAAGCGTAAAAACCTGCGTTGAACAGCTTCTATCCGGAGGATGTGAGTTCTGTAGTAGGGTGACCAAACTTGGCTGACATATTCCAGAAGAGGCCTAACAAAGGTTATGTAAAGAGATTTGGTAACATAAGGATTGGAAAACTCCTTAGACCAACGCTTGATAAAACCAAGGGCAGAGTTGGCTTTTTTTATTATACTATCAATGTGAGAACGGAAATTGAGTTCCTTGTCGCAGATAACACCTAAATCACGCAACTCATTCACTAAGGGAACAGGCAGATTAAAGATTAGATAGCAACGAGGTGAAGTAGGGAGGCGTTTACGGGTATATGTTATAGCCTGACACTTATTGACGTTAAGCTCAAGAAAATTCTTCTGACACCAAGTACAAAACCTGTCTAGATCTTGCTGCAGAAGTAGGCTGTCAGAGGAAGATGATATATATCTAAATATCTTCATATCATCTGCGTAAACAGATATGTATGAATTTTTAATGATACAAGCAACATCATTAATGGTCAGAATAAATAATAAGGGACCAAGGTGGCTGCCTTGGGGTACACCAGAGGAGGCTTTAATTGGGTCAGAAACCATGGACCTAAATAGAACATAGTAAAGTCTTTCATTTAAATAGGATTGAACCCAAGTTATAAAGTTTATCTGGAAACCAAGAGCCTTTAATTTTAGTAGGATTATATCATGAGCAATTCTATCAAAGGCTTTGCTGAAATCGGTGGCAATCACATCAACTTCATTTCCAGATTCCAGTGCACATAAAGTGCTTGATACGAATTCCGTTAAGTTGGTGGTCGTAGATCTGCCTTTGAAAAATCCGTGCTGGTTTGGGGAAACAATAGATTTACAATGGAAAAGCATTATGTCATAGATAATGCTCTCAAAAAGCTTAGGTATGCAGGACAACTTAGCAATTGGTCGATAGTTGGAAATATCGTCTTTTCTACCTTTTTTATGTAGGGGAATAATAAACGACCTTTTCCAGGTTGATGGAAATAACCCCTGGGTGATAGAAAGCTGAAAGAGAGCTGTAAGAGGTTGGGCTAGATGCATTTGACATTTCTTTAAAAATATAGGGGGAAGGTCATCAGGGCCAGCAGAATAATCATCTTTGAGTTTTATTATTTTATCTCTAACTTGCTCTAAAGTTATAGACACCGATTCCAAAGTTGTTTGTGGGCAGCTGTTTAAGTAGGAAAAGTAAGAATGGTCTGGCTCTTGGGAATGGATGGTGAACGCTTAGCCAAAAAAGATTGCGAAGAGATTTGCAATAATTTGGGAATCGCCCGAGGACCTATCAAGAAAATTTAGGGATGATGGATAGTTATCCGATTTGCTTTTAGTTTTGATGAACTGAAAGAATCTTTTGGGGTCGGAAATGAGTGTGTGGTCCATTTGGTTTAAATAGTTGTTATAGAGAGTTTGGCAAAGTACAGAGAAATTAATTTGGGCAGACTGGTAGTAGAAGAAATCGGTGTCGGAACGCGATTTTAAGTAAGAATACCAGAGCTTATTTCTCTTGTTACGAAGAGATCGCAGCTCTTTATTATACCAGGGTGGTGACGATGAGGGATTCCTTTTGGGTAAAAAAGGCACAGATTGGGAGAGACATTTTAAAATTTCGGTATAAAAGGATGCAAGAGCATCGTTAACCGTAAGGTTAGGGTTATTGTAGAGAAAGTTAAAATTGACCATACTGAGGAGGTTGTTCAGCTTGGCGTAGTTAGCCCTATGAAAATTAAAACTGTAAGAATATTCATAGGAAACGGGATTAAGACCATTGTCATATGTCAGCGTAAGAGAAAGGGGAGGGTGGTAACTGTCCAACTTAGAAAGCAGATGTTTACTTTCTAAAACGACGCAGTTATCTGTATCAGTGGCGAAGACTAGGTCGAATTGTCTGCCGATGTTATTGGTGACACCACTTAATTGATATAGACCAGAGTCAGTTATGCAGTCAATGAAAAGATTCTCTTTATCAGAGGTAGGATTTGTTGCAGTATAGTAGCACTGATCAGTCTGAGTCCATAAAAGTTTAGGTAGATTAAAATCACCTAAAAAAATAACAACGTCATTGGGATCAGCAGCATTAAAAATGCAGTCGATTGCATCAACAGCTAGCTGGTAACCTTGAATTGGTTGAGAGGGACGAATATAACAGCAACAAATATATAGGTTGCGTTTGCAAATAGGTATTCTAGCGCAAACGAATTCGAAGAATGCAGTGGACGATTTTTTAAAGAGTGTAGACGAGACGAGAGTGTATAGCTAGAAGTACACCACGGCCATATAAATTCTCCTCTTTATCTAGACCATCGTCACGGTGTAAATCGAAGTCTTGGGAAAATAATTCATTATTCTTAATATCAGGGGTGAGATTGGTTTCTGTGAGGGCAAAGATGTCGTATGGCAGAATCTGCGAATTAAGATATATAGCAGAAATCTTAGTTCGTAATCCTCTTACGTTTTGATAATACAGGGACAGATATTTGGGAGGCTTCGGCAAAGAATTGAGTGGTGGGTTAGGAGCGATGGTAGTTTTTGAAACTAGACCGTGTTCTCTGGAGGTGTAGTATCCGTTTGGAGCTAACATGAGACGCGAAAGAAGAGAGATCATTAGCCACGTCATCAGGAGTCATATCTAACTGCTCATGAAAACGTATAAAAAGTTGCCGCAGATCATTATGATTAGTGGGGAGGCCTTCTTGCAGAATGGAAACCATTGCATTGGTTTTCGTTATACCGTCGATACAGACAGAGTCAGGCTTATCATGTAGGTAGGCGAGATATAAGCGAACATTATCATATAATCTGCGGTCTCTTAAACGAGAGAGAACATATCGGCCATCTTCCCCAGAATCGATAAGGTGCTTGGTTAACTTTGCCTTTGGAGGAAGAATGGGGTCTAAAAAAGAAGGTGGTGTGGTATTAGGGTGGGAGTCTAGCTTAGAACATGGGGAGGGATTTAAAATATGGGAACGAATAAAGTTGGGGTATGCCGTTTTTGTATGAGGGGAATGAGAAGATGTTGGGTTTTGTAAATGACTGGGAGGAGGATCTAGATTGAAAGATACGCGCTTAGGAATTGAGTTGGACGCGGTGGAAGAACGTTTAGTATATACGCGATTGGCAGTATGAATTGAAGGAGGAGTGAAGATAGGAAATGTCCCAACTTTAAAACTCCAATTTGCATCAGGAGTTTGTTTGTTAGGAGTTGGGATTTTTTTGGAAGAGTTAGGCTTCGGTATAGGATTAGACTTAAAATTAACATTATTCTGTTTTTTAGATTTAGTGGATTTTGAGGTAAAGGTAGTATCCTTGCGATGTTTGTTGTTTCCTCTATTCGGTTTAATTCTTTCCATAGTATAATGCTGCACTACTATTCAGGAAGTAGCTGAAGTAATTCTAGGCTACCAGCCACCCCCGACAAGAAATCCATGGTATGATGACGAGTGCGTCCAGAAGAAAAAGACAACAGATGAAGCATATAAGAAGACATTGCAAAGAACAACCCAGGTAACGTGGGATGAGTACAGACCCAGAAGGGGGAAGGAGAAAAAGTTACTGCGAAAAAAGATAAGAGCCTTCGCAGTCTTCCAGCTCAGGAGTAATAACAAGATGTGAAGCTTTTATAAACTAGCTAAAAGCAGGCGACAGACCAGGAGCTTAGGCCCTTCAAAACACCGAGGGTAATCTTGTCACTGTGGAGATTGGACGAAGAATAACCTTAGGTAATCGCTGCTACTTCGGTTTTTCTAAACAACTAGGATCCAAACTCCTAACTCGAAGGTTCAAAATCATGCTCTATAAGACCCTGATCTTGCCAGTCTTGCTTTATGAAGCTGAATGCTGGACGATAAGCAAGACAGCTGAGCAGATCTTGAGATCCTTCGTCTGTTATAGACTTGACATCAACTGTCACTGTAGTGCTATTCTCGTCGCCAACTTTAATCTTCGCCGCATTTAATGACCCGTCTCATCGGAAACTACTTCAGCTGTTGATTTAGTTGGATCTCCGGGTCTTTTAGGTTTTCCTAGTGTTTGACAGTCGGTTTCTAGTGATTGATGGAAGCATAAGTATGATTGTAGCATACCGTATTCATTATCGTCGTCTCAAGAATTTCAATGCATTTTTCTGCATTTAATATCCATTTCATCAGAGTCTAGACTCTCGTGAAGCACAGATTATTGCTGAATCGTCAGAGTCCAAACTAGTAAGGTCTTTACTTGTTTTCATAATTACTTTCTTGCACTGCAGTTTTAGACGATTTCCCTAAAGGGTGTTTCAATAAGAGGTGTAGGATTTGAAAGCTATAAATTTGCTAAATTTACCATGGAAGGCTTGATGTTGAATTTTATTACGTAAATTCACATTCAATGGCGGAAATGATGCGAAAAATTCATGCCAATTTTGCACGTAATCATATGCCTTCCGAACCGTGTGTGAAAAATTCGAAGAAACGGGCTCAGTACAAGCTATGAGGACGCCGAAACTTTCTCGCTCCAGACGTTCAATGGAAAATACGGCCGCAGTAAATGAAACTCTTGAAAAAACCGAAACATCTCCGTTCGTCACAGTTCTTAGAAGCTCGACCTCTCCACAGCCACACTGAACCGAATTTTAACAAAATATTTGGCTCTTCATGTGTACAGGGTCCAATTTAGTCAAAAACTGAAGTCCGCCGACCACCAGTAGCGCTGTACGTTCTCGGCTTGAGTCCTGGAAACATGCATGCTGACATTTATTTTTGCAATAACATCGTGTTTTCGAATGGCGGTTACGTTAATAAGTAAACTTGGAGATGAACGAGTAACTGCTTAGTGCGGTTTACGGACCGGAGATGTCATAGGCCGTACTTTTTCCAAACTAAGGTCGCAAGAGTCATTGCGGTCAATGGAGCGTGCTACCGGGACATGATAAACAATTTTTTGTTGCTGGTGCTCAACGATATCGATACAGATACAGGTGCTACGTACCACACAAGTTGCGAAACAATCAAGTTCCTGGCCACGTAATTTCTTGCATTATTTAAACTAGACTGCGCCAAAACTCAACAGTTCGCTCAAAATCGATCGACAATACTTGCCTGAAATATAAATTAATTAAAAGTTGTATATGAAAAGATTTGTTTAAAGCTTCAAGTAACACAACTAATTTATGGTTTGGTCACGAACTGGCAGGGATATCCAGCAACAATAACAAATTGTAAGCACTTAACATCGAATTCTAAGTTTTTCAGAAAATTTTAATAGACTTCCCAGTGAGATACGTACATAATTATGAGAAATGGTATGACAAATTTCTGAATTCTTCAGAACCGTATAGGAATACGAGAAAGATAACTGGAGCGGTCTTAACAGCTTCTTTAGGAATTTTAACTGGTCGTTATGTCTCCTCGATAACGACGTGTATGCCGCTGTTGATTTGATCACAGACACCATTCTCTTTGGAATGAGATCTTTCATTCCTCATCGGATGAAGAGTACCAATCAAAAGAAAAGGCATTGGGCGACTGGAGCTGTAAAGAGGCCGTCAGGGTTAGAGAAATGTTTTTTCGGTCATACAAGACCAACCCGACAGAGGAAAACCGAAAAAAGTCCAAACGAGTCAAAAATGACTGCAACGCCTTTCTTAAGCGTGTGAAATTCCTATACGACCAAAAACTGAGGCAAAAAATACTGCAGTGTCCGAAAGGCAGTAAAAATTTTTGGTCTTTCGTCAAAGACATTAGAGATTCCGCCTCATCCTCCATCTCAACGCTCATTTACAATGACATTCCAGCTGTCAGCTCTTTGGATAAGGCCAATCTGCTTGCTGCACACTTTGCGGCCAGCTCAACACTCCCAGATTGTGCTCCGCCTACACTTGAGTGCGTCGAATCTTCAATGGGACGAATCTACTTTCGCACTCGTGTAGTAGCAAGAGTACTTAAAGATCTCAACATACATAAATCCGCTGGTCCAGATGGTATATCTCCCCTTCTTCTGAAGAGGTGTTCTTCATCTCTGGCAAAACCACTGCGTAAGCTTTTTCATCAATTCTACTCTTTAGGACTCTTTCCGAGCAGATGGAAAACAGCATTTGTCCAGCCTGTCCATAAAAATGGTGAATCTTCTTCCTTCTCCTCCTACAAACCCACTGCACTTGCGTCCGTTCTTTCCAAGGTCATGGAAACGCTGATAAACCGTCAGCTCATGAAATATCTCGAAACACGAAAACTTCTCAATGACCGGCAACAGGTCCACTGGTGATTTGATGGCATGTCTCACCGAAAAGTGGAACCAAAGCGTACATCAATCTGGTAAAAGCAAGATAGTTGGACTTGATATTTCTAAGTCATTTGACAGAGTTTGGCATCAGGCTCTTTTGTCGAAAATGCGTGCATTTGTGATCGACGACTCTCTTCTTCAATGGATTAGAAACTACCTTTCGGAACGTTCAATTCAAGTTGTCTTGGACGGTTTCAAGTCTGATATTCACAAAATAAATGCTGGTGTGCCCCAGGGTTCTGTTCTGTCACCGACACTCTTTTTAATTTTCATTAACGATCTCTTGTCTACTACTTCTAATCCAATATATTCCTTTGCTGATGACAGTACTCTCTGCTTTTCATATTCGTTTCCGGACTCACGGCCCTGCTCTTCGGCTGTAGTACGAGAACGGCAGCGTATGCTAAGCTTATTAAATTCCGATATCAACAGCATAACCAATTGGGGAACTATCAATAGAGTTGAATTTAATGCTTCCAAAACACAATGATGTCTGCTGTCGTTAAAGCGAAATTTAAACACCCAGCCATTATCCATGAATGGCACTTGCATTGTCGAATCTGAAAAACTTTCCATTCTCGGTATGTGTGTCAATGGCAGCTTACGTTGGAATGACCACATATTTGATATCGCCAAAAATGCTGCGAAATGTCTAGGTTTCCTCAAGATGTAAGAAATACTTTTCCCCTTCTGACCTGGCCTCTGTATATAAGGCATTCATCTGCCCAAAATTGGAGTACAATGCACACATCTGGTCAGGTGTGCCTAAAACATCTCTGCATCTGCTAGAGAGGGTTCAAAACCGTGCGGTAAGACTCATGTATGATGCTAACATCATGCAGTCAATAGACATCCCCGAACACCGGCGGAATGTCCCATTTCTCACTTTGTTTTATCGCTATTGCCACCATCAGTGCTCCATTGAAATCGCCAGTAGCATTCCGCCCATTCCAACCATTAACCGTAACACCCGTCTCGCCATGAATGCTCATCAGTATACCCTTTACTATACTTTCGGACGTACTCTGAAATATCGTGATTCGTTCCTACAACAACTTGCTTGTTGTAATGGCTATTTCCTAGCTATTATAATATTTAGACGTTTAAAACCAACGTAAGTCGGTACCTATATTTCTTTCCTCCCTAAATTTTATTCACTTGAGCGTGCGCTGCTTTATAAAAAAAAATAAAAAAAATTTGAACTTTGAAAAATAAAGCCGAGCAGCTAAAATACATGCTCTTGTACTCCTTCCACAACTGAAGAGAACCAACAGTGTATTGCTTCGATTTAATCACAGAGCAAATGCCTTTCCACAAGGTCATTGACATTGAATCCATTAACCAAATTACCAAAGTTACCGATGTGTAAAAAACAAAAAAACCTATTAGCTTTGAAAAGTGTTTAAGAATTTCCATTCGTTTGGAAATTGTCTCTAATTGGTTTCGTAGCAAAGTTTTCAAACACAACAAATCATTTCCATTGTCTTTTCGTAGCGATTCTTCTTCATCACGCTCTCTGTGTTGTATTGTACAACATTATGCATTGTTTATGAGGCCAGGGACTATAGTGCCTATTTCCTGACAAGGACATGAAGGCTTAACCAAAAATCGATACCATGTTAAAGCAAACCGCAGATTAATTATTTGTTATTTCACTTTAACCGGCACTTTGGTAGCATTGAATAATTCAATACATTACTTCCCAATTACGTTTACCGCATTTAATCGAATGAAAATATCTACACAGAAGGGATTGTCCTTGGGAGCGAGTATCAATGACTTTTATAGAAACCTTTAATTATGATGCCGATGCTATATATTTGTATATATTTAAATAGCTCGAATTATTTAAACTAAGTAATTTGCTCGATTATTGAATATTGACGGTATCCCTGCACTAATACTTAAGCAACGGAAACATGTTCCTTAAATTTTCATTATGGAATCTCTTTCGAAAATACGAGTATTTTCATTTGGAATAAGTTTAATAAAACATTTATATCGTTCCATTCGTGTAGAGATGCAATTCATACGAGTACGCTGGAAGCAGGAGTCCTTAAATGAAATTTCACTTCATGTAAACTTTCCACTCCATTAGCACTTTTCATGCGAATTTAAACGAGCTGACAGTATAAGACCACTCCTGGGAGAAGCAACTGCATCACCACTCAGGCATTTTACTGCTTTCTCTTAATGCGGTTCTGTTGATGGTTACACTTTTACAGGCAATAAATTCTACTACTGTAAACACAATCAGGACCGTCTGCCTTGTATATGCATGATAATATCCCAGCCAAGGCGTACGAAAGTGGGTCATGTCCCTGAAACTGGATCTTGGGAACATCAACGCAGGAGCTGATGGGTTCTCGTAGAAAACGAACGCATAATACTTGAATTTAGATGTTACTTGGTATTTAAATCTTTGGTCGTTCCAGCAGATTCGTTTTTCATTTCAAATTTTTAGAATGGTCATTTCGTTATGAAATCGGAGGAGAACATTTGATTAAGGCAATAAAGTTCTCAGGACAAGGCTTGCAATTGATTTAATTAAAAATTATGTCTGGTAGATTTTCTGGGATTTTTGTTGCTTATGTTGACTTATGTGCATGCAAATTGTAATTGCTTCCTAGAGGCGAATTATAGGCGATACTTCCTTAGAGAAATTTTAATTCATGGTGAAATTCTTAAAATGACCACCAGAGAGAATCTCAACTTCATCAAGAGAGTTGAGCCTCTTTTGGGTTCCTAATACTGATTTTGTGGTACAAAAGACCTTTTAGATCGCAGGTCAACTAGAAAAAAAAATCTACATCATCAGTGATGTGAGTTCGATCTCAGATACCTTGCAGCTGCCCTGGAAAATGACGACTGATGGAAATATGAAAATTTACAAGACTAGTCAAACTGCGGAAATAGAAGTAATGGCGTATGAACCTTTAAAAGATTAACGGCAATTCTAATATCCCAAAAAGGGAGTCATTAACTCCGGTATGTATTGCCACTTCAACAATTGAGTCCCTAATATAGCCTGTGGCAAGGCTTATAAAATATTGCCGCACCTTGTTCCCGTAATTAGTAAAAGCCTAAAAACCATACTCAGAAACGTCAACTCATAAGATGAGCCTGAGGTGCATTAAATTTGTATGAGATTATCCGAAGTCTATAAGCATGACCCACATCTTGAGACTATCGAAGCGAAAACAAAAAAATCGGATAAACATTCATAAATGCACGCATAGCAGCGTCAAACGCATGAAAGGGGAGAGAAAGAAAGTACGATATCATGTAACTTTTTCAGAACAGACGAGGACTTATCCAGCGGCAAATAGACATACGTACGAGGGATTGATCGGGAAACTCCTGATTGTCCTACATATAAGTTCGTAACGAAGTGCCTGACTTGCCTCCCATTGGCGATCCCTGGTAAATGCATGAGTGGCAAGGGCATGCTCGGACTGTAGCATAATACTGGCCTAAGTCTTCATAGCGCTCACAAGCGTATACGAAAGAGACTAAAATGATGTGACGAACCAATTAATGGCCCCGAGTAGAAATGGATTCACCTTTCAAACGCTTAAAGGACAATGACAAGGATGCCCCCTGCATAAGGAGGATGAAAAACTTTGATATATACTATGGCAATTGTTATATGGAAAAGAAACACCGCTTATTCTGGTGCGGATTTATCAAATGCGGCAGACTTAGGCACGAAGTCTTGAGCTTTTATTTAGTGAGCGAACGTGTTATCACAATCTACATCAAGGTTAATTTTGCCCATGCCCCTACAGAAGACAAGGACTACGCCACCAACGAAAGTTTCTATGAGCTCCACCATAAAGCATATGAACACTCTCCGAAATATAGGAAAAAACACATCTTGGTAGGGCATTTTGTAAACAAAACCTATACAACACCACGTCTGGCAACGGACTTAGGCTAACTTAGGACTAACAAGCACCCAGTTTCCTAATCTCAATATCACAAGGGACATGCGGTCTCCGGATCATGATCGCTAAAGTTGATCACGTTGCAGTGGATCTAAGGCATACCTCCAGTATTGTGGACGTCCAAAGTTTTCAGGCAGCCAACATTCACCAACATACAGCCAAGGTGCGAATGCGGATTTGCCTAGCGCTACAATAAAGAAGAACGGGAGAACATCGGCTTCTGCAGAAGGAAAATAAAGAGCACGAAGATCGCGCGATCGAAGAGAGAGTTGAGAGTTTGAATTCCAGGAAGAACGCACGGAAGGTTTACCAACAGATGAAAAGAACGTGTCAAGGCGAGTAGGCTTGTCGAGAAACCTGCAGAAATGAAGGAGGAAACCGTGTAATAGAGTAACAGTCAATGCTGTGAATATGGGAAAATTTATATTGCGGTGTAAAAGACCAGAAGAGTGTATGCCCTATGAATGGCATCTCAGTACCGCATGTTCGATCCACAAAAAAGGAGAGCCGCTCAACTGCACCAACTATAAAGGTATAAGTCTCCTCAACATCGGATACAAGATCTTACCCGCCATATTGTGTGAATATCTGAAACCCTTCGCCAAAAACTGACAGTGCGGTTTCAGACCAGGAAAGTTCACAATCGACCAAATCTTCGTACTAGGGCAGATCCTGGAAAAAACTTAAGAAGTCCAAATCGATACCCTCCATCTTTTCAATGATTTGAAGGACGAATATGACAGCATTTATAGAGACGAGATAAGTAGAGCCATGGCTATTTTTGGCATCCCTGCCAAACTCGGCTGTCTGTGCGGAATGACGATGGTGAACCTCGCTGCCCCGTCAAACTCGATAACGACTTAACAGAGATCTTTCATGTCAAAAAAATGTTTTCTTTTAAATATGTTACTAGTGTACATGTCGCAACAAATGAGAGAACTCAGCGGAAGCTGCCAAAAAGAGTTTAGCCGTAAATGAGCTCAAAACTAAGTACATGCTGTCACAGGAAGGGACAACACCGACGAATTGGACAAAACGTGATATACCGACAACTGTAATTTCGAGATACTAAAGGACTTTGTCTACCTTGACTCTTCCGTAAATTCTGCCAACAACACTGCGGCAAAACTAAAACGAATAATCGCTCTTGCCGATCGATGGTTCTTTGGGGTAACAAGTTAATTTAGTAGTAAGGTCCTGTCCCGGAAAACTAAGGAGACTCTATATGAGATCTTGATCATCTCAGTCTCAATTTATGGCGTTGAAGCACAGGCTCTATCAAAAGTGGATGAAGATATCCTCAGTCGTTTCGAAAGAAAAATCCTTCGAAAAATATTCGGTATTGGAGTAGGAAGTTCAACAACTATTCGAGATACTCGTATATAACGACAGCGGCTTAGTCAGAAATCTCCACATCAGTCGCCTGAACTGGCTGGGATATCTAGAGTGAATGGACACCAATTGTCCGGCCTGTAGAATCTGTCAGTAGAACAAAACCTCACCATAGTTGGCGCGTACAAGTAGTAGCGGACCTCAAACAACTTACGAGTAAAGTGCATAACTGGATTCAGTTAGGTAAAGACCAGGCTAACTACAGATACTTGTTAGTTGAGGCCCAGATTCACCGCGAACTGTAGCCATCTAAGTAAGTATGTGAGTAAATAGAAGTAAGGCACTTATTTGGACATGGATTTGCTATTGGCGGTAGATTTAGGTTAACAGTCTTAATCTCTTGGCATCTAAGCCAATGCTTCATAACAGTCCGTATCAGGGCCAAATTTCGAAGAACTGGATGGGCCAGTAATTAATTACTAAAGATAGCCCCAAAGACAACGACTGCGTTGTCAACTCTGCAGGTAGACGACTCACTTGGGGAGCTGATTAATCTAATGCTGACAAGCAGGATAATCAACTCCAAACTGGGTGAGACTTCTGCTAAAAGATATGTCAGTAGGGGTACGCCGCAAGGCGGTGTCCTCTCCCCCCTTCTTTGGAACTTAGTGGTTAACGAACTACTGATATACCTGGAAGCGGGGGGTAGCAGAGTGATTGCCTATGCGGATGACGTTGCCATAGCCGTCTCAGGAAAACATTTAAATACCATTAAAGAACTCCTCCAAGTAAATCTTAACAGATTAACCTGCTGGGCAGATCGCTGTGGATTGGGAATAAACCCCCATAAAACTGATCTTGTCCTCTTTTCTAGGAAATATAAAATTCCAATCATAGACCCTCCTTCAATAAACGGTACCAGTTTAGCTTTCTCCGATACAGCAAAATATCTGGGTCTGATTTTTGACAGGAAACTAAACTGGAAACCTAACATTCAAGAAAGAGTCAATAAAGCTACAATAGCTTTATTCTCTTGCAAGAAAGCCATTGGGAACAAATGGGGCCTTCAACCTCGCATAACCCACTGGCTATACATCTCGGTCATAAGACCGATACTCACTTACGGGGTGGTTGTCTGGTGGACGGCCTTGGAAAATGCAGTCAACTGCACTAAACTAAGCAGAGTCCAAAGAACAGCATGTCTATGCACAAGCGGAGCCTTGCGGTCTACCCCCTCTGCGGCATTAGATATTCTGCTTCACTTGACACCCCTCGACATTTTTAGCAAGCAAGTAGCTGCGACTGCAGCTATTCGCCTTAAAGCGACCAAACAGTGGACAAATAATTCATTTGGCCACGCCAACATTCTTAATACATTAGGAATCCTCACAGAGAACACCGATTACACCATACCTGAACTTTGGTTTGACAAAAACTTCCATGTAAGCTTCCCCTCTAGATCATTCTGGGAGGAGGATGCTTTCATGGAGGACAAGTCAATCCATCTCTACACAGATGGATCTAAAACCGACAGCGGAGTTGGTGGCGGTGTTTTCTCAGATAAGCTTAACCTAAGCCTCTCTTTCCGCCTTCCAAATCACTGTAGCGTGTTCCAGGCGGAAATTTTGGCGATTAAAGAAGCTCTGTCCTGGCTGAAGAAAAACGTGATATCTGCAAAGGATATCCGCATATTTTCGGATAGTCAGGCCGCCATCAAATCCCTGGACTCGGTCTCATTGTGTTCTAAAACTGCCCTTGAATGCCGATCATCTCTCATGGAGATGGCAGAGCAGTTCAACATTCACCTCTGTTGGGTGCCGGGCCACAGAGACATTCCAGGGAACTGCAGAGCCGATGAACTCGCCAAAATTGGAACCACTCTACCTATCCTACCAGACAAAGGTAGTATAGGTATACCAATCGCTACGTGCAAACTAACACTAAAGCTAGATGCCAATAAAAGTACGGACCTTAGGTGGACTGCTGGACAAACATGTCTAGCGACAAAACAGATCTGGCCAAAGCTGGATCTGAGTCGATCTAAGTGTCTGATCCTCTTAGAAAGGAAACATCTCAGCGCCATAATAGGTGTCATTACCGGACACTGCCTCATAGGCAAGCACGCAAGAAGGCTTGGCGCTTTTACTAACGATTTTTGTAGAAGCTGCATGGACGAGGAAGAGGAGGAGACAATCCCCCACCTACTCTGCACATGCCCAGCTCTCTCTCAGAGAAGGAAGCTTCACCTAGGAGCTTTCTTCTACAACGACCTAAACGATCTAGAAAAAATAGACGTTAACAGTCTCCTACGCTTTATTAAAAGCTCAAACTGGTTCCAGTAGTAAGAAGATCATAGATCCACGTGGCATCACAATGGGCCAATAGGCCTAAGTGGGTTGGTATTTCCAACAGCCACTCTTACCTAACCTAACCTAACCTAGCCCCAAAGAAAGAAGTCCAAGGGTTTCAAATCACACTTGGTCCATAGACATCACAGTTTTGCGACATTATGCGTCCGGGGAACTTCTCACGTGATAAAGTTGTTGATACATTGGATGTGTAGTATGTGGTACCCTGTTTTTTTGGAACCTATCTCATCCACATCCATATTTGGGCCATAAAATGTAAGTCATCATAAGTACGACAGCGTTCACCTTTCATAGTAACAGCATTGGCCTCGTCACTGAAGATGATTTTCTTTGAAAAATCTTCATCAAGTTGTCTTTGTTCGTATAATAAGCGCGCTATCGAGGAAATGGGGAAATGTTACTTTAGAAACGACTCCCGAAAGTTTTCTCAGAGAACAATATTAACATGCCAGGACTACAAGGATGAGCATGGACAACTAGTAGTAGAGTCACAGTCGGTGCAGAGAATTTGGCTTTTTTTGCAGACTGTATAACAGCGATGACGGTCAAAATGAACCATTCACCTTGGATGAGTATATCAGGGTATTCTGCCCTCCTGACTTACATATGTGCGTACATAGTTAAGTAGCAACTTAAGTTTTGAAAAAAAAAAAAAAAAACAATTCAAGACAAGTATTTATGTTACAGTTAAAGATGTTGGCACCACAACATCTAAAAAAATACCCACGGGCCGAAGCCCGTGGCGAACAACCAACCGTTCGTTTAAATAAAAACGCGGACTTCCAAGTCAAACTTCGACTTTATTCCTCTATATCAAAAACAGAACTGCACTTAAAATCTAACTTAACTTACTCCACACCTTCCTATCGATGCATTTGGTGTATAGCGCGTGCAAGGGTTTTAAGTTGCATCAGCAGTTTCCCAGTTCGAGTCGTGGGAAGCAATTGTTAGTTTCCAGATAAGTTCCTTTTAGTTTCTTCCGTCGTGATTTGGCCCTTAAAATTCGTAACGAAAATTGTGTCTTCCTTCAGAAGCTCAACGATTTCGACAGTATTGGTACGGTATATGCAGGATGCGTGTCCTCCTTTTAACAGTCGAGCAATACATTCGTCCTCGTTGATTTTCTTCAGGGCGTTTTGTTCACAGACGGTCAGATTACTAATAGTAAGGCATTTTGCGACAACACCATATGTCTCTTCGTGATTCACCAACATTCGGTCAAATGGTAGGTTGACTTGCCTTCCGTTGAAAATCGTTGCTCTTGTTATCAAGAAATTGTACTCGATCTTGCTCAGCTTAGGGATTGACAGGACATACAGCAACATAGTGTCATTCGTAAAAACTGACGGAATCCCATACTGGAGCGCTTCGACTTCATTTGCATAGGGCAGAGTCTCGAGTTCGTTAATCACCCTGTTTACTTCTTCTCTATCTAGTAGATTTGTATTGACGATACCGCTCTTTGCCATTTGACATGCCCTCACCACTTCATTGATTTCTTCCTTGATGATTGAGATTTCATTAATTGCATCTTGCTCGAATCTAGCCTTGCTGGATGCCGCTACTTGGTTTTTGGAACTTTCAATGACCCAGTTGATTTTTCTCGTTATTTCCTCAGTTATTGAAAGGACCTTCTCATTGATACTATACTGCTGGTTGTTTCCTTCTATCAGGTCTTGCTCACTTCGTAGAACCTTATCCCAGTCAGTTGCGTCTGGGCTTCCAGGCAACCATTTCCAGGCTGAGCCAATCCAGTTGATAGATCTCGTCCTCCTGGTCGTTGTTCCTTTTAGCAGGCTGATGCGTTCGCTGATCTGTGCCAGATGATGTTCCGCTAGGTTTTTTGTTTCCTGCTTAGGAATTTCGCTGGTAACGAGGTCAGCCATTTTTTTCAGTATGTCTTCAAGCTTCTGTAGGTTGACCATGTGTATTAGCTTAAAATGCCCATCGATGATCCAGGCTTTACCATCCTTGATTGATGCGATTGGCGAATGGTACTCGAAAATGTGGAACCCTTGCACTGCACTTGCTAGTAATACTCTGCGTAATATACAATTTTAAATAATTATGGCAAAGATTACAATAAATATTTCAGTGAAACTGCACGTAAAAGTGATAATGATTAAATTGTAAGATTAAGATTTATAAACAAATTTACATTTTCAGAATATAACAATTCTACTCTGATTTTAGATTAAAAATATTCAATGAAATTAATATAGGATCATGTCCATGCAATTCGAAATATAAATTTTATTATCAAGAAATGAATTTAATTTACAATGTTGGTTGTATTTAATTTTAAAGGTCTTTCTTTCCCCTTTTTCTTAAACATTAAAATGTTAACTAAAGCTAATTTTTCAGTAATAGTTATATAAAATAATTTTCATTTTGTGGTGCGAAATTTGTGCTATGTGTGCTGGCGTAAAATTAATATATGTGCGTAAAATTATTATTTGTGCGTAAGTGTGCTATTATGAGTTTCTAATTTGTGCCTTGTGTATTCTACGACCAGTGGTTGTGACCACTGTTACCTTATTATCCTTTTCCACCACCTCTTTTCGATAGAGTGGCTTATGCTTGCCTTGGATTCTTTTGTATGGAGTGTAAATTACACTACCTTTCTTGAACTTTTTGGGTGTGGATCTTTTGGAATTTCGCCATTTATTGGCTAGTTCCTGTTTTTTGTGCAGTCTAGCTCGAAGGTCGCTGTTAGCTTTTATTTGATAGTTTACTAGATTCTGAAAGTTTATTCTAGAGATTCGGTTAAAAAAGATATCGGACGGTTTTTTGTTCGTCACTGAATGAATTGTGGTATTATACCTGTCAACTGCAATGTTTAGAAGTTCCCTTAAATTCAAGTCTTTGTATTCTGCCTTTAGACAGCGGTAAATTTCCAGGATTGTAGAGTGAAATCTCTCAACCTGTCCATTTACTTCACTCCGGTTTACTGGTGTCTGATACGTTTGTATGTCCAGCATCTTCACAAAGTTCAATACAATAGGACTCAGGAAACTTCTTTCATTATCAGTCACTATCATTCTCGGAACGGTAAAGTAATGCAATACCTTCGCGAACTTGTTTCTTAGGTATATCGACGACTTATTTTTTATATGGAAAAGCTTTGTAAATTTGGAGAATTTGTCGATACAGCTCATAAACTTCTCGTTCTGGATCTCCATTATATCAATATGTAAGATTTCGCAAGGATAGGAGGGCACAGGAGTCTTCTGGAGTTGCGGAGTAACTGGATGTCTGTCATACTTATTTAAAAGGCAGATTTCACATGTTTTAGTATACTGGGTGATCAGACTGTTCATCCTGGGGAAATAGTACTTCTCTAAGATTTGTTCTTTGTTTTCCCTCGCATTCCTGTGTGCTCTCCTGTGTTCCTTGCTAATCAACTGCCAAATTCGCTCCTGGTTCCTAACGTCTTCCACTACTCTCTGTGTCAACCTAATCTTGTAATGTTTAAAGGTTTCAAGGTATACCTCCTGCAAGAGTCCTATATAGGTTTCAGGTATTTTGATCCCATTGATGGTGTTAGGATTAAGATTGCATTTTAAAATCTGAATTAGTTGTTCTTTTTCTAACTTTCCGAAGGCGAAATAATGTCTAAAGAAGCCCGGATGTGGCTGCTCTTTGATTTCCAGACCTTTTCCTATTTTTATAATGATTTGATTACGAAACACATTGAGTGGGACTTCCACATGTGGAATTAAATCTGAAGAGTCTTGCATTGCACTATGGACGGTCTCACTAGCAGAATCCGTTGATTCATTATCCGCTCCACTCGTTTCCACACAGCAACCATTCTCTGCGGCTGTCATCGTATGGGATTCTGCAGTGTTAGTACCAGAACTACCTTCCTCGGCTGATTCCGTTAAGGAATCCCTCATTGTATTCAATTGAGGTATTGGTAGGCAACTGCTATTAAAGGTCTTAAGTCTAGAAAGAGCATCGGCTACCAAATTCGATTTACCTGGTTTATAAATTAATTCGTAGCTGTACTCTTCTATGCGAGCTTTCCATCTCTTCAGTTTAGCGTTGAAGTTGCTATTTCCCAACGCGAATGTTAGTGGTTGGTGATCTGTGAAAATACGCACTTTTTTAGCACCGTATAGGTATGATCGCAAATTATCAAGAGCCCAAACGATAGCCAACATTTCTTTTTCGATGGTTGCATAATTCTCTTCGGTCTTATCAAGAGTCCTGGAGATATATGCAATTGGTCTATCGTTTCCGCCCTCGTCTTGAGATAAAACTGCGCCTATTGCGTAGTTCGAGGCGTCAGTTGTTAGATTAAATGGTTTTTGGAAATCAGGAAAGGCTAGGATCTCTGCAGATGTTAAGAGAGTTTTCAAATCATTAAAAGCCCTAAGTGCTTCATCATTTAAATTGATCGGAACACGAATGGATTCATTCGCCTTAACTCGAGCATGCTCACCCCTTGTAAGGTTAGTCAGAGGCTTCGCTATCTTCGCATAATCGCGAATAAATTTCCTATAATAGGATGTTAAACCTAGAAATGATTTGAGTTCTTTAAGATTCCCGGGGGGTTTGATTTTTCGGATCCCATCAACCTTTTTATTATCTGGCTTGATGCCATCAGGAGTTATTACGTACCCCAGAAATTCCACTTCAGTTTGCATGAAGTGTGTTTTTTCCAGGTTTACTTTTAGGTTTGCTTCTTTGAGTCTGACCAGGACGGTTTCAAGGTTTCTCAGGTGATCTCCTTCACTATTACCAAAGACGATTATGTCATCAATGTAGACGTAACAAATTTTGGCAATGTAAGGTTTTAGCACATCGTCTATCATACGTTGAAATATAGCAGGGGCATTTTTCAGCCCGAAGGGTAGCCTGAGAAATTCGTATTTGCCGTTCAAGGTTGAAAAGGCAGTCTTTGGAATGTCCGACGGTTTCATCGGTATTTGATGAAACCCAGAAGTTAGGTCGAGAGTTGTAAAGAATTTAGCTTTGCCCAGACTGGCAAGAGTGAAATTAATGTCCGGGATAGGATACGTGTCTGCAATAGTTACCTTGTTCAGTCTTTTATAGTCGATGACCATTCGATATTGTTTTTCGCCATTTGGCTTTGGTTTTTTCGGAACCACCCAGATCGGCGAATTGTAAGGGCTTCTGGAAGGTCGAATTATGCCCTCTTCAAGCAACTTAGTTATCTCTTTTTCCACCTCTCCTCTCAGACAGGCGTGATAGGGATAGCTTTTAGAATATATTGGTTCATCGGTGCTTGTTCTAATGTCGGCAAGGACACAAGTGTCAACTACCACTCTCGCGTCGAGGGGACCAAAAAGTGAATCGTATTTCCTTATTAGTTCATTCAGTCTGGCTTTAACGTTTTCAGGGAGTGTGGGATCTATTATAGAATTTATTCCTATGGACAAGTTTTCTTTTAAAGGTATTTTAATATTATGTTTGAGGGTCAATATATTTTTCTTTCTATCAATGAGTGCCTCCATTTCCTTCAACGTATCATCTCCTATGATACCGTCAAAGGAACTGAGACCTGGTAGGACATAAAATTTGACAAGAGTTTGACTATTTGCATATTTAAAAAACTTCCCTTCGACGTATTTTGAGATACGTATTTTACCACCGGCTGACTGGACACTAAAGGGTTTTTCTAGACTAATTGTTTGTTGTTTTATTCGATCGGTAATAAAATTTTTGTTTGCTCCTGTATCTATTAGGAACCTCAGGGTTGCTCCATCCCGCGTAACATATTCTATATATGGTACGCTGGATGGGCGTCCGACATAAAATTTAGTACATCGCTGGTTTCCTCAGCAGCAGTTTCCAAATATTTTTCTACTGCTTCGTCCTGGACAGTAACGGTGTTGAAAAGTCTTTGATGCTTTTGAGGGTGGTTATCTGATCTTGCTCCTCTTTTCAGGGAATTCTTGTTTTTAGGGCGATTGGCATAATCTACTTGTTTTGTTTGAATTGAACGATCCACTTCCATTTTTTCGTTAGGTTTGGGACCTACCCTCGGGGGGGGGGGGGGGAGGGGGGGGGGGCCATGTTCACGAGGAGTGTGCCTCTGCCCACCGGCATGTCGTTGATTAGGGTGAAACCTCCTTGGTGGGACAGTAGGTCTCTCTTGAGAATGAAAAGTTTGGTTAATAGGGGAAGTAATCGTCTTTGCGCCAGTATTGGCGTGGATTGAATGATTCCTAAAGTTCAAATTCTGCATTTCGAGACATGCTGAATAAGCTTCAGGGAGAGTTCTGGGTCTTTGAACTATTAACAGCCTAGATAGGTCGCCGTTAAGGCCGCGGATAAAAACATCTAGTGCTCTATTTCTGTATGTTTCGACTAATGCATTAGCTGTTTCTTCCGTGTAGGATTCTGTTTTGAGCTTGTTAACCATCAGGGAAAGTTGATGGTTAACTGCAGCATAAAATTCATCCAACTTACTTGATCTTTGTGACAGCTGATTAAGTTGGTGTTCTAAGGTTCGCATGTCCCTCTTATCCGCATAATGCAGAGAGAGACACTGCTTTATTTCCTGCCAACCGTTGTCAAATATGTTGTATGAAACGAGGGCTGCATCCGCAGAACCCCTAACCTTTCCACGTATGTGCTGCAAAATCGCACGATACAGTGGTTTGGTTCGGATGATCTCAAAATCCTTTAAAACTCCCTCCACAGCATGAACCCAAGAGAAGTATTGGGTTGGGTTTCCCGTGAAAACCTGCAACTCCTTTACGCTATCCGGGAGCCGGCTAATTTCCTTGAGATCGGCTTCCGTTTGAGGTGGGCAGAGTGACACTGGTGTTATTGGCTCATTCACTATGGTAGAGCTTCGTGATTCCTCCAAGAGGGCTAGGCGATTTCCTAAGCTCCTTAGTGTTTCTTCGGAGATAGGAGGTGGTACTCTCCTATCTTCCAAAACCTTCAACCGAGTTTCCATTGCTCTTAGCTGGACTAGCACAGTGTTAAGACCACCGGTAAGCTCGGTTACTGCGTTTTGCAGACAATCCATTTTTGGCAAGCGATAAATAAGGATAAAAGGAAATTAAGTCTTACCTGTAATCAAGAGGTCGAGTGAACTCTTTGTCACGGATGGTACAAGCACTGATTTTATATCTTAATATTTTAATTTAATTTAGTTAGCTCAAGGCAACTATTATAACGAGCACAGGCACTGATTTTCAACAAATTGCTTTTTAGTTGAACGCACTTACGCACAGTGAAATCACATGGATTTTAATATGTTCTTTTAATTCACAAGAATTAATAAAAATTTCTTCTTATTCACAGCGTAATAACATCGATTGCAAGATTTTTTTATTTTTTAATTTTTATTTATTTATTTTTTTTTTACAAAATTTTATAAAATTACTTTTCTTTCTTGTAACACACACTCAGCGTAGTTACAGGAGTTTAAATTCCTTGCCTTTTTGCACAGCACAAATTTAACTTTAATTATAATTTCTTTCTTCTTTTTTTTTATTGCATTATCTTAGGATTCACGAACACTGGTCTGTGGTTTAATTTTTCTTCTTACATTGGTAAGATTATCATTTTTGATGCAAATATTAACACTTAATTTCGTTACACCGCGATCTGTAAGATAACCGAAAGGGAACAGATTAATTTTAAAAAGTAAGGTGCACGAAACCGACTTAAACCAGTGCTTCGCATAGAAGCCGGTCCTGAAGGGATCGTATTTGTCCTCTTTGGTAACTCGCTGCCTTTTTAGGGTCAAGCGGTGACCTACTAGGGTACAATTGACCTCACACCTCGCATCTTCGCCCTTTTGCGGCTTCTGACTATGTTCGCATAGAAATAGCACAGAGTATTGCGTAGATGAGTGAGCTGGCTTTTTAGGCTTACAACTACTTGCACCCAGAAGGGAGTTCTACACATGTCCTTAAGTAAGGACCACCGCCAGGAGTATCAAAAGATGGAGGTTGGACCGGTCCCTGCTCGGGCGCCAGTTAAAAATGTTGGCACCACAACATCTAAAAAAATACCCACGGGCCGAAGCCCGTGGCGAACAACCAACCGTTCGTTTAAATAAAAACGCGGACTTCCAAGTCAAACTTCGACTTTATTCCTCTATATCAAAAACAGAACTGCACTTAAAATCTAACTTAACTTACTCCACACCTTCCTATCGATGCATTTGGTGTATAGCGCGTGCAAGGGTTTTAAGTTGCATCAGCAGTTTCCCAGTTCGAGTCGTGGGAAACAATTGTTAGTTTCCGTCACACGCTTCGTGTTACGGCGACTTACGTTAGGTGGTGAAATACGATGTCCACAAGTTCATGCATGAAGTCAAGGTGACTTTTCATATTTCGACTTGTGGAATCGTGGCGCGTTAACTGTTACCTTCGTAACTGGCTTTATTGTTTTCCATGAAGATCAATACACTTTTGCAAACGTGTAAACTAATTTTCGAAGCCCTATTTCCACTCAGAACGAGATATGTAACTACAAAACATGTGTTCGAACTGCATGAATCGCATTTTCAGTCGTCGAAGAACGTTGATCTCGCAATTTATTTTTCGATGTTTTGAGTGCTCAAAAAGTCAGTTGTTTGAGCCCACGTTTGAGAGCTCGCATTGTCGTGGTGGAGAGTGATCCGTGATCGGCGGCTGCTTTTCCTCATTTCTCCAAAGATTTCTGGTACACAAATGTTGACGTACCATTCCGAATTGACCGTTGCTCTAAAGGCACAGTACCGACATGTCTGGTTTTTCTGAAGAATCAGGCCACCAATTGCATCAAAGTGATTCGTGAGCCGACAAATTTAGTTTGATTTGGCTTGAAAGATCTTGAAAGACCCATACAGATGGCTGCTGTTTAGTTTCGGGCTCATATGCATAGATCCATGATTCGTGGTCTGTCACGATCTTATAGACGTCTTTAAAAGCACCGCGATCGAACTTTTTCAGCCTTTCTTTGGATCAATCGACGAGAGCCTTTTTTTGAGCGATTATCAAATTATAAGGTATCCAACGAAAACAAATCTTCTTGACGGCCAAATATTCATGCAATATTATGACGATCTTGCAATGTCAGTTCCAGCACAGCATCGATGTTTTCTGGCACAACAACGGATTTTTGAAGATCTTCACCAAATTCGTCATGGAAAGCCAGCGATGGTGTTTAGTCACCAAAAGTGACTGTTGTTGAGGTAATTACGTCGAAAATCATAAAAAATCATCACGATTTACCTCCAGTTATTTACTGAGATAAATTTTTGAAGTCTCTGTACTAGTAAAAAACGCATATTGCACTAGTATGACAGGGTGTTCTGAGTGTATCATTAAAAATGTTAAACTTTGCGATACTGATGTAAGATTTTGTATACCTACACCGGTATTGCGATATCTCAAAACTTTACTGGTAACCTACTATGAAGTAAAGGTAGCAATATTGAAGCTCAAGTCTAATACCTTCACTAAGCTATTTAAATCAGCTAGAACTGACCTGTTTGGGAACATGATATGGTCAGGGGAAAGCATGCCCGAGGCATGCAAGATTAACTTCGTTTGCGCGATCCACAAGAAAGGAGACCGTTTTTACGCTTAGGTTGTTCGGAAAGTAATTTCGTTTTTTCCCAACAGAGGGCTTGATTATATTTTTTCACAGCCAACTTCACACTTAAGCCGCATAATCATTATAAATATATTTTGACAGCTGATATATTGTAGAAAGGCTTGCTTATGAAAAAGTTCCGTGATTCTACTATATAGTTTTTGGCATCTTTCGAATATGGAAAGTAAAAAGCTTAAATGCTGTTCAATCCGATGTACATGAAGAAGATGTATTGACAGAATGCCTGTGCCACAATTAGTTCGCAAAATTCCCGTCCGGCAATTTTAATGTTAAAGGTACACCACGTTCTGGACGGGCAGTTGAAGCTGATGAAGGCACAATAAAGGCATTAATTGATGCAAACCGGCATTTGATCTCGCTGAGAGATCTGTTTAGTGGAATTTCAAACGAAGGTGTTTTTTTTTAGCTTAAACCGGACAACACAACGATCAATTCTGAAGTGTCATCAGCTGGAAAAACTGAATGATTTACTTAAACAGAAATGCCAGAATGGATCAATAGAAAAGGTGTAGTGTTCCACCAATATAATGCGAGACCCCATACAAGTTTGGTAACTCGCAAAAAGCCTTCACAGCTTGGATCGGAATATACTGCTACACCCACCATATTCTCCAGATCAGGCACCTTCTGATTTATTATTTGCACCGGTCCTGCAAAATTTTATAAACCGTAAAACCTTTACTTCAGATCAGGAGGTCAAAACTCACTTCTGATCCAGGTGAGTTGCCAGGAAACAATAAAAATTGTATGAGCGTGGAATCATGCTATGCTAGAAAGATGGCAAAAGGTATTGGACAAGAATGGACAATATATAATTCAATAAAATATTTCGTCTTTCATTTTCAGAACAAAAACAGAAATTACTCTCCTAACAAGCAATAAATGCAGCCATCAGAAATTGACACACAACTCCGATGGCTTAGCCAGAACGTCACCATTGGTAGTTATATCATAACTTCGCGTTAGTTAGTGGCTTCGTCTAACATTTCGGCTCTGCAGTTACAACGACATCAGCGCAGAAGTCAGACGCAGAATTATGAACTCTAGCGAACAACTTTTCCTTTGGCTCAGGATACAATTGAGTAACAGAGCGCACTCTGGCAAGACCAACTGGCCTTATACAAATTCTGTTCAATGGAGTAGAGGCTTCGACCTTGTCAAAGTACTTTGTCGTTTCGAGAGGAAGATAGTGCGCGTGATACTACGCGTCTCGTTTGTATTTAGGGGAATGGAGGGTGAGGTTCAACTACGAACTGTACGGGCTGTACAGCAACTGAGGTATAGTCTGGTATCTACGGATCCAACGCCTGATATAGCTGGGCAATGTGGAGTGAATGGACACCACAGCTCCGGCTTAATGAGTGTTCGATTATAACTCCAAGGAACAACACTGCAGGAAATGGCCGCATTTAATGTGCCATATGCAAATGGTATAGCACCAAAACTTAAGTTGCTAACCAATTTAGAGTGTGACAATGAACACTGGTGGCGAGATATCGAGGAGAAAGTTGTTGATTGAAGTCTAGGTTTCCCCCGGACAGTAGCACAGTAGTAGTAAGTTAATAGAACTTCAAGGAAGAAAATGCACATCAGTGGAGGTTGAAATGGACGCATTGGAAAATCGAACTACGAATACGAAAACTTCCATGGAGGAATCATTTTCGGAACGAACAATTAGGCACTGGAACTTATACTAAACTTATACAAATCACAAGATCTAACAATTCTAAATACGCTATTTATTAATCAGAATTAGCACTTGATTACATACTGCAACAATAGATACCGTACCCAGATAGATTATTATCTATGCTGGAATGTTTTGAATGGAAGATATTCCCTAGCGAGCCAGCACTAGCATTTGGCAACAGAATTGTTGATGAAGAAACAAACGAAAACCCGGTAGCAGTCGAATCAATAAACTGACACAGCCCAAGAAGGGAAATGGGCCATCTCTGGGGCGCTATATTTACGAGAATACCTCCACAATGCCAAACAAAGAAATAGAAAGAACTATGGACACAGCACATCTGCACGATGTTTTGCAGAAAATATTGAGTGCTTTGCTATGAAAATAAATAACCGATTAGTTCTCGCCCTCATATTTTGTCCCTAAGACACCTCCACCTCTATATGAAAGACAAGTTTCAATTCCGGAAAAAGTCCTTCCATGAACCCTCCTTTATCTGAGATTTGCAATAAATAAAGTCATTAACTTTCCACCTATGGGTGCACTCTCATTCCATGCCTGAATGTGAAGCAGGAACATACATTGTCAAACGAACTGTGCTTCTGCAAGATTTATGAGATTTCTCTGCATTCGTTGTGAACCTTCCTGTATGAGTACATAATGGGTAACTCTGTAGTGAAGTTATACGATGCAATCTGTGATTTATTGTTATGGCACTTTTATGCTATAACAACCATTTAACGTGTTCCATATGATTCTTAACAAATTAATGGCAAGAACAAACAAATAAAAAGAAACTGTTTGGGTGACGAGTTCAATCGTACTCATCAGGAAAATAAAATGCGGGAAAATAAATAACACCTGCAATTTTGAGGATTTTTCTAAACTTGAAGATATGATAAATATTATTTTAGAGTGCCGTATTATATTTCGCGCTATCTTTGAACCGTCAACACTCAAAATATCCTAGGGATGACCTTTGATAAGTAAAAATCACCAGAGCCCCATATCGCACGCGTATACGTACGTTCGCGTTACACGTGCAATTGAATTATTAGTGTATGAACACGTGTATTTATTGCTACACATGTATTTAGAAATGCACGTGTAATTACTTGCAAATCGTTTTTATGATGTTTTCTGGTCCAAAAGACGTTGAAAAATAGATACAATTTCAATTTTAATAACTGAAAAATTCATCTTATGCCAGGAATCTTTACCAGAGCATTTATATGGCACTAAAAGTTTATTTTAAAGGAAAAAGAAAAAAAAAATCATAAAAAAGGTGAAACACGTCTTTATTCAGACAAATAATATACGAGTACTATACACGTAAAGGGTCCGCCATCTAACGTTTTTTTTTTCAACTAGTACTTATTTCGTAAATGGTAATACTTAGCTCATGTCTGATTTGACAGATAGTTAGTTTTATCCTTCCGGTTAATAATGGAAAATAATTTCATTCAAATGGCTGCCTCGGCTGGCCATGCAGTAGCCTACACGATCGGTCCAATTTTTAGGCACATTACCGATTGTGTGCAGCTGTATTTCACCAATGGCTTCACGAATATTGTCCTTTAAAGCGTCAATTGTCTCTGGCTTGTCGGCGTAACACATATCTTTTACGGGACCCCACAAATAATAGTCCAACGGTGTCAAATCGCAGCTCCGAGGTGGCCAAACTACATCAGCTCTGCGGCTGATAATGCGATCTTCAAAAACAGGGCGCAAAACATCGAGTGTAGCTGCGGCTGTGTGGCACGTAGCGCCGTCCTGTTGAAACCAAATGTTGCCAATATCCTCCTCTTCAATTTTTGTGAACAAAAATTCGTTCAACATGGCCCGATAACGATCGCCATTGACTGTAACGGCCACTCCTTGCTCATTTTCGAAGAAAAATGGCCCAATTATGCTTCTGAACCAAAATCCGCACCAAACAGTGACTCGTTTTGGGTGTATCGGCTTTTCAATGTATGCGTGCGGATTTCTGTGCCCCAAATGCGACAATTTTGCTTGTTTACATACCCGCCAATATCAAAATGAGCTTCATCTGAAAAGATGATTTTTTTGGCAAAATCGGCAGGCCCACTTAGCGAAGCGAAAACGCATTGGATGGTCAGTTGGCTTCAACTCCTGAACCAATTGGACTTTGTATGGCGTCATACCAAGGTCTTTATGAAAAATTCGCCTCAATGATGTCTCCGAAATGTTCAATTGTTGAGAACGACGGTGAATTGATGTTGATGGCGCTTCACGCACACTTTCTGCCACAGCAGCAATATTCTCGGGTGTACGCACTGTTTTTGGCTTTTCACGCTTTGGTTTATCGATGAGGATGCCAGTTGTTGAAAATTCCAACGACAGATGTTAACAGCCGTATCGTAGAAACCGATATATTTTTATATTTACCTACACTGTCTTACATTTTGCCTATTATTGTCACATTCATACGTAATTTCTTGTCTTCAACTATTCCTTTCACTAAACAATAAATGCGTTAATTGAATAATTTGAATTTGTGTTTTATTAAAGTCGTATATTTTTTCACATTTGGTGCCGAAACCCGGGACGGGAGAAAGTTAACAGAAAAATTATACTCGTGATGGAAATAGCGGCGCGCGGTGCTTATAGAGCACAATTAACGAAGCTCGTCAAAGCTGTAACGGATTTGTTGAATTCGGAAGGCTCACGTGTGGACGGTAAAAGTACAGCCGAACTAGAATCGCTCGAAGACGAAATTATATCATTAGCGGAGCGATTGAATGGTGTGTCGGCAAGCTTAAAGACGGCGGACCAGCAGATTCAAAATAAAAAAATTAATAAAGGAAGAAGACCTCGAAAGGGACTGCGAAAAGATGGCAGAATACGAGGATTCGGCGGTATCTGTAATGGTCGGGTTAAAGAATCGTTTAAAAAGAGTGCAGGCTAAACTAAATTCGAGTGATGAGTGTTCTGAGAAGACGGTAGAAGGTTCTCAGCGTTCGTCGGTCAAACTGCCTAAATTGGAATTGAAGAAGTTCGGTGGGGAACCGCAGGATTGGCTGCCCTTTTGGGATCAGTTCCATAAAGCTGTGCATCAGAATGCATCGTTGGCTGCCGCCGACAAATTCCAATACTTGGAAAATTGTCTCTACGGATCCGCCAAACGTACAGTCTCGGGATTTACCGCTTCTACATCATGCTATGATGCGGCTATTTCTTTGTTGCTGGAGCAGTATGGGAACACAGACAAGCTTATTGATACATACATGCAAAAGCTGCTTAACGTACGACCCGTTACCTCCAAGATAGATTGCACAGGGTTGAGAATGCTTTACAACACAGTCACCACCTGCACCCGATCGCTGACAGCGTTACATACACCACCAAGTCAATATCAGATTATGCTGAAATCTATTCTTCTTCGTTGTCTGCCTGAAGACTTGCGAGTTGAATATCATCGCAGTATAAATAAAGAAACTCAACCAGACGACGAATGCGTAACAGAGCAGGAAGAAAAGAAAACTCAATCATCCCTTTGTGGTGTGACCGATCCATATGTGCAAGATATTATGAAATTCCTGAAAAAAGAGGTGGAGGGACTGGAGAAGAGTAACATGCACACATCAACCAGTGTAAATAAAAAACAAACGTCGTCACCGACTACAGCTGCAAGTCTCATAGGGTTAAACACGAAAGATGTTTGTGTGTTTTGCAGCAGTGCGGATCACACCACCAAAGATTGCAAAAACGGAATGACTCTAAAAGAGAAACGTGATAAATTATTAAAAACTAACAGATGCTTTCGGTGTGCAAAGGTGGGGCATTCTTCCAAGAAGTGTAGAAGTGGTAAATTCATAAAGTGCGACGGTTGTGGCGGCAGACACATTACTTCGATGTGCGATCCTTCGTATAATAAAAATAGCTCGGTCAGTGCGTTAGCCCAATCGGGTTGTAATCTATGTGCTCACACTCTTAACTTTAAAAATGTTTTTTTGAAAACAGCGCGTTGCGTGGCGGTAAGTGAAAATAGTGGTTGGCTTGTCAGGCTCATAATCGACGGCGGGAGCCAACACACATTTATTCGACAAGAGCTGGTACAAAAGTTGCGTTTGTCTGTCTCTGATCAGAAGGCGAGAATTTCGGTTTTACCATTTGGGTCAAAGGAGAAACAACCCTCTAAGGAATATTCAGTGGTGCATGTGAAACTGAGGAGTCAATATAGTGATCGAAGTGTAGTAATAAAAGCCATTGTTGTACCGGACATTTGCGTAGATGTCTTGAAAGCCCCTGACAGTTCGAACGGTTTATTTAGAAAGATTAAATTAGCTGATAAAGTTTGCGTCAATATTCAGTCAGTCAACGGTTTGAGTTTGCTTATTGGCTCGGATTACTATTGGACAGTTGTCACGGGTAAACAACGTTCGGTGTCTAATCGTTTAAAAGCAGTGGAAACCATATTCGGTTGGACTCTTCAAGGTTATCTGGGTGACGGTGAAATGTTGTCGAGTAAGCTGGAATATACCCCGATAGTTAGTAGTGTTATGAGCGTTACGAGTATTTCGGACAATGAACTATCGAAGATGTGGGCTTTGGAGACCATTGGGATCAGAGGTGAAGAAGCAGAGAAAATTCATGTGACGGAAGCAATGACGAGGGAGTGCATCAAGAAACTTGGTTGCCGGTATGAAGCAGTTTTGCCTTGGAAGAATCCACAGATGGTGTCAGGAAACAATCGAGAGTTGGCGGTAAGTCGTTTAACTAATTTAACGAAAAGATTATCTAGAGATCCAGACAAGCTGAGAGAGTACGACGCTGCTGTATGACAATTAGTTAACGACGGCATAGCAGAAGCAGCAGCGTCAACCTCTACAAGAGTCGTATATCTTCCTCATAGACCTGTCTACAAAGAAGAAAGTGCCACGACGAAATTACGCATAGTCTTCGATGCTTCTGCTAGCACCAAGCAATCTCCTTCGCTAAATGATCAGCTTTTCACTGGAACCAATCTGCTTCCGAATGTCTTCAGCATTTTGTTAAATTTTCGTCTTGGTCCAGTTGGTATAGTGGCAGATATCGAAAAGGCTTTTCTGCAAATATTTTTGAATAAATCCGATCGAGACGCCCATCGTTTTTTGTGGTATAGATCCTTGGCTGAAAGCGACATGGAAATTCAAGAGTTACGGATGACCAGGGTCACATTCGGTGTTTGTTGCAGTCCTTTTATTCTAACGGCAACAATTAAGCATTATTTGCAAGAAGAAGAACGTCGTTTTCCTGGAACATGTCGACTACTAGAGAAGAGTTTTTATGTCGACGATATGGTGACTAGTGTGGATTCTGATTCCGAAGCTGTGAAGTTTTACTCTGAATCTAAAGACATAATGGGGAAAGCTTCCATGAACCTACGAAAATGGTATTCCAATAGTCCCGCAGTCAGGGCGGCTGTGGGATCAAGCAACTTTCCAATCTCGCAAAAGGTTTTGGGACTAAATTGGTCTGCGTTCAATGATGAATTGTCGGTTCCGTTGGATTCTATCCAGAATTTTCTGCAAACGAACACGTTCAGGGGAACAAAGCGGAATATTTTACAAGCAATTGCGAGAGTCTATGATCCATTGTGCATGGTTGCTCCAACAATCATTAAGCTGAAAATATTGTTCCAGGCATCTTGGAGGCGAAAACTGGCCTGGGATGAAGTCCTTCCAGATGCCCTAATGCTGCTTTGGAATGAGTGTGTGAATAACGTGCTGCAGTTGAAGGATATGTCGATTCCCAGAGCTGTTCAGATAGTCTCCTCGTGTCCAATATACTGTCATATCTTCGCTGATGCTAGTAAACAAGCATATGGAGCAGTCGTTTATGTGCAAGCAGTCAATGTCCATGGAGAGGTTGTGACTTCTTTTCTTTGTGCCAAGAGTAGAGTGGCGCCATTGAAACATGATCGAGAGGATGAACTTACGCTGCCAAAACTGGAGCTCACGGCAGCCCTGATCGCATCCAGACTTTGTGCTTATTTGCGGAATCAGCTTCGGGTTGCCATCAACAAATTCTTTTTATGGACGGATTCCAAAATTACGCTCAACTGGATTTATGGAGAAACACAGCGATGGAAGCCATACTTACAAAGCCGAGTCCTAGAAATTCGTCGAAATTCTAAATTAATTGATTGGCGCCATTGTTCCGGTAAAGACAATCCAGCGGATTTAATAACGCGAGGAATTTCTGGTTCGAAACTGGCTACATCGCTTTTGTGGGAACGCGGACCTGATTGGCTTAACGATATCCAGACCTTTAACGACAGTCAGCACTGTAACGAAGCTAGCGAAGTGAGTGCAACATTCCTTCTCGAAACCGATGACGTCGCAAGTAATGAGGAACTTCCAATCTTCTGTTGTGAAAGATTCAACAGCTGGCAACGACTTTTGCGCGTCACTTTCTGGGTCCTGAGATTTATTAAGAACT
Source organism: Volucella bombylans (assembly GCA_949129095.1). NCBI lineage: Eukaryota > Metazoa > Arthropoda > Insecta > Diptera > Syrphidae > Volucella > Volucella bombylans. Next base: position 140,444,229 of record OX422143.1, read on the forward strand.
GTAAGCTGAAGCAAAAGTCACTAACGAGCTGTTTGACCAAGTCGGAGTACGATTCTGCGGAACTTTACTGGATCAGGTACGTACAAAAGCTTAGTTTTTCTAACCATTTGAGCTACTTGCAGAAAGGGAAACCGATGAAAAAATCATCAAAGATAGCTCAACTTTCTCCTGTTTTGGACGAAGAAAGGTTGCTACGAGTAGGTGGCAGGTTGCAGATGCTGGAGGACGACAACGATGTTATTCATCCCATTATATTGCCTTCAAATCATCACATCACTGCTATTATTGTTGACGAATACCATTTACTGACCTGTCATGGAGGAACCATTTTGGTGTTAACAAAGTTGAGGTCTCGTTTCTGGATTCTCCGTGGACGACAATTAATTAAAAGAAGAATACGACGATGCATAGTCTGTAAGAAACTCTTTGGACCACCCGCTACACAGCCTTTCGCTGCTCTACCTTTGGAGAGGATAACGTTTACAAGGCCGTTTGATAACGTAGGCATCGACTTCGCTGAACCACTGTATTTCATGAAGCCGGAAGCTGGCACCATGCATAAAGCCTATATACTCATATTTACTTGCGCAGCTGTGCGAGCTATTCATTTAGAGCTCACAGATGGTATGTCAACGGAGTGCTGCCTTATGGGTTTAAGGCGCTTTATTGCTCGTCGAGGCGTTCCGTCAACTATCCTCTCGGACAACGCTAAAACTTTTAGACGAGCGTCGTTGGAACTGAACAGCGAATCAAAAGGTATATTTTCTCACGATATGATTCTCAATTTTCTTTCCAAGAGGCACATAAAATGGAACTTTATTGTGGAACGAGTGCCCTGGTGGGGAGGTTTCTGGGAGCGTCTAATACGGACTGTAAAGAATACTCTCAAAGTTGTCATTGGCAAGGCACGACTCACGTTTGAACAGCTTCGTACTGTACTTACCGAAGCAGAAGCAGTAATCAACGATCGACCGCTCACGTACGTATCAGATGATCCCCTTGATTTGACACCTCTCACACCAGCTAAGTTCATCATGGGTTGTAAAACACCTAACCCTACCTCTGAGCATCACCACTCAAGACCGGATGTCCGCGACCTTTGGAAGAACCGAATGAAATATACCTCAAGGCTTTCTAAGAGATGGCAAGCAGAGTATCTGCAACTTTTACGATCTTTTCATCACACCACCAACAACGCAACAGCAACTCTTCGTAAAGGCGATATTGTTCTCCTATTTGATCCTGCAACACCTCGAGTAAACTGGAAGATGGTCATCATCGAGCAGACTTTCCTCGGCCGCGATGGCAAAATCCGAGCATGTGAAGTGCGCTGCGCAGATGGTACCCGATTTCGAAGACCGATCCAGCTCCTGTATCCATTGGAGCTGAATAGTTTGCCCCGCGCCCAGGATGTTGAAAATTCCAACGACAGGTGTTAACAGCCGTATCGTAGAAACCGATATATTTTTATATTTACCTACACTGTCTTACATTTTGCCTATTATTGTCACATTCATACGTAATTTCTTGTCTTCATTTTGCTTTGTATACTTTTTTACTTACTTCAGTTCGCACTTTCAACTCCGTCAGTGAAGACGTGTCAACCCAACTATTCCTTTCACTAAACAATAAATGCGTTAATTGAATAATTTGAATTTGTGTTTTATTAAAGTCGTATATTTTTTCACACCAGTTTCTTTCACCTTTTTCACAAGATAACGATACGGAGATACGGAGCTGACGGTGCTTCTCTTCTCCCAAAATTCGTACGCAATTTTCGCACACATTCTGCAATATTAGCATGATTTTCAAAGTAATGTCGCAATATTTCCCAGCGTTGTTATACGTTGTATATGCGTGCATATACACAACCATATTCGCTCAGCGAAAGGATAAAACTAATTATCTGTCAAATCAGACATGAGCTGAGTATTACCATTCACGAAATAAGCACTAGTTGAAAAAAAAAAGTTAGATGACGGCCCCTTTATATAAGGGTGGCGATTATTTTGGAAACGTTTGAATTTCTTTTCTCTTTCGAAGTGATGGATGTTAAAAAATTAATAGAAAAATAATTGTGCCTATAAATAATGTTTAGTTTTGCGAATATTTCCAATTTTGATAGAGAAACACCAGAAAATCTACATTTTCCGGCAGCAATGACGCCCTTTTCAAAGTGACGGTATTTCCAGCTGTTGAAAAGCAACGTTCTGAACTGACATATGTAGCTGGTATAGACAAATATCTTCTCGCTAACATTGTGATGTCTGATACTTAAGCTAATGTTAATGTCAATGATATTAGCTTTATTTAATAGACAGTTTTATGCCATTAGCGTTTAAATTGATGTCGGGCATATGCGCGCCACGACTAGCTCGAATGAAGCGCAATCGTGAAGTCCAATTTTCGACAGCTACATCGAGCAACTAGGGGCGTGTATCAGCAATAACACGGCGAATGTTGACTTCCAAATCGTCCAATGTCTCTGATTTATCGGCATATGTATGACTTTACATAACCCCAAAGAAAGTAACTTAAAGGTGCGAGATCACCGGATCGTGGAGGCCAGTTCACAGGTCCATTACGCGAAATTATGCGCTCAGCAAATTTTTCCCGCAATAAATTGATGGTGTCGCGTGTCGTGTGGCATGTTGCGCCATCTTGATGAAACCAAAGCTCTGTCACGCCAATGTCATTCAACTGAGGAACGAAGAAGTCAGCAATTATGTTTCTATAGGGCTATCCATTGACGGTAACATTCTGGCCGCCATCGTCCTAAAAGAAATATGGACTGATGATTCCACCAGCCCATAAAGCACACCAAATCATGAGTTTTAATGGTTGCAAGGGCTGTAAGACAAAGGCTTCTGGGTTTTCTCCACTCCGAATTCGGGAATTTTACTTATTTACACATCCATTTAACCGAAAATGGGCCCCATCAGAAAACAATTTTTGCGTTGAAAATGAGGATAAAGCTGAAAGTTTTCGGCCTATTCACCGAACCTGCGACGCGTGTAATGGTCACGCGGTTTAAACTCTTTCACAAACTGGATCTTATAAGTTTTGAAGCCAAGATCTTTTCGTAAAATCTTCCACAAAATGGATCGGCATAGCTAGAATTGCTGTGCACGATGGTGAATCGGCTTATTCGGATTCTCCTCAACACTGCGTTCCACAACGGCAATAGCCTCTTTTGTTCGCATTGTTTGTCATCTTTGGGGATGCGTATTATCTACTAGAGTATACGTGATGCGAAAACGATTCATTGTATTCCGAATAACTTGCTCAGATGGACGTTTATGTCGACCGTAAAATGGAAGTAGCGCATGATAAGTCTGCCGAACCGAACCATGGTCCCATACAATTTCCAATTTGCTAGAAAATTCGATTCCACTCTCCAGTCATCAATGGTCGAGACTTTGTTAATCAAGTATCGAAATCTTCTGCTCTTCGAGTAGATGTCGCTGCTCACATTTAAATGGTTATCACACTGATACCTCCCTACAGTTGTAGGAGAAGAACCATCTATAAGTTTTTCAATGTCTTCACATATCAGAGATATTGTTATATTTAACGACATGAATGACGTCTCTGGACGTAACTAGGATCGGGTCAGGTGTTTTCTTAGAAAAAGATTTATTCTAACGACAAGCAAAGAGATTTCCAATTGTTTTAGGATCAGCGGGGAATTCTCTGAGCAATTTAAGAGTAAAAAAGTAGCCATCTAACTTTCTTTTGATATTAGCAAATTGGTAGAAACATTTGGAATCCGAGATTAAGCTAAAATTTATGCCGTCGAGCTACTCAAAGTAAAGAGGATTAAAAAGTCGAGAAAAACTGTTGTATACAAATCGATAGTTACTATAGTTGGAATCAGATCGAGTTGCTTAGAATTTGTGCAACAATTTGTTTCTGCTGTTATGGAGAGAGCGCAAATCCTTACTGTACGAGAGAGGAGACCAATTGGGCAAAGCAGGAGAAAATTAACGAATAAAAATTGATAGGGCAATTGTCAGATTAAATAATAGAGCACCGAGATGGCTTCCCTGGAGTACGCCGAAAAGGGCATTTATGGGATTAAATAAAGAGGGCACTGTGGTGTATTTCTTTTAAGTGAAAAGTAATCCAAATAATTAAATATGATTGAAAACCAAGAACCTTTAGTTTGAGAAGGATGACTTTGTACGAGATTTTATCGAAAGTTTTACTCAAATTGATAGTGATTACTTCCAACTTCTTTACCATCTTCTAGAGCGCACAGAGTATGTGATACAAAGTTAGTGGTTTTTGATCTACCCCTTCAAACATCGATTTAGCTATTCGAAGAGATGGGCTCGCAATGGAAAAACTTGGAGTCATATATACGAGTACCCTGTGAAATGGAGAGTCGGAAAGGAGTTGTGAAAGACTTTGCCAATAATTCACACGTCTTATTAAAAATGCAGTTCTCCAGAACTTCGTAAATGCCTTCCTCCGTCTTTCTCCTCTTTCGGGGCGTAAGCCCATATATAGTCCTGATTATCGCTAGTCGCTAACCTCTATGTATAATTGAAGTACATGACTTTATCCCGTGCCTCAAGCATGAAGTGTCTTTATTTAGCGCGGTTTTGCCCTAATTGCCTTCAGTTGCATATAAAAAGGCTGACGTCGCTTTTCAATTGAACGCGTCACCTAACGCGAGATTTTGTTTGATTACGTTGACTTTCCTGTATGAACTCGAAAACACTCCTTTGGTCTTTCTGAATATGTCCTAGCCACTGTATATCCAATATGGTTTGTTGCTATATTTTAATCTCCAAATTCCGTTCGAAACTCGAAACCGCTCAACGACCTTTTCGCATGAAGGAACCAAAAGCATCTTCATCCGATAGTAAGACTGGGATGATAAAGGTCTTACAACGGGATTTTTTACACAAGAAGAGGAACATATTTCTTAGTTGCATTCTCAGTCCAAAGAAAAAGTGATTACCAAAACAGGGATGATGTTAAAATAGTTATATGGACATGCCACTTTTTTGAAGTCCTTTTTTGACATAAAATTCATTGGTGGAGCAATGAACGTTCTCTACTGTCTTCTGGATAGACGAACGTGTTTGACAAGGGTGCCAAAACTTGGTTCTATATAGCTCCTCGCTGATTTGAATAATTCAACAAGTAGGCCGTCTGCTATCGTAGCCTTATTGGTCTATTGCTTAGGTATCGCTATCCAGACCTCTGCTTGGTTGGGTGAACGAAGTTGTTGTCGAACATTATAAAAATAATCCTTTCAAATTGTCAGCACTGACTGTGGCTTTATTATGTACTACTTTTCCTTCCTTATGTCTGCAAGCTTCTGTTCGGTATTTAAACAGAAGAACCTCTCTATGGCCCCGATTGACTGCTACATCGCTTCTTCCTGCTCATACACCTTGTCTGCAGCTCACGTTCTTCTTTGTCAGCACAGCGTTGTATGCCTCTTATTTTGCTGCATGGGCTTGCCGTTGTTGAATTATGGAAAAAGTGTGCCCGCTATGATGACATTTCTCCCCGTCGCGATTAGCCTACGACCGTTTTCATATTTGCTGTCATGTTGGCTATCTATCTCCTTTTTTAACTTGGTGTCAGCCAAAGGTGATCTTAACACAAAACTCAGTATATTGCTCATAAGTCTAATCCAGAGGCTCGTTGAAGTAATCCTTTGCATAGTCATCCTTTCAATCTGTTGGGTGTCAAGTAGATTTATGTTGACGAATCCTTTCGCTTAAATGTCTGTCGCTAATGACAATTCCACATCCAAATAGATGTTGCTTTTCCTGTCATTTCAATCACTATGTCACAGTTTTCCATCCTTCTTTTTTCAGCGTTCACCCTTCGCAATTCCTAGACGGCAGTAATATCTGCTTCGAATCAAGGTTTCTTGACTTCGCTAATTGTTTAGTTGCACGCTGACTATAAAAATTCTGAACATTTCACGTGCGTAGCGAAAAATCGTTGACTTCAATTGGGGACAATAATTACCAACTGTTGCTTTTCATATTCGTTCATATACCTTGTTCAGTACTCTTAGCCTACTTTCGGACGAACTCTGAACTACAATATTTATCATCATTCTTTCCTAAGCATTCAGCTCGCCAGTTAAATGCCCTGAAAAACTCTTTAGATCCTAGTCATTATAACCTACATACATTCAAAACCAGCCCACATTGATATCTTTCTTGTTTCTTCTCTACCCCTCTCTAACAATGCCAAGACCACATCAAACGCGTGAAGACCACATTGTGGTGTACTTGAGTCTCATGAGGCTTTCCTGGACTTGCTACATTCAGGAAATGGCAATTTTGCTTGCTCACGAGCCACTGTACCAACATTTTTCTTCTTCACTAAGTGCGATTTTTCAATAAAAATAAGGGTCGACTTCGAGTTGCTCAAGAGTTGTGCCGGAAGCCATGGCCCCGTGACTTTAGTTCCTACACATAGTGGACGGATAAAGACTAAATTGACAATCCTGGATCTTGTGTCACACTTTCAGTCCAGCGTCGGCTACAGTTTCTACATATTCGCATTTTTAAAGACCACTTTCATTTGAAAGAAAAAAAAAACAGCGGAACCAACTCAGACGTCACATCCGCTTCCGTAACCCCTACTTCCTTTAACATGAAAAAATGTTTTTGGGGTAGGTAGTTGTTAACAGAGCTGTAAAACCAACATTCTCAATTCTCGCTGCTCTAGAGGGGTAGGTAACAGTTACCGCAGTTTTGCTTAATAAGAACAGCGCATGACAGAAAATTAGAGCCCGCCAAAAACGTTCACAATCTTCATTCAAAACAAAGATGCAGAAGGAGACGACTGAGTGTGTCCTTGAGACATGTTTGTATTCTAAAGGGGAAACGGAAAATAAGGGTTTTTGGAGGGTGGCATACTATTGCTGATTTCGGAATAGGAGAACTAGGTTAAACGAGAGACGGAAGAGAATACAAGTGTGTTTCGACGCACTTTATGCAAGGCTAACACCCGGAGAAGGAAAAAGACGTGTCATCTGGACTTTACACTCAACCTCGGGGTTTTTTTTTTACGGTTTTCCTACTGTAGTGCAATTGAAAATGGCTTTACGAAGAAAAGTCATAGACAAGTGCTTAGGTGTACATTTGCATTTAATTACTTTTTAAACCTGTGAAAGTAGCATGGAAATAGGTGTTGCTCAATGGCACTTGTAGGAGAGACTTTGACAATTGTTTTTTTCTGGAAGTAACTAGTAAAGAGGACGAATTCTTGAATGTAATTCCGAAATGGGATATTGAAGTGGTTACATTTTTAATCAAGACAGACCTTTTCTGTTACAACTTTTCATCCTTTAAGCCCTTTCGAATCGAAATGAATCCGAATCATAGCATCAAATTTCATCAGTTAATTGATCCATGAGTGTGCTGTTAGCCTCTGAAACAAATACAATGCTTGATCTCTAAACTATATATCTTGCTAGCGGTCATTTATTTCACATTTGAATGCAAGCCTTTTTTTATAGCAAAGTTATTTCTGGCATGGTACAAAAACAAATTTCTTGGTAACGGTGTTATTTGGGAAACAAAATTAGATAACGGACTCAGTTTGTCCAATGTCTAATCCAATGAAGTACACGAAGTGCCAAGAACAAGAATAAAGCCGGCAATGTTTCAAGTTCACACCAGGTGCTTGCTTTTCCTCCTCGTTGTAAGCCTTGGAAGCTGCTTGTTTAAAGTCGTATACTGGTATGTGCAGGCTTAGTTTGCAAGCGTAAGACAGAACATAACGTTGGAAAAAGGAATAACAGAAGACGTCCAAAGTTGGAAACAACCGTCCAGACTATTGACCTGGTGATCCAGGTCTGGCAGGTCTACAGGGCTACTCATGCTGGTGTAGCCGACTCCTTGTGTTCAAGGGTGGTCCCAAAGGTCTCGCCCCATAAGGGTAATGGTTATTCATCGGTTCAACTCCTCGACAGTACAAAAACGAAACAACCGAAAACTCGGGCACAAATGACACCAATGTTAATGACCCATTCTACATGATAAGTGCTACGTTATGCCCCTAACAGACCATGTGCAAAAAAACAACACGTGAAATTGCTACTGTCAAGCAGATCTAACCCCCAAAGTGAGAGCGGTGACAATTCCGACGAATATGGTTAGCGGTATCATCCACAGCGGGGCATTAGTAGTATCTGTGGGATGCCTTCAACGCATTGCGGCAGAGGTAGGCGGTGAAGTACCGATGTCTGGAGAGAAGCGTGCATGGGTATGAGTCGGTGTGTCCACCCATTAACAATTTCATTGTCGCATTCCTGCTGCTAGCACGTCAACGTTCTATCTCGCCTGTCGGTATCTTTTTCGGCTTCCGTGTATAGAAATTTCTCTCTCCACTCCCGAACCAGTAACATGACGGACACGGTTTTCACAATTACCATAAGAGTTGTCGTGGAGACTATGCGGTTAGCACACACAATTCGGAAGGTAACGAATTACTGTGTTCGCAAGAACGCCCGCTGAACCATCGTTGCCAGGTAAGAAGAGTCATGCTATTTCCACGCGCTGGGGCCCATCGTAAACGAGCTCCGAGCGACTAGAGACGACACCTGCCTTTCTCTCTTTATCTGTATGAGTACACATTCCTAAAGATAGCTATCCAGAATCTGTCTAAGATAGTCTGGTACACTTTGCCATCTTGCCGAGTTGAATGTGTACTTGACGTCGAGCGACTTATATTTGGGAGCGATACCCAAATTAAAAAAACAACTTGTTCTTTTAAACGTTGAAACTTTATTGACAAAAAGGAACTCGTGTGTCTGAATTATATTGGTATTTATACACATTTTATGCTGACTGTTCTTACAAAAACGTGTGAAAGAAAATGAATTTTGATACTAGATACATTATTGTGAGACAAAATGCAATGTGAGCCAAACAAAAATTAGATAAGCAAAATAAGTATTATGCGAACAGTTTAACCGTGTGAAAGGAAATGAATTTTGATACTAGATACATTGTTGCAAATAATAAATAAACAAAATAAGTATTATGCGAGCAGTTTGTTGATATGTGACTCTTGGTTGGGTTGTACGGGTATGTAACTCCTCCCCTCTTAGTGGAGCGACTGCCACAGGAAATGTTTCCTAGTAGGAGCGACTGGCGTAGCATCGTTTATTCTTGAATCTGCAGAATCTCGATTGCTGATAGTAGTTGTGTCGGTGTTAACAGTTTCCTTGTTGTATGATATACGAGTACGATTTACATGGATGATTAAAATTAGTGTCACCGTAAATAGGATGAAGACGATTAACCATGATAGGTTGAAAGTTCGGATTGATTTGCTAGAAAATGTTGCTATTTCCTCTTGAATTTGAATCTGATGTGTATGAAGCTTCTCCAGGGATAAGTGATTTAAGGTTAAAGATGAATTGATGAAATTCTGTGTAGGTGGATGTATAATAATACCGTCCCAGAAAGTATTGGATCTGGAATCATAGGTTAAATTATTAATTTCAATACAACAATTAAAATAGTGAATGAGATTAGTTCCGTAAAGTTGGTAATGCTCTATTCCACAGGTGGTTCGCATTTTGATGTTATGAACGTTGATCGTTAGAATGTAGTTGGGTTCCGGTTGATACACTGTTGAAATTTCGGTTTCATTTTGCATGTCACAGATGGCTGGCTGATTCTTTATAATGTTAGGAATACAATTCGGATGATTTAAGGGTTGCTTTTCAGATCGTCTTTTACAGTAATAGACACTTCCGGACAATGGACATATGTTGTCGAAATATGATGTATTATTTTCATTAATAGCCAAATAAGAATGAGTTCGGACCGTTAGTGTTTTGTTAATAGGGAGAGGGATTAAATGGAAAAAGGAATATGTTTGGTTAGAAATTACTGGTATACCGATGCTAAATATTATCTTGGATTCATTATAATATGCTTGTAAAGTGAGAAAATCGTAAACCTGCTGATTGGAGGTGGATTCAATTGATTCAGAACGCAAATAGTCCTTAATTTCATCTATTTCTTTATGGTTTAATACCTGTTTTGAAATAATGTTTAATCGAGCTAGTGTGATAGCTTCAGCAATATTGTTTAAGTGATTATAAAGTAAGTCAATGTTAAAGATAATTTTATTGATATATTGTAGGTGCTTAACTGATGCCTCATCTGATCTTATTGTATTGCCGATTTTTTCATTGTAATAGTTAAGAAATTTTTCTATGGTTTCTTGCTGTTTATTTATATGAAGAGTTATGTTATTGAACCTCTCTATCATTTGATTATTTATGCTTATTTGTTTAGCAGATTTTATTTTCAAAACCTCTTGAATATTCTCTATTGCTTCTAATTCATTGTTTATTGCAAGGGCGTCATTGGCGTCCATATTGCCAGTGATGGTTTTTATAAGTGTACCTACTCCATTAATTATACCCCTTTTTATTCTATTATTTGGTAAAAGGCTTAAGAATTTTTGTTCTAGTTCTTGAAATTTTAGTTTAGCAATAGCTGTCATTTCAGTATTTGTGTCGTCTTTTTCTAATGTGGTCAAGGAATTTTTGATTTTGTCAATACTAATTTGGTAGTTTAGGAGATCTACTATATGTATCATCCGCTTTTCATGTTCGATTATCCGTGCTTGTCCGATTAGTAATGGCAGTATTCCGTGATTATTAGTCAGATTGTGAATTTCTATGTTATGTCCGTCAACTGTCAGAATTGTCAGTAGTGACCTGGAATTTTCGGTTTTTCTTTATTCTACTTTTATGTAATTTTTTATTATCTTTTGTTAAAATGGTTATTTTCTTATTATTTTTAATTCTATGCTTAGTGAATCTAGGAGTCAATTTGTTCCTCCTACATTCTTTCCTAAATATAATGTCTCCTTCTGTCAATTTTGTGGGGGGTTCCCTATTTTTGTTTAACTTGTCTATATTCCTATCTCTTTTCTTCTCTAAATAACTAATAATGGATTGAAATAAATTCTCTTGAAAAGCATTAAGTTTCTGAAGGTAATCGTGGGTATTATTGAATTTAAGATCTTTAGTAAATTTATATGGTCTGCCGTAAAATAATTCGAAAGGTGTGTACTTGGTAGATGAATGAATAGCATTATTGTATGTTGTAATTGTTTCGTTGAGAATATCTTCATGGTCTTTGTCTTTGTATTTGTCGTAAATAATTCTGTAAATTTCTGTTAAAGTGGAATGCATGCGTTCCACCGGAGAATTACTTGTTGTCTGTTGAAATGATGTTGTGTGTAAGTAAATGTCAAACTGTTTGCAAAAATCTTTAAAAAGATTTGCAGTGAATTCTGATCCTTGATCAGTAATCAGTTTCCCAGGAATCCCATGTAGACTTATGAAATGCTTTATTGATTTGACTATGTTAAGACTATTTCGAATGGGTAGGGTATAGGCGGCCGCAAATTTGGAGAATTTATCTATTATTGTTAAGATGTGTTTTCCATTGATGGTGTAAACATCAACATGTATAATATCTAGCGGTTTAATGGGTATTTCAGGTTTTTCATACATCAATTTAGGTGGGTTCCTGTCATATTTTAACGTTTGACATTTCCCACAGTTATTTATGGTTTGTGTAACTTTGCTAGACATAAAGGGAAAATAGTATTTCCTCTTTAAGTGAAGCAAAGTTTCATTAATGCCTCTGTGGTTCGAATTAATGTGGTAATCATAAATTAGTTGGTCTTGTTGGTCATTTTCAGTTATGTCTGTCAATATTTCTGTGCAACGTAATAATTTGAAAGTTTTACTCTGAGAAAAGTATTTTGAATAGACGTTCTGAACAGTCCTGAACGTGTTGTCGTCAGTAAATATTGCCGTGAGTTTATTAGGTGGTAGATGATTTTTGAATATTTGTATAATTTCTTCTTCGGAAAATGCTGTTCTTTGGATAGTGCGCCTTTGTTTATTTTTAAACACTATTTTAAGAGAATTTGTTGGTGGTCCACTTGAAATTTCCAGAATCATTTGCAGGTTAAATTCATTTAACGATTTTTCTGCAATCGGAATTCCGTCATCAAGATTTCCATCTGCGGAATGAATTGTAGAGCTACTTGTTTCGTTGGCATTAAGTTCGACTTTGTCGCTGATTTTAATGCGACTGAGTGCATCAGCATTTGTATTCGCCTTACCTTTTTTGTACACGATTTCGTAGTTGTACTCTTCTAATTTAAGCCTCCAACGAACCAACTTTGAGTTAGGTTCTTTTAAGCTCATTAACCATTGGAGAGGTTTGTGATCGGTAAGTATTTTGAATTTGTTGCCGAACAGGTAGGGCCGAAAATATTTCGTTGCCCAAACTATCGCCAAAAGCTCCTTTTCAATCGTGGAGTAATTAATTTCTGTTGTGGTAAGTGTTCTGCTTGCAAAACAAATAGGTCTATCACTACCGATAGGTCCTTGCGATAGTACCGCACCTATCGCGAAATTACTGGCGTCAGTTGTTAATACGAATGGTTTTGAGAAGTCGGGATACTGCAATATAGGATCATTTGTTAAAATATCCTTACACATTTCGAAACATTGTACATACTTTTCGTCTAATTTGATTTCAACTCCTTTTTTCAAGCATGCCGTTAAGGGCTTGGTAAGTTTCGCAAAATCTTTTATAAATTTGCGGTAATAACCAATTAATCCTAAAAAGGATTTAATTTCTTTTGGAGTTTTTGGAACGGGGAATTCTTTTATTGCCCTGATCTTATCAGGATTTGGTTTAACTCCGTCTGGGGTGATGATGTGTCCCAGAAATGCGGTTTCCTTACGGAGGAACTCGGATTTATCTAACTGTACTTTAAGGTTTGCCTGCCTTAATCGTCCAAAAACTTTTTTGAGATTTTCTATGTGTTCTTGAAGGGAAGTGGAGAACACAACGATGTCATCAATATACACAAGGCAAATTTTGCCGACCAAATCGCTGAGGACGTTGTCCATTACCCTCTGGAATGTGGAGGGTGCGTTTTTTAGCCCAAAGGGCATTCTTATGAACTCATAATGGCCATTTTCTACCGTGAAGGCAGTTTTAGGTATATCTTGAGTATGCATTTCGATTTGGTGAAAGCCATTCGCCAAATCTAGAGTTGAAAAGTAGAGGCATTTGCCCAATTTATCCAGTATCTCGTTTATATTTGGAAGAGGATATTTATCATTTATAGTTTTTTCGTTTAACTTGCGATAGTCGATGACTAATCGCCATTTTTGTGTGCCAGAGTTATCCATCTTCTTGGGCACTATCCATATAGGTGAACTCCAGGGGGAGTAACTAGGTCGAATAATTCCCTGGGCCAGCATGTCTTTTACTTGTTGTTGGACCTCATTTTTGTGAACATAAGGGTATCTGTATGATTTTGTGTATATAGGTATGTCGTCCGAAGTTTTAATTTGATGTTTAATGGCATTAGTGAAGGTAAGAGTTTGGCCTTTCTTGTGAAATATATCTTCATAGTTCCTACATAAATTAATTATTAACTTTCGTTCCTCGGAATTAAGATGTTCTAGCCGTAATAAATCAGTAATGTTATTGGCAACTGGGTCTTCTAAGTTGTTTCCGTATGTCTTGTCAAAGTTATTTAATTCACAAATTTCAAAATTTAAGAGTGTGTTTACTTTTAGGGGGTGTTCTATAAGGATTGTTTGGTTACTACTTGACTTATTGCTTACTTCAACTAGGCTGTACCAGTTATTGGCATTGTAGATTCCTTCTGAAACAAAAACTCCGGGTTTGATTTCAATACTTCTGATAAAAATGTCACCATTGCGAATATCTACAGGTAGCCATAATAATGCGTTAGAATAGGGGGGAATACTATATTTCTTGGACATGAGATTAGGTTTGAAAAGCAAGGGAATTTTAGTAAACGGGGTAATAAGTGTTTTAGTTTCTAGATCGACTTTAGCTTTGAGGGAACTCAATGTGTCTAGACCTAATAATCCGTCAAAGTATCCATGGAATTTGAATACTAGGAATCTCATTTCTCCGGGACAATTAAATTCGAAAAAATTGGGTAAACATACTTGTTTCTCAATTTTATGTTGGTTAAGAATAGTTTTTATGATTACAGGTGGGACAATTTCTTGATCTTGAGGAAGAATGTGTTCAGGGTTTATAAAAGAGGATGAAGCCCCTGTATCTATTAGGAATTTCAAGGGTCTTCCGAAAGGTGATGAGATATGAATATAGGGTAAAGAGTGTCCATGTTTGTTAATATCTATGTATTTAATGCATTGCCCGAGGCTGAGTTCTGAAAATTTAAATCTTGTTCTGTTCCTGTGGACTCGGTTTCAGGTGGATTTTGGAAAAAAACAAATTCATCCAGATTTGGATAGTAACTATTTCCGTCCGTAGTTGTTTCTTCTGATGGAGGATGGGGATTTTCTTGTATAGAATGCATAATGTTGTCAGTTACTGGTTCTAACGTCTGCTCGTTTATATTATGTACTTCCTTAATAGTGTAGTGTGACGGTCTGAAGTTATTATTTTGAGGCTGCCCATTAAAATGTTGACGAGGAGTGGATGGTTGTTTGAGACGACTTTGTGCAGAAAGGGTGTCCATAGGTTCTGGTGGAGGTACATTTGGTATCGGTCGGGGTATGAAAGGCGTTTTGTATGCAATATTTGGGAAATTTAGGTTAGTGTTCGGTTCCAAGGGAAATCGAAAAGATTGTGCGGGGTACATATTTTGTAACTGTTGTGGATTGAATTTAGCTTGTTGTTGGTTAAGGTTAGGAATTTGGGGGAATTTTAACTGAGGCTGTGGATGTCTGTGTTCTATCTTAATTAAAGGTTTAGAAAGAGATTGCTTTGTTTCTGTTCGGCCGTAATATGTATTTTGTTCTTTGATACAAAATGAAAAGGCCTCTGCCAGGGTTGTTGGTTTCATTGCTCGAACAGTAGGTCCCAAGGGGTCTCTTAATCCAATCATGAATACGTTTAGACACATTTCCTCATACAATTCTCGTTTTGCTTTTATGACTTTAGAATCTGTGGAGTGGATCTGCACATGATTATTCATGGCGGATAGCACTTCTATTACTTCGCTGTAAAACTGTTCTATTGTTTTATGATTTTGCCTCAACCCATGCAAATCTCTTATTAGAGAGGTTTCGTTACGCTTGTCGGCGTAGTGCATTATGAGGTTCGATTTTATACTGTCCCAGTTCAGCGGGGTACCGTATATATTAAGAACCTCATTTGCAGGTCCCTCTATTTTGTTGCGTATAGCACGGAGCAGAAGTTTACCATAACTAGTTCCATCTGCAGATCTAATCAGAGAAAGAATTTCCTCTACGTTCGTTAAAAACTCATAGAGGAGCCTGGGATTGCCATCGAATTTTGGCAAATCCTTTATAGCATCCGGAATACGAAGAGAGTTAAACAAATCTGCCATATTTAATTGACTATTATTTGTGGTCATATTGGAGAGATTAATAACACTGTCTTCTGAATTTGAAAAATTTAAGATAAGATGATCACTTAAGCTAGTACTAAAATTATCTTTACTATCTTCTACCTCGTTATTAAAACTATTAAGACTATAGGGATTACTTCTTGTCTTAACCTTATTGTTAATATTTGGCATTGAATATACAGTATTTTAATAATAAAGGTCGGTTAGTATGTAAGGGATGGGTTATTATGAGAACTCGACTTACAGTACTATTAATGATGTTTCCTTCATTGGTCCTTTGAACTTTCGAGGTTGAGACCTCTCGAATTGATTGTTGATTGTTGATTGCGATAATCCTTCGCTGATCCAATATTCCGTTGAATCACTTCACTTTTCACACAATTCAAAACGAGTTCTTTTACATTCACGAGTACGTCACTACTATCGATTAACCGTCGATATTGAAACTTATTACTGATAAACCATCAAAACAGATTCACAACGTACTGGATGTACTTTTATCCTACCGACTGCGCCACTTATATTTGGGAGCGATACCCAAATTAAAAAAACAACTTGTTCTTTTAAACGTTGAAACTTTATTGACAAAAAGGAACTCGTGTGTCTGAATTATATTGGTATTTATACACATTTTATGCTGACTGTTCTTACAAAAACGTGTGAAAGAAAATGAATTTTGATACTAGATACATTATTGTGAGACAAAATGCAATGTGAGCCAAACAAAAATTAGATAAGCAAAATAAGTATTATGCGAACAGTTTAACCGTGTGAAAGGAAATGAATTTTGATACTAGATACATTGTTGCAAATAATAAATAAACAAAATAAGTATTATGCGAGCAGTTTGTTGATATGTGACTCTTGGTTGGGTTGTACGGGTATGTAACTAGCGTGACCAGGATGCCGTCTTGTGGGAGGTTTGCCAGGCCTTCTTCACGTTCCCTAAATCCTCGGCAACCGCCATACACGTCTATGTGACCCTCCTCAGTTTATCGGGTTTGAAAGCAAGGGCCTCATCCGTTATGATCTCGTCCTTCTTTTGATTTATCTCCTTACGGTGACCTGAGTATATCCGGAGATACTTAAAGAGATATACAGGCATATATTAGAGCAGATCAGGATCCTATGGATGTCACTATATGGTGAATGGAATGGTATTGGACTAGTCATACCTTAAGGTCCGAAAACAAATCCATCACGATGTGCTGCATACAATGAAATGCGCTTGTCCATGCAGAGAAAAGAGCAAGATGCTCTAATAGAATTCACCTCCAAGGATTCGATGAATGACTTGGACACTACAATTCAATTTAAAGCCGTAAAAATATATCATTCACAAATACTTTCTTCAAAAATGTATCTCCCCATTTAAGAGACAGTTTAGTCGCATATAATTCCGAATATATGAGAGCAGTTATATAAGAGCAGTTTTTATTGCCTCTGTATCCACCACCAATGTAAAATATAAAATACCTGAAGTGGTAAAGCATGAGTATCTAAAGAAAGCACTCAATAAATTTGCATTTATGATCCTTTTTGGTTATAAATTTGATTAAAACGAGGCGATGATGACCTTAATAAGCTCCAACAAAACCCTCAGAGGTGCGAAAACCGCGATAAACTCATCATAATTATTGCAATAAATATTTAATACAACATTAAGCAGCAAGAGAAACTAGGTCAAATATTAAATTCCATTCGTGCCCCAAGATACGATTCTTTGTGTCAGTTCTCAGGTACGAATATCTGGGATAGGAGAACCAACATTATGGTTGGTTTCAGTGTTTTTGCATGTTTTGAGAATCCTTCAACTGGGCGACAAACACAACAGAACATCTCTGTATACCACCAGATTGGATGACATGAAAAGTGTCACACTGATGGAACTCTCCCTCTGGACTTTATTGAAATGAATACGGGAGAAAGAATCTGGTTCTTGAGGGGTGTGAGTGTATTTTGCTTTACAAAACACACTGAAGGTATTTCTTGTGAGATATAAAAATCACCATAAGCAACACAAAAGGACTGTTCATTCTGTGTTGTTAGCTGGTAAAAGAACTGGGGACGAGGCAACATTTCATTTGAGAGAATGGTGTCTTTGAAAAAGGAATAGCATGCTGAGGGGACTAGTAGACCACTTTAAGGAATTGTGTAGTTTTGCGCTGCATTGTTGGGAAAAGTCCTCTGGTCCCTGGTCTATAAATCGGAAATTCCGACTGTTAAAACTCACTAGTATTTCAGTGGAACGATTGCAGGATGGAATGTAGAAAAGCTGCAATCGCAAGAGACCGCAAGAATCTTCCCCGAACTCGTACCAAGACATATCCCAACAACTGCTATGCTGCCAGCATCAAATACCGAAGACCAATGGCAACGTTGTCAACGTGCCATCAGAGACGCCGCAACAACAAGAAATACCTGGTTTAATGAAGAATGCGGACAAACACATGTTGCCAAACAAGAAGCACACAAAGGGTCTGCAAAGAAGGGCAAGAGCTCGTCAGATCGACGAGCGGAAAGGACGGGAAGAACATCGGCTTCTACGGAAGAGGAACAAAGAGCATGAGAAGACCAGGAAGAACGCACGGAAGTTTTACCAACAGATGAAAAGAACGTGTCAAGGCGAGAAGAACCGTACATAAATATGTAGAGATGAAGAAGGAAACGTTTTCTGCAGATTATATAACGGCAAAGAAGCCCAACTTTCCGCCATCAGGTAGAATAGACCATTTAACTTTGACGACGATAGCCAAAACTTCCGTCCACCTGATCAGACCGAAGTAAGGATACCAATATCCAAGCTAAAGTCCAACAAAGCAGCTGGACCTGACAGCTTACCGGCCGAGGTATACAAAATTACTGGAAACTTAACTATGTGGAGAGCATGCACTAACTCATTTCTCAAATCTGCTCAGAAAAGTGTATGCCTGATGAATGCCAACCATAAATGTTTAAGTCTCCTCAACATTGGATAAAAGATAACCGCCGTATTGTTTGAACATCTGAAACTCTTCGCCAACAACCTGATTGGTTCGAGCGGTTTCAGACCAGGAGAGACCACAATTGACCAAATTTTCATCCTCGGGCAGACACTGGAAAAAAGAACTCAAGAAGTCCAAATCGATAACCACGATCTTTTCATAGATTTTAAGGCCGTATATGACAGCATTTATAGAGATGAGCTGTATACCATATAGCCATGTCTTGGCAGTCCTGACAAACTCATACGTCTGTACAGAATGACGATGAAGAACGCTCGCTGCTCCGTCAAAGTCGGTAACGACTTAACGGTGTCCTTGAAACAATTGTGCAGAACGCATAAGTGAACGCTCGAGACACAATCTTTCAAAAGTCTGTGCAACTACTAACACCGATGGTATCGAAATAATTGGGAAAACTCAGAGTTCTATCACTGGTGCGTTCGCTAGTATTGAAACGGAAGCTTAGCGGCAAATGAATGAAAAGCCAAGTGTATGCTGCCAGCAAGAAGGGACACACAACGTCGACGAATTGAACAGAACATCACAACCGACAGCTATAATTTCGAGGTAGTAAAAGAATTTGTTTAAGTTGGACCTATTATGAAATAAAACAAAGAATCACTCTGGCTGATTTCTGGTTTCTCTGGGCTAAGAAGGCAATTAAGTAGAAATGCCCTCTCCGGAACAACTAAGGAGACTCTATATGAAAAATTGATCATCCCAGTCCGTATGAGTTGACAGGTTTTGATACGAGAAGATTCAACGTTGAATTATACGAGCTGCACAGCGAAATCGATCTACAATAGTCCGAAAACTGCTCAACGGTCCCATGATGTAGATATGTAGAGTGAATAGACTTCAATGCTCCGGCCCGCAGAGTCTTCGAATCTTACCCAGAGGGACAACACAGGAAGGCCTCGCCTTAAGTGGCGCGCACAGGTAGGAGGAAACCCTTACCGACTGGGAGTGTGCAACTGGAGGCAGTTAGCTAAGGACCTGATTATCTAGAGAGTCTTGTTAGTTGAGACCCATATTCTCCCCGAAATGTAGCGCAACCTAAGTAAGTAAGTAAGTAAGTAGAGCCGAGGTAGACCACATGCCTAAATATCTCAAAGTTAAAGATGTTCGAGTATATTACAAAGTTCTGCCTGGTTCGTCGATCTTGTGTGTCATTTCCTGCTATCAACATATGCTTGGTTTTGCCCTTACTCACAGTCAAACCAATTTTTGCCGTCTCTGTTTCAATACTAGTAAACGGATCCGTGGCAGTTCACCGCATTTTACAAACGATACTAATTTCTCAGCATTTGCAGGTAGTTGCACAGACTTTTAAAATGATTTTTCCTTTGGTATTAGTTTGCGAGCCTCGGACAATTTTCTGAAGTATGTTGTTAAAAAAGTCCCATGAAAGCACATCAAGTTGTCAAATCTGTTTTAGATGTGAGTAACTTTGCTTAGATTCCGACATTGATATAGCAGCGCAAGCATTCTTCATCTTTGCGTGGAAAGGATGCCTAAACTAGACATGACTGAATATAACTCAGAAGGTGCTTTAAAATCGATAAAGAGGTTAGTGGGTACCGATGTGTACTTCTTCGATTTAGGGTTCGTTCTGAGTGATAGCGGAGTTAACAGTCTGCTGAAATGATTTTTACATATCATCGATTGGGACTCTACTACCAAATTTGCTTGCGCATCCCTACAGATTGCTGTTTAAGTCTTCTTGGATGGACACGACCTTTTGGCACAACTTGCGTATGTTTTCGTGGAGTAGCTTGCTTTATATAATTCGTTCTACCACATCCTTTGCTGGTAGAAATCATGAGCCGCTATCTTCCTCGTAAACAAGTTCTTTTGCTACTTACTTGCCCTCGTCATCAATTTGTAGATTTTATTCGCATGGTCGGGTGAAACCCAACAGATCAGTAGGGGATTTCTGACGGCTTCTTAGCATCTATGACTTTTTCGGGCTTTAAAGGCCTTTTGTTGCAATTGCAGCTATATTAGTATTCCGCTCAGAGCAGAGTCCATTAGCCTGTTAGCAATTGTCATTTTCCTGCTAAAGATCGTTACACAATACTACTCGTAAGAGCGGGCTGGTTTTGATTTTGATTGATGGAAATCTTTATTCGGACCTTTACAATTGTTTCTGTTAAGTGGAAAATATGATATCCGCCAAGTGGCTTCCGCCAGTGTTGATATACATTTGTGCCCGTTTTATCGCATTTTCGATGACTTTCCGTAAGATTTCCGATGATAACTGTTCGCATTCCTGTCGAATATTCCCCTTATGGGCTGCGATTGTCTGAGGGGTATTAGCATAAACCCGCGACTTTAAGTAGCCCCAAAGAAGGAAGTCTGGGATGGTTGAATCGGGCGATCTTGTTGGTCATGCCAAATCACTAAAACGTGAGATTGCGCGACCAGGAAACGCTTCCTTCACAATATCCATTGTGGCTCGTACTGCGTGTGCGGTTGCACTGTCTTGTTGAAACCACAATTGTCACCAAGCCCTGCTTATTTAATTCTGTGGGTAAGAAGTCGTTTATCATGGCCCTGTAGCGTAAAATAAAAAATAGCGTCCTCAAAAAAA
Source organism: Volucella bombylans (assembly GCA_949129095.1). Taxonomy (NCBI): domain Eukaryota; kingdom Metazoa; phylum Arthropoda; class Insecta; order Diptera; family Syrphidae; genus Volucella; species Volucella bombylans. The sequence continues at coordinate 140,465,229 of OX422143.1, forward strand.
TACGGCTCAATCACTCCTCCTGCGTGAACGCCGCACCACACAGTGGCTTTGAGTGGATGCAATGGCTCTTCGTGCATCACACGCGGATTTTCAGTGCCCCAGAAACGAAGATTTTGCTTATTGACGTAATCGCTTAAATGGAAATGCGCCTTGTCGATCATGATGATTTTCGACACAAAATCACCCTCTTCGTTGTTGAGATTGAGGATGGCTTTACAGTAATTTACACGCTACTGGCGATCAGGAGGCATTAACAGATGCACTGTTTGCACTTTGTAGGGGAAAGTGTGTAAGTCTTTCACTAAAATTCGCTGTAGAGTCCGTCTGGGGATACCCAATTGCATGGCCCATCGTCTGGTTGATGTTTCTTCGTTCTCAGCGACATTGGCAGCCACAGCCGCAATATTCTCAGCCTAACGGCCAGTGCGGTGGCGTCCATGCCTTGCGTGGTCTCCTGTGGTTCCACTCTGTTCGAGTCGGATAGTTAAGCGCCGGAATGTTTGCCCAGTTGGCGCGACACGATTAGGAAATCTCCTGCAGCAACTCATTAAATTGTCTTGGATTCCTTCTCTTCAGAAAAATCGAGTCTTTGCATCCGCTGGGCATGGGCACACGTCACCACATTCTCCATTTTGCGCAGCCGCCTCTTCGGAATACAGTAAAAGGCGTGAGTCAGCTTAGAAAGCCTAAAAACTAAGGTCGTTTTAATTCCTGAAAATTACTTTCGTCAACAAACTGTTGATCACTTCAATGGTTTGATGCGTGAGACATTCCACTTAAGGGATCTGTTTTCTACAGCACAGGCCTTCGCTAGACTGCAATATTTTCAGCTTTGAATTCTACTTCAGGCTGTTATCACTCTCAAGCTTACAAACTCGTAGCACCAACCAAAAGGTGCAGTGTTTTTTAAGCTGGATTTTATAAATTCCGTCTTTTGAGCTGGTTTAGCCGCTGTATTCTTCCGTCTACCAGAGCTACGATCTTTGCTAACCGTAGCAGCCATTATCGGAAGAAGCATTTAAAGAAAAAATACCAGGTGCCTTTTTCTCTTGGCCTTATCAGGGATGTTAGAAAAATTTGCAACTTTATCTGCGATAGGTTGATCTTTTTCAGTTGGTGTAACTGGTGTAATTGACTGTCACTACCTACAGTCGCATTGTGCCGTGCATCGGTCTCTTTTTCTCCTTCTCAATTGCATTCCAGACACTAACATGCCGTATGGCTTCCCGAGCAATCGCGTTAAAAATATCACTCAGACCATTATATTTTGAAGGGGCCTTACCACCTGAGCTTATCCAGAACAATTTTCATCGTTCTTGTCCTATGTGCCTAACGTGTTGTAGAAAGAGGTGCAGGAGGTATCGGAATTTAAAGATCTAGCAATCCATGACTCAGCTCCTAAATTAGTAGGAAATTATTGCAGTAAATTGGTTGGTGTCTCCAGAATTCACTGATCTCTAAGACCAGAGGTGGAACATTTGCGACCTCTGCACCTGGACTTACCCAGACTTCATGATACCAAACGTGCTTGGCATTTATTTGACTTTTAAGCCCTTCTACAGCAACAGGACAGCAGTAACATAATTCTTGCGAAACAATCCCGAACTACAGACCCTTCTTCCAATATCTCAACTTCGACATCATGGTTACTCGTAGATTCCAAAAGATTAATCTAAAATGTATGCCAGATTCTGCCCAAAATGAATAATAATAACCGCATGCAACTTTTATGGCAAGGCAGCGATAATTTTATTAATCTCTTCCTCCAGAGACTAATCACCAACTGCTCTTTTGCTGTCTTTAAGGACATTCGGGAGAATTCTCGCGTCCGTTGTTTTAATAAATTAATTTATTGCACCTCAGTTTAAATGACGTGCGTAAGATCTACAGGGCCTTCGATCAGTACTTGAACAAGTCCAGAATATTTTCTTTAAAAAGAATTAAAATGCACCGTCAAACACCTATCTTTCTATAGCTATCATTTAATTGGGTTCAACTACTTCGCAAATTTGCATTTAAGTACTCATTTTTGGCACTAACAACGATTTGAAAATAATGCCTGAGACTATCCTAAAGTCAGTAAATGTCGGTAATGTTTTATGTGTCTCACTTTTATTACTTTTAAACGGGATGTAGTAGCCAAAAGCAATGTGACCTGTTTTAGCCTGAATTCAAATAGTCAAATAGCTAAAGGGAATCAGTTGAAAGCGCACAGACTATATCGACCATTTATGGGAAAAGTTTTATTTGGCAAATGAGAAGGACATAACGGCGACATAAAATCCGTCATGCTGATTGTTTTTTGAATTCGAGTAGCGGTGACATAAATATTTCTTCTGCATGATAAGCAAAATATAAAATCGAAAAACCTTGCAATAAAGTTGAGTCATTCTTTCGAAGGGAAACATTGAATTTACTAGCAGGCACTTAAGCATGAGAATCAAAAAGAGGGAAGATTTTCTTACATTTTATTAGGATATTTGGGGGAAACATAAGAATAAAACTCCCAACGCTATCATGCTTGACACTTTGTGCAGAGTGTTGGCTATTCAATCTGATTGTATGTACGGTAATGGCAACAGAGAGCAGAAGCAACCTGACTTCGGATACTGAATTGTTGTAAGCAGCTGATTAAAGTGGAAATTCTTCAGCTTTTTAAGCGAGCGAACACCTTGTTACAATTCCCATCAAGGCTAAATTCACCGCTATTAGCCCAATATGTTCACGCGCCTTATATTACCTGCCCTTTGAATTTCTGCCCACAGCGGCGGCGTAGGAATATTTGTTGATTTTGAATGTTTGCTGGTGATAAGGACTAGGAAATATAAAGTGCGGTAGGCTGTTCTATAAGCGTATAGTTCAGCTTTAGAAAGATTCACGATATTTCAGAAAATACACTGTTGGGCATTCACAGCAAGATGGGTGTTAGTGTTTAGGGTTTGACGGGGCAGAATGAACAAAGCTAAGGCAAAAGACCTTATGTTGGTGTTGAAGGGTATGAATTGACTGGGCAACATTGCCATCACCCATGAGTTTTATCGCTAATGGAATATATTACTCGTACATTGGAAGGAGCTGATAGAAGGGCATTGATGAAATTTAAAAAGAATGTAGGCGAAGGAACGAAGCCCTGTGGCAGGCTACCATTTATTCAGCTGAAATCAAACTTCAAACTGTCCAATTTGAATTGAACTTTGTGAAAGGTAATATGCTATCTACTGAAGAAGAAGCTGAAAAGTGTGCAGCAAGTAGATTGAGTTTGTCGAAAAAGCTTATAACTGTAATGGGAGTATCAATCAGAGTTGTAATGCAAGATGAGGCAGAGTTTCTAATGTTTTTTAACGAACAACCACCGGCTTTTACCAGCCTTGTGTAGCCAAACGTTTAAGAGTTTCACACAATCCTTTCAAGAACGATATTGAAAAAATAACAAAACAGCGCATAGAATAGTTGAAGACCTTTTTCGCCATTGAAGGCCTCGGCTTTGTCATTATCGACCTTGACGGAGCAGCGTGCATTCTCTAATCGTTATCCTGCATAGTCAAATGGACTTGGTAATAAACTAGGCATGCCTGCATCCCGTTCGACCCTATAAGTGTTGCTATATGCGGCTTTGAAATTGATGGAGAGGTGCTCTGTGGACATGTAATTATTGTGGACTTTGCTGGCTTAAACTACACTGATAGGGGCATCCACATAATATGGCTGACAGGATTTTATATGCGATGTTGAGGAGACCTATTCCAAGGTAGTAGTCGCAGCCCAGGGGATCTCCCTTCTTTAGGATTGGACAAACAATGCTGAGTTTCCCTTTGTCGGTCTACATAACCAATCATCACCTACTACTATAAACAGCTCAGCAGCTATGACATTAACTTAGAAGCTGACTACAACTTTGTCGGATAGCCGGAAATGTTGGCTATCTTCATTCAGGGTGAATAGTTCAGATTTCTGTTCGGGCTTTACAGCTTTGGCACGTCTGTTTTATCTGTCGGTTAAACTTCTGAACTTCATTCCACTGGTAGCACCTATCCAAGCCCCTATCGACAGCTTCTCCTCCTCTTCTTTTTTTGCTACTGAAGAGCCCATGTATTTTCCTTCTTTTTTTCTCGTAGAGCAAGCGATGCTTCTTGCTATTGCCTGTAGGAGCTCTCTGTACGTACGCATGTTTTCTAGATTAGCCTATCTGCATCCATCATCGAACCAAGGGTTTGTTTACTGGGGTAGCTCGAAACCCAGGACATCAGAGGCGGGCTCTTTAATTGATCTTTGGCAGTGATACGATTCGCTTTCTTCGTTGGTTGCTTGTGACATCGATCTCCTCGAGATTTAAAGGAAACTCGATCGGAAAGATCTGGCAGACTCTTGCGATTGCAGCCGCTTGAATTCCTCATAATGTCTTCCTTGATTCGTACACACAAAAGTAATCCGTTCAATGATCTGTAATTAACTAAATTAGTTATTGGTATCGTATATTCAAGTTCAGACATACAACTCTGAACAGCAATAGTTTGCTGAACTGTCTATGTCGTATCCAATGCTCCTTTACGAGGTTAATCCGTTTAATGGTACGACAACGGGAACAATTCCAATACGAATACCAACATTGTCCCTTTCTGCTGATTATATACTGTACTCATGTATCAACGCATGTACAGCAAATTTTCTGATGTGGTGATATCTTCCAAAGGATCCTAGATACATTATTGAAAGATGCCATGCGGAAATACTTTTCATCACCCAGATGCTATTTGAAGTCGTATTTATTCAATCCGACAATTTGCGGTATGAATAGCTTTGGCAAGTAAGGACTACACTAGAGAAACACCAATTATGCGAATTATCTGTATCGCAGCTAACATTAGTTCTCTAAGTAAGGCAGCAAGTAGCCAAATTAACTCTATCCAACGGGTACGCTGCGGCGACTACATGCTGGAAAGTGCCGTCGGGGGCTATCTTCTCAGACTACTACGAGTACATCGAATTCAGTATGGAATGCGGGATCTCGTTTTTACTAAAGAGTAGGAATCCTAGAAAAACTAACTGCTCACGCTTCAAGGAGGAGCTCGGCGAGTCCGACAAGTCTTTGCCTAAGCTTAAAATGAAGCAGAAGGGAGGAAAAGTTATTCAGAACTTTAACGGTGCAATAACCGATAGTTTTGACGTGACGTGTCCATCCAGGAAATATTTTTGCAGATCGCCTGTTCCGTGGTAGAACGTAGATTTGCCACGACAACATAATGGAACCCGAAAACATGTAAACAAGTCATTTTTGGCTTAGACCGGGATCTTTATATGTAGATCGAAGCAAAACGTGTAGAGTAGGTTATTTGGATTTCGAAGAGTTTTGGGAAAAGATAGGAACAGTTGGTAAGACCAGTAAGCTGGTCATCAAAGAGGAAGATCAACTAGGCTGGAATCATTCAGAAAATCCGATGGCAGCTACACTGGGTCGAAAGTAGAATCTTTTCGTATCATGCTTGAATTTCACTTCCCAGATAACCTAATCGGAATCAGCTCACAACCAGCTCCTATTAACGAAGCTGCTAGTGAGCTGAATAACACAACACTCCGTAGCTGATATATCTCATCGCTTGTAGTGATGAAAGAGGCCATTAAGCATGGCATATACCCTGTTATGTTACAAAAAGGTATAGATCAGCGGCTGGTAACTCTGAAGGGAAACTTCACTGCTAGCCCTACGCTGGTATATATACCGAAACCCTGGCGAACAATCAGAGTGCATTTTTTATCGAAAATCGGAAAAGAGGACTCACCAATATCTTCGGAACTATAAGTCTGCCTTCCTTCATCTTGAAGAGCATGGAAAGGATGGTCGGGTTCCATGTGCGCAAAAATGCCTCTATCTGCGATATAACACGTTCATCGATGCGGAAGATCTTGCGAGAGTGCGCTTCAAAATCTGGTAAGCAAAATTGAAAGCGAAGTCGACAAGAACTCATACACGCTGGGCATTGTCATCGACATTTAGGATGCTTTCGACAGCGCAACTTTTTGATGGCAAGTTTAACTCGCCCACAGCGTAGACGAATGCTGATGATTAAGACACTGATTACGAATTGCCACAGTTAGTGGCCACTATGTGATAACGCGTGTAAAGAGAGGTTGCCTGCAAGGCGCCGTTCTATCTCCATTGCTTTGTGCATGTTGATTGACTCCCTATATCACGTTCTCAATAGCTCTGACTCCTATGCACAAGCATACACCGATGATGTAGCCATACTATTTGTTGTTTGTTTGCTATAAAGCGCAGACAGCCCAACGCTTGATTGATGATTGATCCACCAGAAATAGGCTTTCAGTTAATCCTCTCATAATTGAGATTGTTATCTTTACGAGAAGGAGGAAGCTGTCTGGTCTGACTTATGTAGTGCATCACCATCCAATTCTCCAAAGGAGCTAAGTATATGCGTGTCATCCTGGATAACAAACCTCTATGGACTAAACATGTTACGTTAAAGACTTATAAGGCCCTCTGGCAGTGCAAAGCAGCTGTCGACAAGGCATGGGCCTCTCTATCCTATGGCTCCGCTCTAGGCGCTAGACGTATTGATGAATCTCAATCCCCTTGATATTAATATCATTTGTTGCACTCTTAAACCGATGTAGAATGCAGCGGTGGTATCTTTCTGGAGGACGGCAATGCTAGATTTCTCCCGCCGTTAGGAAAATTTGTAAAGGGTTTTCCAATAGGGACTTGACAATTTTGAATTTAATTTGTGAACGCACTCTTTTGATGATTAGTCAAACTGTCACTGTCAATTTATTCAATAAACTCAACATTTTCATCATGGTAAAGTACACCATGGTAAAGCAACGTCTGCAAATTATAAAAATTTTCTGCCGAAATTCGGAGTCAGTGACTGCAACTTTAAGAGCGTTAACTCCAATTTTCGGTCGTAATTCTCGCCCTAGTAGACAGGCAATAACAAGTTTAGTGCAAAAATTTGAGTCTACATATTCGTTGTGTGATGTTGCCGTGAGACAACGGGTTGGTCGAAAATATCGCTGCCGTTCAGTCGTCTGTAGCAAATGATCCAAATCAGTCAATTCCACGGCGTTCTCAAGAATTGGGCATCGCTCAGACCACATTATGGCGTATTTTGCGCAAAGATCTTGGTTTACACCCATACAAGATCTAGCTGACTCAAGAATTGAAGCCGATGTACCATTTGAAGCGACGTACGTTCTCCGATTCGGTTCTGGAGAAGATGCGCCAAGATGATGAATTTCATCGCAAAATCATCTTCAGTGACGAAGCTCATTTTTGGCTCAATGGGTTCGTCAATAAGCAAAATATGTGTTATTGGTCGGATGAAAATCCACATGTGCTTCATGAATCACCACTTCATCCACAAAAAATAACAGTTTGGTGCGGTTTGCATGCTGGCGGCGTTATTGGGCCATATTTTTTCGTCGACGATGACGATCGTCACCGATTATTTTTGGCCCGAATTGGAAGATATGGACTTGGACGACATGTGGTTTCAACTGGATGATGCCACAAGCCACACAGCACAATCTACAATCGATTTATTGAAGAGTAAGTATGGCGAGCTTGTTATCTCAAGACATGGGCCAGTCGACTGGCCGCCTCGTTCGTGCGATTTAACGCCGCTTGACTATTTTCTGAGGGGCTACGTTAAGTCATTGGTTTACGCCAACACGCCGACGACGTCGGAAGAGCTCAGAGCCAACATTGAATGCGAAATAACGGCCGTTACGGCCGAAATGTCTGGCCGAGTCGTTGAAAGTTGGGTCCAACGCTGCAAACGTGCCCGCGGTGGCCATATGAACGAAGTCGAGTTCCATTCATAAATGTTTTGATTGTACTTCAAGCCGATAATAAAGTTTTCGAAATATTTCAAATGGTTTGCGTTTTATTTAAAAAAAAAAGTTGTCAGGTCCTTATTGGAAAACCCTATATTTGTCTTCCAAATTGAGATCTACGCAGTCCTGGTGGCAATGAATTGTATTCTGAAAAACCGGAGGAGGTGGCGAAGCATTTGCATCTGTAGCGATAGCCAAGCTGCGCTTAGATCCCTTTTGAGCTGTCTTACGACTTCCAGGCTAGTTTGAGGATGCAAGACATCACTGAATGTAGTCGGAAGGGTAGGCAAGGCGCAGATTAGAGTTTTTCAGAATATGAACCTACGATAGATCTACTTGCGTTCTCGGTTAAGACTTGCATTGATAGTTGGGCTTCATATGGGCACAGCTGCAGATGTCATGACTCTCTCGGTTGCAGGCAGATCAAAGGAATCCTACCCGACGTCTCTAAGAGGTCAGCGAATTTCCTGCTGTCCCTCAACAGTTAAAGTCGATGTTTCCGTGGCATGGAAAGATAATATATTTTTTTACAGTGTTTTCTTCGTCGCTCGTTAGGTGAACTTAATTCTCTTCTGCCTTCTAAGCCGAGGAAAGCAAGCCTTGAGAGGAGTGACTCTTCATTTGATTTTTATGATGGTATAATTTTTAGAATTTACAACAGAGCCCAGGCAGGCAAAGTCATCCAACACCTCAAAGTATCCTTTCTTGTCGACAGCATCAATTTTGCTCTATCGCTTTTGTTTCAATAGCAGTAAGCACTGCAGTGACAGCTTGAAGACTTTTTCACATGATGTCAATATCGTGAGTGCTAGTAATTGCACAGACTTTCAAAATATTATGCCTATGCTTACATGAGAGTTTCGCACAATTCGTCTGAGTCACTTACCAACTTTTAGGAAGCATCAAGTGTTGTCGGGTCGATGGTGGACGGATATAATTCATCCAACCGATAAAGCGGTGTAAACTCCATGTTCGGTGCTTTAAATAATTTGACATAAAATACGTACGCAGACCTTTTGGTCCTTAGTTTAGGTATCGCCCTGCAGAGCTCTTCTTGGTGGGTAGATGACACGGTTATGATTCCCAATTCTTAGCACCAACAGTGTGCCAATTATTACTCTCTTATTCTTATCTCCGCACTTCGGTCCTTGGTAAGTTCTTTTCATATTTTTGTTGAACTAACGGTTTCTGCTGTAGCACCTTTTCATGACATCGATCGAGCTCTTCTTTGTTTCTATATTTTGGCGAAGAAGCCGATTCGAGAGTTTGTGAACAGCTCTCGTCCGGCGTTGTTCTCGTCCTTATAAAAATGAATAAGGTCATCGATTTTCGACCCGAGTTGCAGTCATGAGTAGTGACAGCCGTTTTTATCACGCCGACATTATCACGAAATTGCCTTTATTGTCGAGCACGGGTACCCATCCTAAGCGCATCGGAAGTCGCATCTATGAGTATGTCGGGGGACTCTTTTCGTGTAACACTACTGATGACTACAGCATCATAATGTTGCAATATCGCTCCGTTTCATCGTGCTTTCCATCAGTACGTATTATCTGTCCATCGATCTGTCAATATATTAACATTGCTTCTAATTGTGTGTAACTTTTGAAGCAGACGATATTCACAGCAGTCACGTCTTTATTAATGCTTTGGGAACGGCGATGTTATCAAAACGCCTACTCACAAGAGAAAGACTCCTTCGTCGGTATAAGAATTGGTATTTAATTCAAACCATAAGCCCAAATACCGGGCTTACATCGACTTATGTCATTCTCAGAACATAGCAAGGTCAGGGCACGTGTCCTTCCCCAACGGCAACTGGTGTAACCCTTGTCGGAATGAGATTACTTACAAATTGAATGACATTAATGAAATTTTAGGGACTATGGCCGCCCTTAGATTTAATGAGGGTTCAAGGTTATGAATAAATGAATCAATTACGCAGTTGGTCTTCTCCACTACCATCGTTATCAGTTGGGTAGGCGTATTCCTTATTTCATGATTCCAGGTAAAAAAATCATCCTGAAACGTCTTCAAAATCAAATCTACCATATTTCCTTTTCGATTGAAAACTTTTCGTCACTATTCAATTTAGGGCTTTTCCCTGATCTCTTTTCGAATCAAAATGCGCCTTCTGTTCCAAAACAGCAAACAACCAATCTCCTATTCATAACAAGGAGACAATATTTTTGCCTACGGGATCCTTCGGATTCATCTGAATTACAAAGTAGTTTGGCACATGAATAAATATCCAAGTGTGACGCACACTTTTGACCCAGTTTGTTTTTGGGGGGGAAATCGTTTTCTGTTTTCGGTTTCCGGTATGTCGTTTTCTATTTTCTCATGGTTTACTCTCCTCTGAGCCTTTCTCTTTCTTAAACAAGTCTTTTTTTTTTTGCGCAAAAAGGAGCCGTCGTCGTAAGGATGCGATATACAAGTATCTATAAACACAAGTCACCCTTTTAGGGAATTTCGATTAAAACCGGAAAAGTTTGGAGAAGGGCGACTGCGACACATTTTTATCTACAATAGTAGCAGGAAGGAAATGTATATAGGATTCTAGTGAAAAGGAATCGCCTTATGGCATGTCGTCTGGAAGGAGAAAGGTACGAAATCGTGAGTGACAATATGTGGATCGGAAGACATTTTTGTTTCGAGTACAAATCGCAAAACCGTCAACGCCGCGCCGTTGAAATACTTTCAATTCTCCTGAGTGTTTCCAGTTTCTAAGAGCTAAGAGTTGGTTATTTTCGTAAGTGTAATCACGTGATTTAAATGGGTCCTGCGGTTGACGGAAGGCCTGAGTCAGCCTGTCAGTAAAAAAGTCTGATAAATCAGTGGTGGAATACTGGTAGCATTTTAATGCCAGGCCTGATTTCTAGGTCATAGCCGGTGCCAAGTAGGTTGAGGATAACTACTTTTAACACTCAGCAAAATACAATCGGACTAGCGTAAGTACAGCTGGCTGAACATCAGTACAATAATGTAGACATTTTGACAGTGGAATTCCCAAGATAGTGTGAACGACAACGTCATGGGCAAATCTATCGGTGACATAATTTAAGCTAATTCGACATATTCGACAAGTCATACCACACTTTTTCAGGATTTGGCCAGGTTGTTAAAAGATGGTGACGGAGGAGCTTCAAGTGAACCAAGGACATATCTCAATCCTGCATAGAAAGCTACTTGTCATATCCAATGAAAGATCGAGCCATTCAGGTCGGAGGTTGTGTCGTCGGGTCAACTATGCGAACACATAAATAAAACACCACAAAATGTGAAGCAAGAAGTAACCTCGGATATGAGTTACTACTGAGGACCCCAGCAAACGAAAACCGGACAACGACTTTCCATTATGCACATGTAATTTTCGGACCGAACAATCAGGCCGTATCCTAGGGGGTTGGGTGGTAAAAAGAAGAAACTGTGAAATTTGCTATAGACCGCCGAGGCAGAGCCTATTTGTATGTAGATTTGTCATCAGAACAAGACTTAGGGAAGTGGTCTTGAGCTTCATCATCTGTGCACAGGCCTGATTACAGGCGCTACAGTTCGGGGTGAACCTGGGACACAAATAACAAGCTTCTCGAGTTAGTCCGATCTTTAGCTAACTGGGCACTCCAAGTCTGTTGAGGTTCCCTTCTATTTGTGAGCGCCATCAGAGGCGAGGTCTTCCTCTACTGCGTTGTCTCTCCGGGTTAGATTCGAAGAGTTTTCGGCCCGCATCATTGGTGTTCAATAGCTTTACATGCTCAGCTATCTCACGCAATTGATGCGCAGTTTTTTGATTAGGTTTATGTCTCTGTACAGCTCGTATAGTTCAACGTTGAATCTTCTCTCGCAAAGCCCGCCGACGCAAACGCGACCGAATACTTTTCTAAGGATTTTTATCTCGAAATGAGGAATTGAGGAAATCTTCATCCGCTTTCGATGGCGTCCATGCTTCTGTTCGATAAAGTAGGACTGGGATGACCAAGCTCTTATATAGAGTCTCGTTAGTTTTCAAGATAGGGCCTTCTACTGAATTGACTTCTTAGCCCAAAGAAACAGGGATCGGCAAGAGTTATTCTTCATTTTATTTCTTCTGCGGCGTTGTTGACAGAATTTATACCAGAGCCAAGGTAGACAAAGTTCTTACTACTTTGAAATAATAGCTGTCGACTGTGATGTTTTGTCGTCAATGCTATATGTAATTTTTTGCTGACAGCATAGACTTGGTTTTGCCCTCACTTACCGGTAAACTCATTTTGGCAGCTTTTGCTTCAATAATAGCGAACTCACCGGTGACAGCCCACTTAGTTCTTCCTATTATGTGGATATCATTGGCGTACGCGAGTAGTTGCAGTAGTTCAAGTAGTAGTTCAAGTACGATGTTAAAGAAGTCAGTAGAGAGCGCGTCCCATGTCTAAATCCTTTTTTTTGACATGAAAGGTCTCGGTGACGACTTTGACGGAGCAGCGAGCATTCTCAATCGTCATTCCGCATAGATGCACGAGTTTGGTAGGGATGTCAAAAGTGAACATGGCTATGTATAGCTAGCCTCTATAAATGCTGTCACATGCGGACCTAAAATCAATGAAAAGTTGGTGGATTTCGATTAGGGTTTGTTGAGTTTTTTACAGGATTTGCCGGGGTTTGAAGTTTTGGTCGATTTTCTGGTCTGAACCCGCAGTAATAGGAACCAATCGGTTTGTTGGCGAAGGGTTTCAGTTATGGTCACAATATGGCGGTTATGATCTTGTATCCGATGTTGAGGAGACTTATATCTTTATAATTGGTGCTGTTGAGGTTGTCTCCTTTTCTGTGGTTGCCATTCATGGATCATACACTCTTCTGACCAGATTTGAGAAATGAGTTGGTGCATTCTCTCCACATAGTTAAGTTTCCATCAATTTTGTATACCTCGGCCAGTAAGCTGTCAGGGGCAGCTGACAGATTGTTATCCTTACTTCGTTCTGGTAAGGTGGACGGAAGTTTTGGATTTCATCGTCGAAGTTGAAGGGTTTATTCCTTCTGACGGCGGGATCTTGGGCTTTTTCGCTCTTATTTAGTCTGCAGGAATAGCTTTTTATATTCTTAGCGCCGACTGTAACGACCTACAATGTTTACTCCTTCATTTCTGCAGGTTTCTGTATGAGCCTTCGCGCCTTGACACGTTATTTTTATCTGTTGACTAAACTTTCGTTCGTTATTCTTGAAGTACAACCTCAGAACAACATCGATCGCAAGCTTATCGTGTTCTGCTTTCTTTTTCTGGAGAAGTCGATGTTTTACCCGTCTATTTTGGTCCTTGAGCTCACGAGCGGCTTTCACTCTTCATTGCAGCGCCCTTTGTACGCTTCTTGTTTAGCTGCATGTGCTTGTCGGCATTCTTCATCAAAGTGGTGGTGGCCGGGTGAAACCCAGCAAATCAGCTGTGGAAAGATTTTGGTATAGGCGTTCGGCGATTGCAGCTTTTCTGCGTTATATCTTTTCACAGTAGTTCTTCTTTGTTGTGGCGCATTCGCACCTTGGCTGCAATAAGTTGGTGCTCCGAGTCAATATGGGACCGCTATGTCGTCATGCGTATATTGAGACGGTTTCCTCGTGTGGTTCCGTGTGGTTGCTATATTTTATATATTTTACCCCGCCGCAAAATCAGTAAACCTGCTTGCGTTACCAGATGGCTGTGCTTGCCAATTGTTTCACCAAAGATGTCCACCTTTCCTCTCCTGGCGGTACTTTGGACATTGCTCATAAATTTTGTCGAAATGCTCATAGAAACATTCTTTAGTGCCGTTGTCCTCATCATCCGCATTTAGCTTTAATGCGGATTGTTGTAAGACGCTTGCTCACGTGTCGGAAGGTTAAGATTTTTTGCCTAAGTCTGCCGCATTAGGAAAATCGGCATGCGTAAAAGCGTTGTTTTTTTTTATCTAGAGCAATCGCCATAGTATAAATCACAGTTTTTCATTCTCCTTATGTCCGGCACTGGTGGTGATATCTGATATTAGCCAAAGATCTCTGCTAATTGTTCGTTTGCACGTGGCCTGCTAAGTGTCCGAACATTCCACATTTAGATCCGAAGGTCTTTGTCTTTTAAACTTTTGTTAGGGTTGTCAACGGTGAACTAGGTTCTATCCGAGGTCATTATTCATTTCTAAAGTGGATTTACGGGTGAGGCTTGACGTTTTTTCCCATATCATTCCATTTCTGACATTCGTTTTCATTTTGGTTTTGATCGCTGATGAGCAAGGAAGTGTAAAGAACAGTGACAAAGGTATGTTTCAGGCCAACTGATCAAGTATTCCGCTTGTGAAAAAGTCTTTCATTTTCACGAAAATGTAAACACGACGTTCGTTGGCGGGACTTTCGTACCCACATGAACAGGTGTAATGATATTTTAGACTGGACTTTCGCTGGATTTTGGGTGCAATCAACCCTTCCCTTGTTGACTCACATAAAATCTACCCGTCCAGTGCGACATCATTCCCATGATAATGTAAACAGACCCTAGGTTGTAGACCTCATCTTGGTTCCATAGCCCGATTGGACTAGTAGAGATCAACTAGAGATTATTTTCTTTCGCTGTGCAACGTTTTTCTTTCACCTCAGTTTCCTATCCACGATGAGGCCCAGGCACTATGAACTCTTCGAAAAACTCAAAAGGGAATCTTGACTTTTCTTACAAAGAGGACCGGCTCCATTTTGAATGGATTAACTCTTAGGGGATAGCTAATCTACGACAGCTAAACTCGTGTCTATGTGTGTTTGCTGTTCACTTAGAGAGTGAGGTCGTCTGATCTAGCCCATTAACGACTATGTTCCATAGCACAGAATACACGGCCTCGGAGTGTTCGGATGATGGAGCAGATGTCAACGTTGTTGAGAGCTCCTTCAATGTTAAAGAACGCCACTATTGTATACACCTTGAGAGAGTTTTTGTTATTTCAATGAGCCATAAGGAATTGCCTAGAGAGGTTTTAAGTTTATGGTACGCAAGCTGGTAGATTGACAGTCTTGTTATTAAGACTGCACACAATGTGAAGACCCAGGATCCTCTATGCTGTGGTGCCCTCGCGTACTATTCTACTATCCTCCATGTGGTACTTTTTTTTCTTGGTTGCGCCAATGTATGTGGTAATCTTCTAAAGATGTGTTGCAACTCCCGGGGGAGGAAAATTATTCCGCGTTAGAAAAAAATTTAAACAATTTAACCGAAGAAGGGTGCCGGGCTACCGGCAACCAAAAAAAACAGAAAACCAAAATTATACGACTAGATAAAGAAAAAAACCGCAACCACACGGATGGTGGTTGGTAATCGAATGGAAAAGAATATGCAAAACCGAAAACAAGCCCAAAGGAGAATCGCAAGATACCCGGAATTGCAACCAGCAGCTGGTTCCAAGCTGCGCACACCGGCTGCTCAGTACCGAGGGGGGGGGGGGGGGGGGGGGTTCGACAAGGGGGAGACTAAATGTAAACAATGTATAATTGGACGCCACCCAATTTTTTTTGCGAAATTGGGAAAACAAAATCGAAATAAAACAAATGAATTTTTCCCTGATGGGGAATTTATGCGTGTGTATTTTTGTAATAAGAAGGGGGAGGACAAAGGCCGTATATGGTCCAGAACAAATCACAATCGTGGGACACCAAAGGGGCTGCCCACCTCAAGGTTTAACAAACAAACTATTACGCTAGATTTGACGGCCGACGGAAGGCCCACGATTCCGTACGATCACAACCGGGGTGACTCACTAGGAGGTAACGGGGTCGCGAACGTTTTAAAGGTAACCGCTAAAGGGTTACGGGGTTTGCCACGAAAACGGGAAGGAGCCTTACGGGACTCTATCACTTACAAATAACCCCAACTGGGGTAGATAACGCAAATAAAATGATATCAAAAGAATTAAGAGGGGTACTTATCTGTTTTCCTGCCTACTTGGGGTCGCTCCTATCTGTTTGTTGGGGTTGGTGAGGGGAGTGGGTACTTCCCGCCGCTGTCACTCTCGTCGTAGGTTTCGTCCGTTGGCTCCTTGTCGGTCGGGCTTCCGTCTTCCTTTATTGATCGGTTTTTTTGTTGTTGTTCGTTCGTGGTGTAGTTTTCCCTTAGTTTTCCTCCTTGTTGGTTTCTTTATGTTTGCTCGTTCGTCTTGTGGTTTTCCTTTAGTTTTTTTTTCGTGTTGGTTTTTTTTTGTTCGTTCGTTGGGTAGTTGTAATTTCTTGCTCTGTTTTAGTTATTTATTTATTTTTTTTTTTTTTTTTGGCTATCGTCTTTGTCTCGATACTTTTCCTTTTTTTTTTCAGGTCCTCTCCGCTATGACGGCTAGATCTTAATTATCGCCTAGCCGCACATCTCGGCTAGTTGCCACCCACACACACACACTCATGCATGGTTCCACTAATTCAGCTGTCAGAACAAAGGGACTCACTTCCAGAGCTCTGACAGCCTCCCTATGAAACCACCCAATCACGCCAGTCGATGTTTTGTCGTGTTCGTTCTGTTCGTTCTGTCTGTCGAGTGACTGCTTGGGTCCATATTACGCCCTCGGACCCGGAACACTTTTGGGTAACAATTAAGGGGAGCTCGAATGGTGACCGCCAAGTAGGAAGAAAACTTTTATAAAATAGATTCTACTGCGGGGCCCGTAAGTCTCCATGCAGACACGAATGAGGGGGACGGATCGTGGGGAATCGTGAGCTTTCTTTCACAATTATTGTTTTTGCATTTGGGGTTTTGGGGGTCTTACAAATTTTGTGGCTGAAGGCAAACAATATATATATTAGGGTGGGCTCTCGGCCATTTCTGGGGTGTCGACCTCTTCGGGCATCAAGGGGGGCAGACCGTCCGTCCGCTAGGGTCTCCAGGCCGTCCGCCTGGCTCTTCCAGGGGTACCTATATGGTCATCTCCGGAGCGGTAGGCCGGGGGAGGGAACTGGATCCAAAGGATCTAGTAAATCCCACCTGTGCCGTGGCATCCAGAGCATGACGGGAAGAAAAGAACGGGGACGAAACAAGAAAAGGCAGGAGGGCAGAGGGGTGAAACAGACAACAACAGGACCAAAGGGAATGGAGGATTTTTGGGGCACGTAACAGATGCGGTAGACCGTACCACCAACATGCATGATTCGCAACACCCGAATATTCAATGCCAGGAGTGCGCCTATGTACTAATCTACACCCTGCATATTTCTACCACTCTCCCAACTGAACTGCCGCTAGGTATTACTTCGCGGGGCTGGCATGCTACTCCGGTGTTTCTATTTGTTCGGTTGGTTCTGCCGTTCTTCTTTCGGCGTAAGGTGATAGTTGCAGTTTCCTTGGGCTCTGTTCATCCATACATCGATTTTTGGAATCAAGGTATGAGTCCATCTGCCATTTGTGGCATTATCCCATCGAGATTGCCATAGGGCTATAGAGCGTACCCTTTCTTCCTTGAACCGTAGCCGGTTGTCTAACATAACTCCTAGGTACTTTACTGTTTCCTTCGATCAGATGTTCTGGTTATCGACTTGAATATTGATATATTCCACGGTTTTCCTGCTCGTAATAAGAACGGCTTCTGTTTTCTGTTCCGCCAGTTTGAGCCCCGCAGATTCGAGCCACTGCTTTATTTGAACAATGGCTGCGTTTGTGGTTGACTCAACTTCATGGGTGTGTTTTGCGACGACTACAATAGCTATATCGTCTGCGAATCCGATGATACTAACTCCTTCGGGCAGCCTTACTCGCAACACTCCATCGTACATTAGATTCCACAGGAGTGGACCTAACACTGATCCTTGCTGTACGCCAGCGGAGATGTTGTAGTATTTAACCCCTTCATCTGTGTCATACCGCAACTTCCTGTTCGTGAAATAGTTGGCGATTATCTTTAGCAGGTAGTAGGGTGTTTCCACCTCCAAGAATACCCTTCTATGGCTGCAGACGCAATGTCGACTACTGTTTGGGTAGCATCGACCGTAGAGCGCGACTTTCGAAATCCAAACTGGTGGTTTGAGAGGGCTCCCTTTTCCTCTGCTACAATCAGCAGTCTGTCGTATATTATACGCTCAAGGATCTTTCCCATTGTGTCTAGAAGATATATTGGGCGATATGACGATGGTTCTCCTGGTGGTTTATTTCCTTTGGGTAGTTGCACTAAGTGTTCTGGGAACACTCCCTCCTCGAGACACTTTTCCAATGTTGCGATGAAAAGATCTGGTTTTATTCCGGCAGCAGCCTGCTGTGTTCGGAATACCATCGGGTCCAGGCGCCCTTTTGTCTCCTATTTGATTAAGAGGTCTCTGCATTTCTTCCAGTGTAACGGCCGGGATATATCCTACTTCTGTTTCCCGGACGATTGTGACCATGTTGTGTAACCTTTCAGGATTTCAGTTTGGTCATAACCATTCTGAAGGCTGTGCCCCATGTGGGAGAACGATCAGGAACACACTTCGATTCTTGTCCATGAAGAGTGGTTGAACATCTATGATCCAGAATTTTAAGACAAATGGCTCACACAATTAAAACTTGAATTGGGTATTGAGTACTAAGGAGTCATGGATATGATACATTTACTATCCAAACCTGGCTTTATTTGTTGCCTTAGATAAATACAGTAAACCCCGTCTATATGAATCGGTTAGAACGTTTGATTTTTTAACTTGCTTTACTGTATTACAAGATTTATGAACTCCTGGTAGTGACTGTGATCTTCTCATCTGCAGCCGAGGTGTGGATTTTTAAGACTCCAACCGATATACTAAAAAAGTACGATAAACCCGCTGATCTACGAGTTACTAGATGTTCTGACTCCCGTGGAACATTTGGTAGATTGACCAGGCACTATGAAAAAAAGTAGTGAATAAGGTCAGCGAGATACTACTCGTAGATATACCAAAACATTCAGTAGGCTTGTCAGTAGTTCTACGTCTGTAAAGGAGCGTGATGTAAGTGTATGGCGTAAAAAACTGGAGGTGCAGTTGAAAGCGTAAGTTATGAAATCAAAGCAGTGAGGGTAAGGTGAAACAGATCAATCTCTGATAAGTGTAGCTACTTCTGGGCCCCCGCCCAATTATCAAGGCTTCGCCCTTTAATGACGTTGTCTAATAATGAACGGGGGCAGAGCAAAGTACTGGTCTTATCGTAAACATCTTCAGATGACGCTACCGAAGGTTGCTACGATTTGATCAGTCACAAGTTGCCGGTAATAGGTCTTGTTGGCGGCTGGACCACCGGTAGTCCCTACCAGGACTTAAATCACGGTACCATGGGAGTCAGGAGCCCCCCGGATCTCGGTCCGGGCCTGACTTGTTAGAGGTAGGCCCCCTTGTGGGAGCGTCATGGCGGCTGTGGTTTAAACCCAAAATCGCGGGAAAGAGTCTTCCTATGGTTTTCCTTGGTTTTCCTTTTGGTTTTCCTTGGTTTTCCTTTGGTTGACTCAATGTGGAGTTGCAATAAGTGCTGGGTGCTGTGACCCTAAGAACAGTAAGAGGTTTTAGGTCGGCCTCGACTCATACCAAGGGTGGAACTTGTGCCGGCAACACAGTTCCGAATTGGTATCAATGGATTGACGGTGAGCGATGGCAAGGCGTATCCTTGCTCCCATGGATGTATGGGCATCCCGTAAGTTTAAGCCCACACGGCAGGTACTTACGTTAAAAAACATGAGACATCTGTAGCTACTTCTTTTCCTTCTCTTTCGAAAAGACTAAAAGAGGATCTAGCACGCTTTTCTGGTGAATGATGCCCGAAACAAGCCTGCATCCCAAGCCCAAAAGTCCTAGTGTTCGAGGAGTAAAATCGCCTGAGGAGTTTAAAGCCATCTGAAAATGCTTCTTCTAGTCCAATATCTGGCATGTCGGCAGGGTTGCGTTCCATCAAAGGGAATTTTGGGTCCGCATAGCTATGGAACTTCATACAAACAATAGTAAAACTCGAACTCTTCTCAGTTCAGTTGGTACGGCTTTAAATTCCTTTCCTTGATATTCATTTCATGGCCTGCGCCTCAAAGCCATGTTTCAGCTAAAAAGGGCTGTACTTTTGTACCAGCAACAATGGAGTTTCGGTAACTTTACTCACCGACTGTGTGTGTTCAATTAACCGGGAGACGTTGTATGAAATTCCGCCAGAACCTTAAGAACAATTAACCGAGTTACGCATTTAAGCGGAAAAAGCTATGAGTACATTCTGTAGGAAGGCGTACGGAAACTAGCAGGGGATTTTTTTATAACACTTGAAACACAGTTACATTTGAGTGGAATAAAATCACAGTCCTAAAATGGATACTGCCTTCGTGTTGTCTTAACTACAATATAATTTTTTGCAAATGTAAATTAAAAACGGAAAGAGAATCAAAACAGATACAATCCCTGTAAGGATTCCCAGTCTTAGGGCGAAATTGATTATTTCATTCTTCATCCCTAACGCAAACTGTTAGCCGTGGTGGCAAAATCACTTTATTATTTATTATCGAGCAGAAACGTGGCCGATTATTTGTATTATAAATACTTTCTCAATTTTATGTTGCTTCGGCTGTAGTGGTACAATAGTTAGTGTGGTGAGAGTGGTCAGAGTGGTGAGTGTGTTTGTTTTTAATTAAACTTCAATTCAATAGTGGTAAGGTTGAAGACTGGGAACGAGCGGGAATAACGACCTTGTTAATGCCACACCGAATGATTCTGAAAGGACGAAACGATGTTTCGTTTGAAAGAAACGATATTATCGTCGTGTTCTTTCATTTCAATGTGGCATTGGACATGGATAAGTGGAAATGGGTGTGGATGCAATAAATGGAACAAACGTGTCATATGACTTTTACAGTTAATTCACTTCCCTTATCGCAATTCGTGTGATTCCTGAACTTCTTATTTGTGTGGCAATGTAATTACGTTGTGCATGGGTGCATCCTTACAATTTGCAGTAATCGTCGGGGTTGCACAGAATTAAATTTCGAAGATCTCTTACTGTGCTAGAGAATGAAATGTAATTTCATTGTGGATAACGACAACGTGACAGTGTACTTGTTACAAGTTCAGTAGATAGAATTGTTTACAAGGGGAATTCTATTGTATAATTCGCTATCAAGTATCAATCAAACATAATGATAGATG
Source organism: Volucella bombylans (assembly GCA_949129095.1). Taxonomy (NCBI): domain Eukaryota; kingdom Metazoa; phylum Arthropoda; class Insecta; order Diptera; family Syrphidae; genus Volucella; species Volucella bombylans. The sequence goes on from OX422143.1 coordinate 140,486,160, forward strand.
TCAAAAACGTCTAATGCTTGACAAGGTTATTTACTAACCTAGATCTCTCCAGAAAAAACAAAAAGTTCCGAAACACCGACAAGTCTCGGACATGGGTATTGAAAACTATGACATTGCTATAGGGAACAGAAAAAGCGCCCTTTCGGGTGCAGATTTGTCGTACGTAAACTTAGGCAATAAGTTTTGAGCTTCCGACATGTGAGCGAGTGTCTTATGAGAATAGCCATTAAGACTAAATTCGCTAACATAAGCCTAATATGCCCACATGGAAGACAAGGACGAACCCACCAGAGAATATTTCTACGAGCTCATCGACAAGACATATGAGTAATGTTCGAAGTATGACGTTAAAATCATATTAGACGATTTCAACGCCAGGATAGGAAAGGAGGACAGCTTTGATAGGGCAGTTGGTAAGCAAAGCCTACACTACACCACGTTTGACAACGGACTTATGGTTATTGACCTTGCGGCGGGACGAAATGTCAGTTTAGCAGGTACAGGGTTTTCTCACTTCAAGGGGACATGGTGGTCTATGGGTCATGAAATGCAAAACCAAATTAGTCACATTGCGATCGACGTAAGGTATCTTTCCAGTACTCTGGTTGTCCGGTCCTTCCGGGCAGTCAACATTGACTCGTATCGCTGCCATGCTGCAGCCAATGTACGAATTCAGATTTCCCGCACACCACATTAACAAAGAACCACTGTGAGAAGATATAACGTAGAAAAGCTGCAATCGGAAGAAACCGATCTTCGATCTGCAATCTTCACCGAACGCGTATCCCGGCATCTCTTAATAACTCTTATAGCGACAGCATCCAGTACCTAAGACGAGTGACAACGCTGCTAACGTGGCATCAGAGACACCGCAACTGGTGTGCGTAAGCGATTGAACGAAGGACGAGAGTTGCTCGTGAGCCCAACCACCAAAAGAGGCGGTGAGAGTATCGGCTTTTCCAGAAGAAGAAAAAAGAGCACGAAAAGCTTTCGAAAGAAGATATTGCGAGCTTTCATTCTAGCAACAACGTACGGAAGTTTTACCAACAAACCAAGGCAACAAGATACGTATAGAAATCTGTAGAGACGAGCAAGGGAATTTAGTAATAGTCTCACAATTGGTGATGAGGATGTGGAAAAACTTCTTCTTCTGACTGTTTAGTGGAGGCGAAACACAATATCCACAAAAAAGGAGACACTTCAACTCCAGTACCTATAAACAACAACACTGCGAAGAAGATTTCATTTGCCATATTCTGAGAATGTCTGAAACCATTCGTCACCAACTTGATTGGCCCCTATAGTGTGGTCTCAGCCCAGAAAAGTTCACAATCGACCAAATTTTCGCACTCCGGCAGAGTACGGAATGACGATAGAGAACGCTTGCTAAAATGGGTTAAGCGGTAAATGAGGGCAGGACCAAGCATATGCTGTCAACAAGAAGAAACACTCAACATCGACGAATTGGACAGAACATCACAGTTGACAGATAAAATCTTGAGGTACGAGTAGTTAGGGACTTTGCCAACCTTGCCTATTCTATCAATTCTGCCAACAACATTTCCTTAGAAATAAAAACTGAAGACCATCTATGGCCTATCGCTGCTTCCTTGGACTAAGAAGACAGTTGAGAAGTTCTATCCCGTACAACTAAGGAGACCTTCGACAGCATGGACTCTGTCGAAAGCGTATGAAGGTATAATCGGTTGTTTTGAGAAAAAACTACAACCCATACGAGGTATACGGCGATATCGATCTAGTCAGACAACTGCGCATCAATCGCCTGAAATGACTTGGGCATGTAGAGTAAATGAATGGCAATGCCCTAGCTTGCAGGGTCCTCGCATTTAACCTTGCCTAAGATGGCGCGCACAAGTAGAAGTTTATTTTTATTTTTTTATAATTTACTGTTGCCATGGCGCGGGCGGAAAGGTAAAAGGAGGAGAAAGGAAAATTGTTTTTGTAGTGGTTTGAAACTTAGGTGGATTTGGTTTCGATATTCGCTCTCCAGGGGTGGGAGTCCGAATAAAACGGAGAGTTTTTTCTTCACTCAGAGTGATTCGAAGGTTATAATTCACACTATTTGTTTTGTGGTTGTAACTCTACAACAGCCGAATCTACGTGTCAGTGTTATGCCTTCACATGCAGAATTTTTCTGTCTGAGTTCCAATTACACAAATGAAAAACTTGAAAGACTTGTCATGAGCAGGATTCGAACCTTGACTCTCCGAGTGAGAAGCGATTGCTAGTACCACTACACCACTGCCACCTCATTGACCTCAATCTGTGATGTAATCGAAAACTCTTCTCGCCGGAACGAAAATTTTCTTTCGTTCTACATATCCTAGCCATCTTAGATGAATAACAAGCTCTGTTTTGACCAGGACGATGTTATTGTAGAACTCGTTGAATTCGTTGTTATGTTTGCTCCTAAAAATAAATCCTGTCAGTTTACTCTGGACTCTCATGCTTCTGCACCATGTAGTAGGACTAGGATGAGATTGCTTCCAAATACTGTAGAGCGGCTGGCGTTTCTCTTAGTAATTTAGCAGAATCAGAACTTCGTCTGAAATCGGAAGGTAGAAACGGGTATGTGTTACTTGTCTCTAAAGTTGCTGCTATAAAAGTGATAAAGTGATCGAAAATATTGATCTGGACTTCTTAGGTTTTCAAACTGATCTGTCATACCATAGTGTGAGTCTTTGGACTTATCGGGTCTACAATTCCACTGATAATGGTAAGTGGATCACACCTTCCTTGGATCAAATCTAAGAAACGAGTTGATATATGCTGTCTACCAAGTCCATCTACTGCTGCTTTGAATTGGTCATCAGGTAGACGGATCCACATAGTAACATTGTTACATATTACGTAAGTCCGGATATTCCTGCCTTCACTTCATTTTGTTAGGGTGGTCGGATCTCTGGACTTTCGTCGTCCAGATTGAATGATTGAATGGTTCATTCTGGCCGGTAGCAGAATTTGGATAGCACTCGCCGTTTAGGAGTCTATAAAATTGGTTATTCTATATTCTCAGCACCGAGTGTGCTTCAATTGCTTACTTTGTTCATATCTAGAGCCTTCTGTCCATGTTTTGCTGATTGATATTTTCTCCAAGCAACACCTCTACATTTCCTCGATCGCTTGCTCATCATGTGTTTTCTATTTTTTCAGGAGTATCCCATGATTTTCTCTCCTCCTTGCATAGAGCATACGATCCGATTTCGTGTTTCTGTGCTGTGCCGCTTCATAGGCCCCTTTTTCAAACAAAAGGTTTCATTCGGGTGTTTGGGTAGTACCCAGAACATTCTCGTATATGGAGGTATTTCTGACGGTTTTTTGTTATCAATACCATCAGCACTTAAGATGAGGCTAAGGAATACACGATACGTTCTGACCGTTTATTGAGATTGTTGTTGAATCCACTCACAGTATTTCTCCGATGTTGTGGCGTCTAAGATATTCGTCGAAGTACCTTGGCTGCCTCTTGTTAGTACCCCCTATTGGTAGAACATATAATGTAATTCCCTCATCAAAGTCAAAGTATTGATACGGCAGTGACAAGACTGCTCTTTAAGTATGTACAAGAAAACCTTTCCACTCATAACATCGCTTTCTATACAGACTTCAAACTGACACTGAGCCCGAAACGCTTGGGATCGAAACTTCTTTGATAGACGAATGCTTATAATCAGTTACATCAACTAGAGATGAACTTAAGACCCTGACAAGTCCCTTATATAGACAAAAAGAATCGATTGAACTGCATATTGACTCGATTCAACGAACCTTTTCTAGGCAAAGATCAAAAATATTTCGTTCCAAATCGCATGACAGCGACTAAACCCAAATGAGCTTGTTTGGCTAGTTTAAGGATATAATTTAGCAGAATTGGATTTGTAGTTAGAAAAGAACTCTATCGGTGACTATATTTTCTATGAACACAGATGTTTCAAGTTAATTGTTCTTGAAGTCTCACAAACGTCCGCTGAATTATGTATAATAGATATATTGTGACAAGAGCGAGTCTAGTTAACTCAATGTTGCTCTCATATTTCTCAAATTTTTTCAGAGCACTTTGGGGATATGCTGTACCACTTTCTTTTATGATTGCGGATACTTTCCAAACACTAATGTTGTGGGCGATCAAATTGTATAACAATAGCGATGAATTATCTTTCCATGAAGGCCCAAAATATTTTTATTAAAAGGACTCAAAATATGTATAATGTCCTCAAGTATCTCCGACCGCCTGAATAGAGGGAGCACAAAACGTTTTTCATTTGGAACAGAAACCCTAGAACACTGACTAGTGGAATCATTGACCTTCTTCATGTCAATGCTCTTGGGTTTGCATTTAAAGCATCCCTCGTTCTTAAATTTTTTTATTAAAACATGTCAACGGCAAAAATCCTAAATCAACTCTTGTCGTAAGCCCTTCAATGAAATTTCTCTTCAAAATGTTTATTCAAAAAAGAAAGAGAAGAAAACCTGTCAGCCAGCTTCTGTTCAACATGAACAAGTTCGAGGAACTTTTTCACAGAATTTTATATTTTCTCTAAGGACACAAAGATGAAAACACTTTAATAAATGTGTGGTGGTGTATGCATACCTACAATAATAATTTAATGTCACGGTGTGAGGGTAAGTTAAAAAGTACATTTTTGGCAAAAAAAATTATTTCTGTTTCCTCTAAAGAAACGTACAATTCATGTGAAGTGAATCGTCATTTGTAATTCTTTGGGAAAATGAGAGTGTCATAGTCGTGCGAATAGCAGACATAAGGTCAAGAAATTATACGTTTCACCCTCATCCAAGCACTGCTGACGTAAGAAGCTTGGTAAATGATTTTTTTCCAAGACATCGAGTCTAGAGTTTCGCACTCGGAAACTTCAATACTGATTGGCTTTATTATAGGCGGATGGCATAGAGGAGATAATGTCAATCTTACTACCTCAATTATACAGTTTCGAGCAAAAATGAATACATGTTGCAAGTGAATGAAATAAAATGCAAAATTTTTATGTTTTGTTTCATTTTAGCTTTATAAACTATATTTATTCTTAATCCTAAAATGTTGATTTACTTTTAAGCCAATAAAAAAAATAAAAATATCCTTCAGAGGTAACTGTAAAAAACGAAAATGTTAAAGAACCCATCATTTACTCAATTTTGCACGTTTCTCCCAGTTCTTTTCAAAGGTCTGGATTGAAGCAGAATATTCGTAAGCTTAGTTTTATATATTTTTAGCATAAAAAAATGTTTTTTTGTTTTAGGGGAAAAAGTAAAAATGAGAAAATTTTCAGCAAATACAAAAAAAAGGCAAAATAATTCTACTTGAAGAAGGAGTTTCTTCACGACAAATAACGAAAAGAATACTGGTAAGCCAACGCACTGTACTTTTGGTTAACCCTTTGTCGTCCGACGGTATTTACTCGTAAAGTGCCACCATGTTAAAGTTCAAATAAAACCTATAGACGAAAATATTTTGTTACTTGCGACCAATGGTACTTTTAAGTACCATATTATCTTCATGTTTTCTGTTGCATGTTTACTTGGATTGGTCTTTTTAACAGTTTTAACGGTATTTTTTTGACAGCACGTTAGACTTTGAAGAGATCTATTTTAGTTGATTTTGGTTTTGGTCGTAACAAATAACATATTGCAAATTTCCTTAACTTTTTTTCGGTTTTTAGTTGATTTGCATATTTAACTATTGAAAAAACACGAAATTACCTGAAGCAATAAGAATTTTTCATATATTTTCATTAAAAAAATAAAGTGGACTGGTAAGTACCGTCGGGCTGTGTGGTCATCGAATTTTGTTTTTTACTGTGGGTGTTCGTACTGTGATTTTTTTCTTTGAATGTTATGTCGGCTGTTAGGAACATTTTATTAAAGGATGATGAGATTCTGGCGATGCATTTGGATTTACCTTTGGACAATAAAGAAAATACTGATATTGAATTTGCTTTCATTACGTTCAAAAATAAGAGATGCCGGCCAAATGAATCAGGAACCAGATGAAGCTTTGACGAGTTGTTGATCGATCATGGAAATTTTTCGGATGATCGTGCAGAATGCAGTTTGTCGAAGAAAAAATTTCCCGAAGAAGAACCAAATCGCCACTGGAAAGCAAAGGATCATGAATCAGTTATTTTTGAATTTTTGTTACCTGAGGGACCTGTTGAGGATTTGTTTGAAAGCTGTGTCAGTCCAACAGATTTTTTTCTAAATTTTCTTGAAAGTGTGGTCGATAACATTGTATATCAATCTAATCTCTACGCTACTCCGGAAAATAAGGTGCTGGATTTAAAGAAGGGTGAATTCTTGGCTTTTATGGGAATCAACTTTCTTATGGGATACCATAAATTAACCAGCTGGAGACACTTCCGTAGTGAAAGTGAGCATTTGGGAGTTAGTGGGCAAACCAAGAGCCGTAATAAATCTGACGCTATTTTAAGCAACCTTCATATAAACGACAACAGCCATATTCAAAGAGATAATCAAGATCGACTCTTCAAGCTTCGTCCAATGATTAATTGTTTGAATGAGAAATTCAGCTCTTCCTACTATGGGACAAGACAGCTTTCTGTTGACGAATCCATGATTCTTTTTAAAGGCAGAAACTCAATGAAACAGTATAACCCCATGAAGCAGATTAAAAGGGGCTATAAACTATGGTGCTTGGCTCATCAACACGGTTATATCAAGAAATTTTCAAATTGTCAGAGAAAGGATGAGCAGCTTGGAACCAAACATGAAAATTATCCGAAGAACTTAAAAGATGATAAAAAATGAATAGACTCGATTTTGACAATCGATCTTCGAAGGAAGGGATTAGTTTTTTTAAATGGAAAGATATCAGAACTGTGGTTTTAAACTACCATGGCAATGAGGCATCAACTATTTCCAGAAGAGACAAATCAAGAGTGCAACACGGTATAAATTTTCCTACAGTTGTTAAAGACTATAACGCATTTATGAGAGGAGTAGATTATGCTGATCAACTAAGGTAATAAAGTAATAATAATATGGCTTAGATTGTAGCTAAAAGAAGTGGTGGCATCGCTTTTTTTGGGGATTGATAGAAATATTATTTGTTAATTCGTTCATCGTTTACACCAAAATGCATGAAAATATACCACTTCTCGAGTATAAAAGACGTGTAACTTTAGGACTTTTATTACAAAGGGATTTGGCTATTGACACACGAAGCCTTAAAATGACATCGCGGAGTAAATCCCCACAATGCAACAAAAAAAGAAAGGGAAAAGGAGAGTCAGTTTCAAAGGACATTCGACTGGGAAACGTGGGAGTTCGCTGGCCAAAATTTGTTGAGTCTTGTGGAAGGTGCGAACTATGCAGCATCAACAAAATCCAATCGAAGCCGTATTCAGAATGCAGTCATTGCAATATATACCTCTGTTGCATTGACAAAAACAACTGTTTTTCCTTGTATCATGGAATACATTTTTAATATATACTTATGCACACATGAACACACAACAATTTTGATCCTTATCTTGAATTTTGATCCCTGTATTTTCTTTATATTTGTAATATTATAAGTTCCACATACAAATAAAAAAAATAACTTGAATTTTTTTTATCCCTAGACGAAACAGTACTTTTAATTGTTCTTGTTGTCCTAAGATGTATTTTGATCTTTCATAAGTCACCTAAAAATTGAACATAATTAACAAATAAAACTATTTTTTTTTTAATTTATAACAACTTCGTCAGCAAAAGAATAAAAATATATTTTCTCAAAAAAATGTGTTCCGACAGTCCAACGGTACTTTTGAGTACCACCATCAGTATTCGACCTTCAGAGTCCTTGAGAAATCAAAATATGAATTTTCCTTCTAATAACACTCTTAAATCAAAAATTATCAAAAAAAATATAATCTTATACTGCTTTCTTTGAGTGCTTGGTCAGCAAGGGGTTAAAAAAAGAAGAAATGTGCAGTCCAGTAATGTCAATCCAGGACGACCAAGGCTTTTGACTGACGCTGATGCGCGCTTAATGGAGCGTTTGATGAGGCGAAGAGAGTGCAAGACACCAAAGGCGGCGGCGAAAGAGTTAAACAAAAAATTCATAGAGTGGAAAGCTAGAAAAGCCTTACGTAAGATTGGCTTAGAGGCAGCTGTTAAGCAAAACAAGCCAGCGCTTTCCTACAAAAATGTTAGAACTCGCCTTAAGTTCTGCAAAGAACATAAGAACTGGAGCATTGATGATTGGAAACGACTTATTTGGTCCGATGATACAAAAATCAATAGATTCCAGTCGCAAGGAGTATTATTGGCACCGACCAAATGAAAGCCTCCAAAAGTACCAGATGAAAGAAACCATGAAGCATGGAGGTGGAAGCTTAATGGTGTGGGGATGTTTCACCTGGTGGAATGTAGGTCCGCTGGTAAAAATCGAAGGGATAATGAGAAAGGAACAATACCTTGACATTCTGCAACAAAATTTACCAGAATTCGTGGAGGAAGCAGCTTATCCTGTTGAGGAAATTATATTCCAGCGGGTCTCCGTCTTGCATACGGTTAGAATTGTCCAGAGCTGGCTTGGAGAGCAGCCATTTCACACAATTAAGTGGCCAGCACAGAGTCCGGATTTAAATCCGATTGAAAATCTCTGGGCGATTCTAAAAAAATAGCTTGCGGCCTACGATAGCCACACAAAGACGAACGCCAATCTATGGAAGCGAATCAAAGAACAGTGGGCAAATATTCCGCACGGAAATATTGAAGCACTTGTGCAAAGCACGCCAAAAAGAATAAGAAATGTAATTAAAAAGAAAGGACTAAATAGTACCAGAAAAGGTAAATAAAAATAAATTAAGAAACGTACAAAATTGAGTAAATGATGGTTTCTTTACATTCATTTTCATTTTCGTTTTTTACAGTTATCTCTGAAGGATATTTTTATTTTTTTTATTGGCTTAAAAGTAAATCAACATTTTAGGATTAAGAATAAATATAGTTTATAAATCTAAAATGAAACAAAACATAAAAATTTTGCATTTTATTTCATTCACTCAACATGTATTCATTTTTGCTCGGCACTGTATGTTGGTAAATCTAAAATCTACCAAATGCGTGAATACTTCTACTCCAATGACGGTAATTGAAACTCCAGATGGTCAAATTACAGGCACTAACCCCAGGGGTGAGTCAATTTTTAAATATTTAGTACTATCCAGTACTAAACTTGCAGTCATACTTGCCATAAGGTAGTCAATTTTAACTCTTTAAATAATTTGGTACATATCTGGAAGGTTTCGAATGTATCGTCCTATTCGGACCACAAATTCCTACAGTTCAGCATATTGAATAACTAAAGGTTCCTTCAACAAGAGGTGTTATTTTAAATCAATAGTAAAGTGAAATATTTTTATGAAAAGTGGTGAGATATTCAATTTAGTCTAAAGTAATAACTCTGAGGTTAGTAACAAAATACAATATCTGCCAAATGCTCTCCTCTGATCTGCCTATAAATAGTCACTCTTTTGATTTTGATTTTTCATCACGTTTTCGCATAAGTGCTGCTATATTTCGTGACTAATAGCTCTGATATTTTCTTGTAGTGCTCAAATTGTTGTTGGAGTATTGGTGTAGACTTTATCTTTAACATAGCTCTAAAGGAAAAAGTCTAATGTTGTTGAATCTAACTATATTCGAGGCCAATTGAAGTCTTCAATTCTACACATCAAACGTCCAGCAAATTTGTCACACAATAGAGCCATTGTTTCGCCAGCTGTGTGGGATGTGGGGCCGTTTTGCTGAAAATGAACGTAGCGTCATCCACGTCAATAGCATCAGTTTTAATCAAAAAAAGTCCGTCAACATCGTTCAGTAACGCAATCCATTCACTGAAATGGTCACACTACTGAAAAAATATGGCCCAATGACACCGCCAGCGCAAAAACTGCACCAAACCGTCCCTCTGTGGATGGAGAAGTTACTTCACTATTTCTCTTGGGTTTTCGGAGTCCCAGATGTGACAGTTTGGTTTGTTTACGTACCCCGGCAAATAGAAATGCGCCTCATCACTCAGAATAATTTTGTGTAGAAAACCATGATCTCGTTCATTGAGTTCCAGAATCCAATCAGTGAAAGTAAGGCGTAGTGCGTGGTTGCTGGCTTTAATTCATATTTCGACTGGGATTTATAAGCATGTAGGCCAATATTTTTGTGCAAAATGCGATGCAAAGTGACTTAATGTGATCGTCTCGATATGGACGCATCTGGGTTTTCCGTCACACTCTCAGCTACGGCGGCGATATTTCCATCTGGCCTCACCGGACGAACACGACGTGGAGTCTTCACATCACTAACCTGTCCGGGACATTTCAAATTTATCGATTAAATTCACTGTAGCTCTCCGAGAAAGGGCTCGATGATGACCAAAAGCAGTACGAATTTTACAAATCATTTCCGCGGTATATCACGGTTTTTCCAGTAAATTTTCACTATTTCAACACGTTGTGCGAGTGTACATTGGTCCATATATTACAATCTCTTAGTTTTTGCAAATCAGAAATCATCGTAGTGATAGCGAAATGTATGTTGACAGTTCAATAATGGCGCGAAATTCAAAATAACACCCCTTGTTGGACATCCTATATTTTTCTCCTGTTTTCGCAATCGGAGACCGAACTCGGAGAAGTTGGCAGCTGGCTGGCTGCCGAAACCACATTCCAAAACTCCAGTTATAGCAATGAACTCATTGCTCCCCAGTAGTGAACCACAGTTCTCTAAGAAATCAGCTGCAGAAATAACAGGAACCGTAACTGCCCTTAATTATCTAGGACAGAATGACGCGAAAAAATCCTTACTGGTATAAAAATGGGAGATAGAAAAACCCAACGTATGTACTCGTATCTCCTGGTGTAGTTTCTATTAAAGGATCACCAGCATAAGTGATTTCTCAAATTACGCAAGTTCTGTCGAGAGCACTACGAACATCTGTCGTATTTAAACATCCGGATGGAATCAGGGTCGATTCATCGTCATTTTGTATCCGATGTTGAGGAGACTTATACCTCTATAGTTGGCGCAGTTGAGGGGGTCTCTTTTCTTGTGAATCGGGTACATGGTCTATATTCATCAGATATACACAGTTCTGATCAGATCTGAGAAATGAGTTCGTGTGTGTTCTCCACAAAGTCATTTCCCGCAGCTGTGAGTAACTCGGCCGGTAAGTAGCCATGTCCAGCTGCTTTTTTTTTATTTTTTTTTTTTTATAATGAGCGCGCGCTCAAGGGGTTTATGTAGGTGAAATTTAAGGAGGAAGAAAAGAGAGGTACCGATGTACATTGCTTTTAAATGTTTGCAAGCTATAACGACCAGGAAATACAGAGATCGGCAGGGCATTCCATAAGCCAGTTGTACGGCTTAGGAATGAATCACGATATTTTACAGTACGTCCGAAAATGGGCTTGAGGGTATACTGATGGGCATTCATAGCGATACGGATGTTACGGTTGAAAGTTTGAATGGGCGGAATGCTACTGGCGATTTCAGTGGAGCACTGGTGGTGGAAATAGCGATAAAACAAAGTGACACAGGAGACATTACGTCGGTGTTCGAGCGTGTCAATTAATTGACTGGTATTAGTGTCATCAATAAGTTTTATCGCACGGTTTTGAATCCTATCAGGAGCACCTGACCAGATGTGGGCATTGTACTCCAATTTTGGGCGGATGAATGCCATATATAGTGAGGCCAGATCAGAGGGTGTAAAATATTTCTTACATCGCTTGAGGAAACCTAGACATTTCGCAGCATTTTTGGCGATATCAAATATGCGGCCATTCCAACGTAAGTTGTCATGGACACACATACCGAGAATGGAAAGTTTTTCGGTTTCGATGATGCAAGTGCCATTCATAGATAATGGCTGGGTGTTTAAATTTCGCTTTAAAGACAGCTGACAGTATTGTGTTTTGGAAGCATTAAATTCCACTCTGTTGATAGTTCCCCAATTGGTTATGCTGTTGATATCGGAATTTAATGAGCTTAGCATACGCTGCCGTTCTCGTTCTACAACCGAAGAGCAGGGCCGTGAGTCCGGAAACGAATATGAAAGGCAGAGAGTACTGTCATTAGCAAAGGAATATATTGGATTAGAAGTAGCAGACAAGAGATCATTAATGAAAATTAAAAAAAGTGTCGGAGACAGAACAGAGCCCTGGGGCACACCAGCATTTATTTTGTGAATACCAGTCTTGAAACCGTACAAGACAACTTGAATTGAACGTTCCGAAATGTAATTTCTAATCCATTGAAGAAGAGAGCCGTCGATCCCAAATGCACGCATTTTCGACAAAAGAGCTTGATGCCAAACTCTGTCAAATGCCTTAGAAATATCAAATGCAACTATCTTCCTTTCGCTAGATTGATGTACGCTTTGGTTCCACTTTTCGGTAAGACATGCCATCAAATCACCAGTGGACTTGTTGCTACGAAAACCATATTGCCGGTTATTGAAAGGTTTTCGTGTTTCGAGATATTTCATGAGCTGACGATTTATCAGCGTTTCCATGACCTTGGAAAGAAGGGACGTACATAAGTGCAATGGGTCTGTAGTAGGAGAGAGAAGATGATTCGACTTTTTTAGGGACGGGCTGGACAAATGCTGTTTTCCATCTGCTCGGGGAAGAACACCTCTTCAGAAGAAGGGGAGATATACCATATGGACCAGCGGATTTATGTATGTTGAGATCTTTAAGTACTCTTGCTACTACACGAGTGCGAAAGTAGATTCGTCCCATTGGAGATTCGACGCACTCAAGTGTAGGCGGAGCACAATCTGGGAGTGTTGAGCTGGCCGCAAAGTGTGCAGCAAGCAGATTGGCCTTATCCAAAGAGCTGACAGCTGGAATGCCATTGTAAATGAGTGTTGGGATGGAGGATGAGGCGGAATTTCTAATGTCTTTGACGAACGACCAAAAATTTGTACTGCCTTTGGGACATTGCAGTATTTTTTGCCTCAGTTTTTGGTCGTATAGGAATTTCACACGCTTAAGAAAGGCGTTGCAGTCATTTTTGGCTCGTTGGAATTTTTTTCGGTTTTCCTTTGTCGGGTTGGTCTTGTAGGACCGAAAAAACATTTCTCTAACCCTGACGGCCTCTTTACAGCTCGAGTCGCACCATGCCTTTTCTTTTGGTTTGATACTCTTCATCCGATGAGGAATAAAGGATCTCATTCCAAAAAGAATGGTGTCTGTAATCATATCAACAGCGGCATCTACGTCGTTATCGAGGAAGCATAACGACCAGTTAAAATTCCTAAAGAAGCTGTTAAGACCGCTCCAGTTGGGTTTCTCGTATTGCCATACGGTTCTTTTAGGAATTTTTTCTCTAACTGTGTGGTCGGTGTACGAGAAATTAGCTGATATGACACAATAGTCCGACGAGCCTAGAGGGGAGACCACATCAATGGTGTACGTGTCAGGGTGAGAAGTTAAAAACAAGTCCAGGGTGTTGGCGGTATGACTATCAACGTCTGGTATTCGCGTGGGCTCATTTACAAGCTGTGTTAGGTTGTTTTCCGCAGCGAAGATCTCAACACACCGTCCTTCGGGTGTTGTCTGTCCAGAATGTCGAAGCCACCCAGAATTGTGTATATTGAAATCGCCCGTAATAACAATTTCAGTATGAGGATATAATTCTTTGTATGGAGTCAGACAGCGCATCAAACTCGTTAAAAGTTGAATTGCTGTCCAGTTTGGGGCTTCTATAAATAAAACAGTAGTGGATAATTTGCTTACGGAGATGGAATTTTAACCACATGAAGTTGAATTCTGGATTGGAATATGGATCACATTGTGGTGGAGTTTGGTAAGCTATCACTATGCACATAAATGGCGAGACCGCGGTGAGATAAGAATAATGGCACTAGTTCGTAGCCAGGTAGCTTCAGATCAGAATGATCTGAGAGGTGTGGGCGGGGATCTACCTGTATTTCACTAAGTGCCAAAACAGCTGATCTGTACTTACAGACGTGGACGTACGCAGAAAATGGGTGCAAGCACAGTACTTCGATTAGGAGCGGGTGAGGTGGGATACCCGCACTGTGTGATATTTTGTTTTGTCACTGCACTGCACTTTTTTTTTGTATTTTTTTTGTTGAATTTCACCTTATATATTTCGATCCTTACTTCATTTTAGTCAGGAAGTTTTGGCTATCATCGTCTAAATAGAATGGTCTACTCTGCCTGACGGCAGCATGTTGGGCTTCTTCGTCATTATGCTGTCTGCAGAAAAAGTTTTCCATATTCTCAGCACCGACTGTGACTACCTACAAGGTTTCCTTCTTCATCTCTACAGATTTCTGTACGAGTCTCAGAAGCCTTAATACGTTCTTTTTACCTGTTAGTAGAAACTCTCAATATCTTCGATCGCATGCTTCTCGTGCTTGTTTTTCTTCTTCTGGAGAAGCCGATGCTCTTTCCGTCTCTTTAGCGGTTCTCGTGTTTCGTTGCAGTGCAGCTTTGTACCCTTCTTGTTCAGTTAAATGTGCTTGCCGGAATTCTTCATCAAACCTAAATCTGGTCAGGTGCTCCTAAAACATCTCTGCACCTGCTAGATAGGATTCAAAACCGTGCGATAAGACTCACTGGTGATACTAATATCACCCAGTCAATTGACAACTTTGAACACCGACGAAATGTCTACTGTCTCACCTTGATCTATCGTTCTTTTCACCACCAGTGCTCCATTGAAATTGCCAGTAGCTAGTCTCACTATGAATGCTCAGTTTATCCTTAAGCCCACTTTCGGACGAACATTGAAATATCGTGATTCTTTGCAAAGCCGTACAACTCGCTTACGAAATGCCCTTCCGAGCTCTTGATTTCCTGATCTTTGTAACCTTCAAACATTCAAAACGAACGTACATCGGTACCTCTCTTTCTTTTCTCGTTAACTTTTCTTCGCCCGCGCTGTGTGCAAACATTTTAAGGGTAACCATTGAGCTAATTAAAAAAAAAGAAGAAATGTATATATCTTCTCATAGTAGTGCTTTGTTGTGGCGCTAGGGAAATATGCATTCCTACCTGGGTTGCAACAAGGTGGTGATCCTAGTTAATATTGATTGCCCGTATCTTTCGACGTCGACAATATAGGAGGCATGCATGCAAAATGATCAATTTGATTTAGCGTTTGATGAAGAAACTGTGTGGTTGTTATAGTGATATTTCATCCAGCCGCAAAGTGAATAAGCCTAAGTGTTGTCCTGTAGGGTATTCTTACCAACTGTCCTACTAAACATGTCCATACTTCGGACATTACTCATATGTCTTGTCGAGGAGCTTGTAGTAACATTCTTTGGAGGCGTAGTTCTTGTGTTCCTTAGGGGTATGGGCGCTTATAAGGCTTATGTTAGCGAATTTAACATTGACACGGATTGTCACAAGACGCTTGTTCACCTGTCGGAAGTTCAAGACTTAAGTCCGCCGCTAATGGCAAAACCTCATGTGAAGAAGTGCTGTTTCTTTTCGCTGTAGCAATCACCGAAATGTTTGTTAGTGTTGTCAATACTGAGGCCATTTTGCCATACTCATGTGTGATATGCAGCGTTATCTTGTTGGAAAAAAAAAATGAAAATATAGTGTGCCAACTCGCTACGGATGAGATGGAGATCAGAGCAGACGGTAATGTCTGTTTTTCATCCGCTTTGAAAAACTAAGTTTCAATCACCCCACCCGGTCTATAGCCGCAATAAACTGTGACTTTCTCAGGATATTGCTTAGCTGGTTGCATGTCCACGGAATTTTTGTCACTCCAACACTGCCAGTTTTGTATGTTAACGTAGCCATTAAGTTAAAATTGAGCTTCATCTGTAAAGTGTAGTGTAGTGGTGTAGTGGTACCAGCAATCGCTTCTTACTCGGAGGGTCCAGGTTCGAGTCCTGTCCATGGCAAGTCAGTTTTTCATTTGTAATTGGAACTCAGACAGAAAAATTCTGCGTGTTAAGGCATAACACTGACACGTAGATTTGGCTGTTGTAGAGTTTCAAGCACAGAAAAAATTGCTGCGAATTATACCTCGAATCACTCTGAGTGAAGCAAAAACTCTCCGTCCTATTCGGACTCCCACCCCCTGGAGAGCGAATATCGAAACCAAACACACCTGAGTTTCAAACCACTACAAAACAATTTTCCTTTCTCTTCCTTCTACCTTTCCTGCCAGGGCAACAGTAAAAGGGTATCTAACCCCTTAGGCGCGCGTAAATTATATAAAAAAAAAAAAAAAAAAAAAAAAACCAAGACAATTGAGGATTTAAACGACGCAACGACGACGTTGCTCGTAATCCTTTGGCCTTAATGTTGAGTTAAGTTGATCAGGTTTGCAAGATTTCGCACTTTACGTGGATGCGGAATTTACTTGATATCCAAGAGAGTATAGTTCTTCTCAAAACTCTGTACAATTCGTGTAATTTTAATACGTACAGTTGATGTGTACGCCGCCATGGTTAAAATTGTATTCAATCCAACTGTCAAGGTGTGAAAATAGAGACACCTGCAATTTGCCAAAAAAAAAGTTAAGGATCACATGTGCACACGTTACATGCACCAGTTATTAGCTTGTCAGGGATTAGAGCTGCTAAAGAGACTTAAGGAAAGATTATCAAGAAAGGTGAAACTACTGACTAGAAAGAATGTCACCAAAAATATCAAACATAAAACATCTATACTCCGCTGATAATGCCGACGTGTTTCTACACAGAAAAATGGATGAAACAACAATGAAACAGTAAATAACCCATCGATTTAAAGCTGGAGTGTGGCTGCTTGGTCAAATTTGTACTTATCAGATGAACCTCTTAACATAGTATTTCCTTTCAACCTCCAACCATGCTTGCCCCTAAATTTAATTTAGCCCATAACATCAGTCAATTTATCCCGACAGCCTATTTCCTCTTTCTGTTACCCTAGATTTGATGATCCCATTAAAACCGTTGATAGCGATATAAACTCTATTGCCATCCCAATGCGGGTGGCTATCTTCCACCACCATTAGAAATAGCCACTTCCTGAAATTGTTATGACAGAGTAAATAATGTGTACCGGCCCATTTACAGCCACCAAACTACCAGTTAGTGAAATGACGCGATTTGTCGAAAAATTTGCCCAAAAAAAATTTAGATTTTACGATCTCAATTTAGAGTGACAGTTCAATAGGGAAAAACACGTTTTGTAATAAAATGCTATTCTGGACATTTGAGGTGGAATAATTTTAATTAGAAACTGGTCATAGTCAATGGCGGGAAATTGATTTTCAATTTTGGTTTGAACGTAGTGTAAGAATTTTGTGTATACTGCATCTGTATCATACGACTATTACAAATATTTGCTTATTTATATGAAAGATACGTGAGGTCTGAGTCGGTGAAACTTTGCCGGAAAAAATGTAAGATCCTACCTTTTTCTCTACCAATCTACTCTTTCCGGGCACGGCTCTTATTTCGATTGCCTGCTGTCTCAATACCGAAATAAGCGTTTATAACAAAGTCATCTGCATAAGCAGTGTCACTTTTCAATTCTTAGACGATAGTGTCCAGAAGTGTTAGAACCTTAGTGGCGATAAGACGTGTGATCGTTTTGTGACAGTAAGTCCAGTTATTCGGCTCTTTTCTCAGCGGCTTTTGCCGCGCAATAATATACATAAATAATTTGTTTTGAGATAGTGACTCTTAATATTGAAATCAGTGAAAAACCAGTGCTCAATATCCCAGTTTCGAAGCTGGAGACCAAAAAGTGCGCTCCGTTAAATCAAGTGCAATTAAAGCCCCGCTATTCAATTAATAATGTGCTCAACAATAAAAATAATTATTTACTGCTACCCAACTGTACTTTAATGACAACCAACAAGTGCATAGCGGGACAAACTAATCACGATAAAAGCACAACATCGTCAAAAGAAAACCCAAAGGAGGAAAACATTGAATACTCCAACCAAAATGAGTGGACAACCGTCATTGGGAACCTCAAGCGAGCTGCCAGCAGCTTCCAACCTAACACCAGAAAAAGGAGAAAAGAGTATGCAGATAATTCATCACACAGCTCACCTAAACAAACAGCTTTATCGCACGAAATATGGTGAATCTGATGTGCAATCTAATAATAAAGCTAATAAAAAAAATAATTCTTTATCAAGTAGTGCAAAAAATCAATCATTTTGTCCACCTATCTTTATTTTTGGCGCTAACTGCACCCTTATAAGTGAGGTTATTAAACTAGCATCAGTAGAATGCAAAGTTTCTGATTTACGAGTATTGCATAAATTTGTAAATTGTAAATATCGAAAAACTAAGGTTTATGTAAATAACGCGAATGTGCATAGACTAATCATCGAACGACTACGCGGAACGGGCATTGGTGCATTTTCCTTTTCTCCCAAGGAAACAAGGAAGATTTCCATCTTGCTGAAGGGTCTAGACAGTGATACTCGCTTTGAGGTAATTAAAAAAGCGCTTACTGAAGCTGCTTCCGAAGTAAAGATAAGTAAAATTACACCTATTTCAATGTCCAGAATTAAAGATTTGGATATAAAATTGAACATTTTCTCGGTACAGCTAAATATTGGAGAATCCACTAAAGATCATACCAACATTATATCTACTTCACCAGCGGGTTTATTGGGGAAAAAAAACATAACCGAAATGTAATTACGTGTTATCGGTGTCAACGATTTGGGCATTCCGGTGAGTGTTGCTCTTATAACAGCCGTTGCGTCCTATGTGGTGAGTAGCACGATTCTGATGCATGTATCGAGCATTTCAAAACGCTTAAAGAATCAAGTGAGCAGGTTCCCACAACCAAGTGCGTTAATTGTAACGCCTCTGGCCATGCGGCTAGCTATCAGGGTTGCCCAGCTTACCTAAAATATAAAGAGAAAAGGGAAATATCGTCCCAAAGAGCACGACTAGTCGCGAATAAAACCAGAAAACTAGTGGAAGACTCTATTTATGATTTCACAAAAGCAAAGGTCTCGTTCGCCGATAGGGCCAAAACTTCCTCTAACTATGAGAATCTACAAAGTGTAGGTAATTTTCACTCATCTTTCCCTCTTATTACGGGAACACCAATTTCAAGTACCAACACGAACAGCCAGAGTAGCGATCTAAGTAACTTCTTAAACGAAGCTAAAAATCTGTTCAATATTTCTTTTACAGAACTACTACACAAGATTAGGCGGTTTTGGCCTGAATATCAACAACTACAAACCAAGGAGGAGAAAATGTTCGCCTACCTTGATTTTGTCGCCTCAATTGTTGTCTAATGCCAGCAGCCAAATTAAAAACAATCGCGATGAATTTTAACTCAATAATTTCACATGATACTCGTAGAAGACTCGCACTATTCAACATCCTGAAAAATAAAAAACCCGATATATGTTTCCTCTCGGAAACGAGGCTTTGCAGAAAGCCTAAGCCGTCGTTCGAGGGATTTAATATAATACGAAATTACCCAATAAGAGGAACAGCAATCTTATTGGACCAAAAATATAGATTCGCGAAAGTTTCATTCCAAAGCAATGTCTTTTCAATCCGTCTCGTATCAATAGTATCACGTAATCCCTCAGGCTCAACATTTCAATTATTAATTGGAAGTATATACGAGTAGTACGTACGTACCATCAAATGCTGGACCAAATCTAACTAATGAACTTGAAGGCTTTACGCTCTTATCAACACATTCGACGAAGCTTTAATCGGAGGCGACTTTAATGCCCGTCACCCAGCATGGGGCGATAACACTCAAAATAGGAACGGAACTGTCACACATAACTGGTTTTATAACGGCCCTTTTATGCGTATGGATTTAGTAGCTCCCGATAGCCCTACATTCCCTAGATCTTCCTCATACATAGAGTTTTTTCTGATCTCTTCATCCCTTAATTCAGTGAACAATATATCAAACTCCTCTACATGCACAACTTTCCCAATACCATCTGACCATCATGGAATACAATTTGAATTAAACGTAATTGATTTTTTCCCTCTTTTGCAGCCACCTGTCACATATAGATGTTTTAAAAGTACTAATTGGGATTCCTTTAGATTCGGGCTTCACAATTCCCTATCATGTCTTAACATTCCGATCGAAAGAAATCTAACCAACTCAGAAATAGACACTGTGATAGATCAGACAAATGCATTAATTATGTCCAGTGTAGAAACCAACTCTATAGTTCGTAGCATTAAAGACACGAAGTATCATAATATTTGAGATCTGACGAAAAAATTAATTAAACTATGAAGCATTTGGCATAGTCATCTTAATAAAGTTAATAATGAATACCGCGAATTGCACTCCAGAATTCAATATTTGAGCAAACTTATTAAGGATAGAGTCAAATTAGACTTCAATAATGCATTTAAATCGAGATTAAAAAAAATAAAACCTTCCCCATATGCCTTCAAGGAAATAGATAGGATTACTGGGCGGAAACTCTTTGGAGCTGATCTTTCTAAAGAAACCCAACCCTTACTGATATTGGTCAAGAGCTAGCGGATATTGAGTCTAAATTAAATGCGTTTAAGGGTGGTACTGGAAGCGGGAAGGCAAAAAACTGGCCTCATACTCGGATGCGACGCTAACGCACATCATACGGTATGGGGCAGTACCGACATCAATGATAGAGGTGAGTCACTTTTAGACTATATTTTAAGTACTAACCTCTTAATTTGCAATATTGGCAATGAGCCCACTTTCATAACAAAAAACCGACAAGAAGTATTAGATATTACTCTTGTCTCCGACAGCATCACCCAAAGGCTAACAAACTGGATGGTATCGTCTGAACACTCCCTTTCAGACCATAGATACATCCAATTCAGTCTGAGTGATGCTCCCCCCCGCCAACCAGCTTTCCGGAACTACCGGAAAACTGACTGGACAAAATATAGAGGAATACTGTCGGGAACGATATCCTCTAAACTATCAAGTCCCCCGCGTGACACCAATGAGCTCGACATGAAAGTCAGGGAATTTACTCTGATTCTCAATAAGGCTATGGCCGCTTCCTGCCCTCTTATTCAATCAAGAGGCAAGAAAAAGCCACATTGGTGGACATCGGCACTAGGACTGCTCAGAAACACCTGCAGAAAACTTTTCAACGCAGCAAAAAGCACAAGAAAAGTGACCGACTGGGACTCATATAAAGAATCCCTCAAATTATACAAAAAAGAACTGAGGAAGGCAAAGCGACAATCCTGGAGGTCATTCTGCGACAAAATCACAGAAACCTCTGAGGCTTCGCGGCTAAGAAAAATCCTCTCCACAAATCCTATGATGCCCAGCTGTTTGAAAAAAACCGATGGCTCTTGGACAACCTCAAGTGATGAATCACTCAACCTGCTTCTGGACACCCACTTTCCAGGTAGCTCCCAACTCGCGGCCAGTAGCAGCCCAAACAAGCCTACTGCAACCGTGACCAAAATTCATGGTCTGATTACGAGAGACAAACTGCTCTGGGCGCTGCATAGCTTCAAACCATACAAGTCTGCTGGTCCGGACGGTATTATACCTGCCGAGCTACAGAGATCCTCAGATATTATTCTACCAGTGTTGGAAAATATTATGAGGAGCTGTGTAGAACTTATCCACATTCCACTGTTATGGAGAGAAGTCAATGTAGTATTCATTCCCAAAGCTGGAAAATGTTCTCATGTAGTCCCAAAGGACCTCAGACCTATAAGTCTCTCATTATTCCTTCTGAAAACTTTAGAACGACTGATTGATATCCATATTCGAGCTAAAGTTGATCCAAGACTTCTGTCTACGGCTCAACATGCCTACTGTAAAGGAAAGTCGGTGGAAACGGCTTTGCACTCTCTGACTAGCCACATCGAACGATCCCTACAATATAAGGAGTGCAAAATGGGTGCTTTCCTAGACATAGAGGGCGCCTTTAACAACGTCAATACATCCGCAATCACGACTGCACTGTCAACTCTGCAGGTAGACGACTCACTTGACTTGGGGGGTTGATCATTCTAATGCTAACAAGCAGGATAATCAACTCCAAACTGGGTGAGACTTCTGCTAAAAGATATGTCAGTAGGGGTACGCCGCAAGGCGGTGTCCTCTCTCCCCTTCTCTGGAACTTAGTGGTTAACGAACTACTGATATACCTGGAAGCGGGTGGTAGCAGAGTGATTGCCTATGCGGATGACGTTGCCATAGCCGTCTCAGGAAAACATTTAAATACCATTAAAGAACTCCTCCAAGTAAATCTTAACAGATTAACCTGCTGGGCAGATCGCTGTGGATTGGGAATAAACCCCCATAAAACTGATCTTGTCCTCTTTTCTAGGAAATATAAAATTCCAATCATAGACCCTCCTTCAATAAACGGTACCAGTTTAGCTTTCTCCGATACAGCAAAATATCTGGGTCTGATTTTTGACAGGAAACTAAACTGGAAACCTAACATTCAAGAAAGAGTCAATAAAGCTACAATAGCTTTATTCTCTTGCAAGAAAGCCATTGGGAACAAATGGGGCCTTCAACCTCGCATAACCCACTGGCTATACATCTCGGTCATAAGACCGATACTCACTTACGGGGTGGTTGTCTGGTGGACGGCCTTGGAAAATGCAGTCAACCGCATTAAATTAAGCAGAGTCCAAAGAACAGCATGTCTATGCACAAGCGGAGCTTTGCGGTCTACCCCCTCTGCGGCATTAGATATTCTGCTTCACTTGACACCCCTCGACAATTTTAGCAAGCAAGTAGCTGCGACTGCAGCTATTCGCCTTAAAGCGACTAAACAGTGGACAAATAATTCATTTGGCCACGCCAACATTCTTAATACATTAGGAATCCTCACAGAGAACACCGATTACACCATACCTGAACTTTGGTTTGACAAAAACTTCCATGTAAGCTTCCCCTCTAGATCATTCTGGGAGGAGGATGCTTTCATGGAGGACAAGTCAGTCCATCTCTACACAGATGGATCTAAAACCGACAGCGGAGTTGGTGGCGGTGTTTTCTCAGATAAGCTAAATCTAAGCCTCTCTTTCCGCCTTCCAAATCACTGTAGCGTGTTCCAGGTGGAAATTTTGGCGATTAAAGAAGCTCTGTCCTGGCTGAAGAAAAACGTGATATCTGCAAAGGATATCCGCATATTTTCGGATAGTCAGGCCGCCATCAAGTCCCTGGACTCGGTCTCATTATATTCTAAAACCGCCCTTGAATGCCGATCATCTCTCATGGAGATGGCAGAGCAGTCCGACATTCACCTTTGTTGGGTGCCGGGCCACAGAGACATTCCACGGAACTGCAGAGCCGATGAACTCGCCAAAATTGGAACCACTCTACCTATCCTACCGGACAAAGGTAGTATAGGTATACCAATCGCTACGTGCAAACTAACACTAAAGCTAGATGCCAATAAAAGAACGGACCTTAGGTGGACTGCTGGACAAACATGTCTAGCGACCAAACAGATCTGGCCAAGGCTGGATCTGAGTCGATCTAAGTGTCTGATCCTTTTAGATAGGAAACATCTCAGCGCCATAATAGGTGTCATTACCGGACACTGCCTCATAGGCAAGCACGCAAGAAGGCTTGGCGCCTTTACTAACGATTTCTGTAGAAGCTGCATGGACGAGGAAGAGGAGGAGACAATCCCCCACCTACTCCGCACATGCCCAGCTCTCTCTCAGAGAAGGAACCTTCATCTAGGAGCTTTCTTCTACAACGACCTAAACGATCTAGAAAAAATAGACGTTAACTGTCTCCTACGCTTTATTATAAGCTCAAACTGGTTCCAGTAGTAAGAAGATCATAGATCCACGTGGCATCACAATGGGCCAATAGGCCTAAGTGGGTTGGTATTTCCAACAGCCACTCTTACCTAACCTAACCTAACCTAAGTTATTCTACTCTTCTGTGAACTCTGAAAAAGAGCCATTGATTGACCAGAATCTCCAAAATGAGATCAATGGAACAACAAATGAATTCTATGCGGCTAATTTAAATGCACCTTTAACATCATTTTGTCCCTCTAACAATGCATCTAGCGCTAACCTACCTCTTACTTCTCCTACCAACATTAACCTTTTCAGACAAAATCTAAATAATAAAAAATCCACAGGTATCGATCAAATTTCTAATTTCATTCTGCGAAAATGCCCTCAGTCCCTAGATGCATATTTAACAATTGCATAAACAATGGTTACTTCCCTACAATATGGAAGAAAGCTAAATTAATACCAATAGCAAAGAAAAAAACCACTAAAGAAGTTAAGGATTTCCGCCCTATATCTATGCTTTCCAATATGGGGAAACTATTTGAAAAAATTCTATCAGAAAGATTGAACGCATTCTGCTATGGATCAAATGTACTCGTACTTCCAAATAATCAATTTGGCTTCAGAAAGGGTAATTCGACTGAACATGCATCACTTATTTTACAAAATAAAGTGATACAAAATTTGAAAAAAAAGCACTGTTGGCTTGGACATAGACTATGAAAAGGCCTTTGATTCGATTTGGCACAAAGGTCTTTTATTTAAGCTAATAAAATTAAACTGTCCGGGATGGTTAATACGAATACTACACAGTTTCTTCCGTAACAGAAGCTGTTCAATTTTTATTGGCACGGATCACTCAGATTTTTTGCCAGCGTGTTCAGGTGTTGCACAAGGTACAATACTCGGTCCATTTTTGTTCAACATTTTTCTATATGATTCCGTTCCCAAATCCTATGATAATGCAACCAGGTGCTATTCTCTATGCTGATGATACCATTATATTGGCTAGTGACACTAAACCCCTTGCCGCTCTTAACATAATTAAAGAGAAAATTCCTTTATTAGAGAACTATTATACAAAATGGGGACTGAATATTAACATCGATAAATGTGGTTTGATATGTTACCGAAACGCTAGTGGAAGGGGGCACTACCTTGCCGTAAAAGAGAGCAAAACTTTATCACTACAGATCTTTGGTAGTAATGTTCCCTTGCGCACAGAAATTAAACATCTAGGCATTCACTATCATAACAGATTTCTTTTTAATAAGCATGCTAGGACTGTCCTTGGTAAAGCAAAAATGATGACAACCATTCTAAAACCACTACTACATTCAAAACATATGTCAGGGAACACTAAATTACTTATGTATAAAACCCTCATCAGGCCCATTCTTACCTATGGCTTTTCCTCATGGTTTACAATTTCACCTACGGTAGCTAAAGAGCTGGAAAGTTTCGAGAGAAAAATATTGAGATTTTGCTCCGGTAAGTTTAGAAGACCAAATAAAAAGTGGCATTCAAACAAAACTCTTTATAAATCAACCAAAGTAACTCCACTTATGAGTTATCAAATTTAACTTCTCCGCAAAAAACTGGAACGCATTAGTCATCACCCGAACCCGTTGGTTCAATCTTTATTGGATTCAAACATTAACGACAACGCCACTGATTATTATTATCTCTCACCTTTCAATATACTCAACCTTGAGTCTTCATCTCAGTTTAGACCAGATGCAAATGGAAGTCTTCTTGTGCCTTTTTATAACAAGGCATCCTCATTTAATTTAATAGGATAACACTTACCGGGATGCACTGCACCATTGCTATTGAAAAAAGGAGCTCTTAATCTCCTTTTGTTAATATGTCATAATATAAACATTAAGGGGATTGGGGGATATTTCACTTTTGTCCATAGCCTCACCTAAGGATATACCTTACCAAAGGTAGATTATTACCAATGTATAATAACATATTATTCTCTAATAATCTCTCTAGTTTAAGTTTTATTTTAGTTATAGTATTAAGTATGCCAGAGAGCAACGTCATAATTACATGCCGGGAGCAAGCATGTACCTCTAAAAATCAAATCCAATGTACGATGGCCGTTCAATATATTCTCGGTATCGATATGAAGGAAAATGCGAATTCAATTTAAATTGTTTTTATTTTTAAATATAATCTCCCCTAACATCAATGCATTTGTTACATCTTGAGATAAGCTTTTTTAAACCCTCAAAAAAATTTATTTCCTCTTTCTCTGCAAAATACCCATTTATTGCCGACTTGAGTTCTTCATCATCCGAAAATCTTTTTCCACGAAGACATTTTTTCAAATCCGGAAACAGGAAATAATCACTAGGGGCAAGGTCTGGACTATAGGGTGGGTGTTGGATTCTTCGAAACCACAATCTCGCGCAGCAGCCTTGGAAACTCGCGCCGTGTGAACAGGAGCTTTGTCATGAAGAAGCAACACACCCGCTGCGAGTTTACTCCGTCTTTTCTTTTTAATTTCCTCCCGCAAATTATGCAAAGTGGAAGCGTAGGATGTGGCGTTGATGGTTTCACCTTTTTTTTATACTCAATGAGCAAGATTCCCTTTGAGTCCCAAAAAACTGTGGCCATGAGCTTCCCTGCAGACGGAGTGACTTTGAACTTCTTCGGGGGGTCTGTTCCTTTTTTGTGCCACTGCATGGACTCTTGTTTGCTTTCAGGGTCATAGTGGTGGACCCATGTTTCGTCCCCAGTAACAATTCGATCCATAACACCGTCCGCGTTCTCACTACACATCTCCAAAAGCTCTCTACAGCATGCGATTCTCACTTTTTTCTGAGGCGCTGTGAGCATTCGTGGCACCCACCTTGCATTGACCTTTGAAAGGTTAAGATGGTCATGAAGAATGGTGTGAATGGTACCAATTGAAAGCTTGGTGATCTTTGCCATCATTTTCACCTTTATTCGGGCATCCTCAAGAACAAGTTTTTCGACTTCTTTGATGCTTTCTCCCGTACAAGCAGTAGCCGGGGCGCCGGAGCGGGGGTCGTCTTCAATGCTCTCTCTGCCTCTCTTGAACTCACTTGACCACTTTTGCACAGTTGATAATGAAGGTGCGGAACCCTGGTAAACAGCCACCATCTCTTCATGAATAGGTTTTTGACTTTTTCCTTGCTTAGTGAGAAATTTAATTACAGCGCGATGCTCAATTTTCACCATCATCGTCTCAGTTGATATTATGATTCTGTTTAACTAGAGATAAAACGCGAATTAATAATCATGAATGCACTAAAATAATACGAGTATTACTTGATAAATAAGTCAATTTATATATACAACCACAGCTTCACCCCGATACCGAGAATATGTTGAACGCCCCTCGTATAAGGGGAGTAATGGCGAATGGGCTAAGAGAGCATCTGCACGACAGGCTACTTTTGCTTAAAATAAGCGATGTGGTCAGTAAGATGAAAAAGCTGGAATATGGGATCCCTCAAGAATCAAATCTGAACTTAGAAATGATGACTGTATAGTACCATATGTGGTAATATCGAAATCTTCGACACACCTCCTCAAAAGATTGCGAATGAACTCACTGCTTTCCGCAGCTATGTACACGTTAAAAGGGTTCTCACCTTCAGAGTAGCCGAGCTGACTATGATAAACTTTTTCGTTCCTAACTTGCCTTCTTTGCCTTCATCTCATCTATACTCTCCTACTCCTCCACGCAACACTCTACCTCTTACATTTTGCTACCAAAACGTAAGAAGCTTGCGCTCTAAAACTGGTGCTGTCTTGTCTCTCTTTCAACGTCTGTGATCTTACATAAACCAATCTGATCCCAGCTAGGAGCTATTCCCATCTTCTTATAATGTTTTCCGAGATCACTCTGGTTAAGGATTTTGCCCTCCCAAATGCCACAGTAATATTTTGTCCCTTTACCCTAACAACTGTCGACAATTTTCACACCCCCTTTTCTTGTCTCATTTTTCCATAACTCTCCACCTAACCCACTTCTTCCGCTACCATCTCTTCTTACAACTTCCAGAAAGCTAATTTTCGCAAAATCAATATATATCTTAGCAAATCTTCTTTTGATTTTACCAACCTGTCCTTATCTGATGCTGTCTCCATTTTCTACAGTGAAATATTTAATTCCATTTCTCTCTACGTCCCCTTTTCACGGCATAAAACATCATCTATTTCCCCTCCATGGTACAACAGAAGACTTCACTCTTAACGAAACAGAGAAAACAAATTATGGGCAGTTTTTCTTCGCACGAATTCTTATTATGACTACTCTAACTATCTTGGAACTTACCTGCAATTCACCCAGCTCTATAACTGCCTCTATCAGCGCTTTCTCGACACATCGCAGACCAACCTTATCACTGATCCTAAAACATTTTATCAATACGTCAACTGCAAAAATCAAATGGTTATCCCCCGTCTCTCTCGTTCGATAATATGTCATCGACCGACCCACATTTTGCAAACTTTTTTAAACAGTCATTTGCAGACAACCTCTTTGTACCCGACTCCATCTATTTGTAGTACCTTCCCAATTTCTCCATTGGCCTCACCCTTATCGAAGAAAAGTTACAAAATCTCAATGATGATTTTGTGTCCGGTCCAGATGGGCTCCCAGCAATATATCTCAAAAAGTGTGCCTCCAATATTTCGAACCCATTTTCCTACCTATCTCAGCTGTCCCTCACACAAGAGGAATTCCCCCAAGTTTGGAAGACCTCTTTCATAACACCTGTTCACAAAAATTTAAACTACCATCCCATTGATAAGCTTTCTCACATACCTAAAATATTCGAAAGTTTTTTATATGAAGTTCTAAGCTTTCAGTGCAAGTCACTTATATCACACAGTTAGCATGGATTTCTGAAAGGTAGATCAACTACTACAAATTTAGTTGAATTCGCATCCTTTGCGCTTTCAGCCCTAGAAAATGGCAACGAAATTGATGTTATTGCTACAGACTTCGCTAAGGCCTTCGATAAAATATCACATCAACTGATCCTTTTCAAATTGTCTTCCCTCGGTTTTGACCCCATATAACATATAATTGATATCTTCCTATCTGAAGAGCCGTTACTATAGCATTCGCTTTAGATCAGCCTTCTCAACCCCGTTTTTAGCCACTTCTGGTGTCCTACAAGACAGCCATCTATGTCCCCTCTTTTTCATTTTAACTATAAACATTCTTGAGAGGATTATTAAACAATTACGCCGATCATACTAAGTTGAGCTTAATATCTCCAAATGCCAATCTATGACTTCGCCTCGTAAGTCCAATCAATCTCCCTCTCGACTTTATTTTCTGCATGACCAACTTGTACCCCAGGTTCAACCCCTTCGCGACCTTGGAATATTATATGATAGAGAGTTAAACTTGCGTTCGCATATTGATGAGATAATCCTTAAAGCCAATTCTAAAGAATTTTGCAGCCGTTATGTGACATGGTCGGTCACTTTAACATATATTACCCTTGTGCGGCCCCTTCTCGAATATGCCAGCCAAGTGTGATCCGCCTTTCAGCGAATTCATATAATCCGAATCGAGAATATTCAACGTCGTTTTCTTCGGGGATGACCCCTTTATCTAACCTCCCTATCAAGCTTCTTAACCTGAATACCCTCGAAGAACGCAGAGCCGTAGCTGATATTCTCTTCATTCATCGACTGCTCTCTGGTTCTTGCGCTTCCCTTTACAATTCTATTTGCTTCAACACTAACCCTCGTAATTTACAGTATCCTTGTCGCTTCTATATTTCAAAACACCGCACCTCATATGGCTCTAACGAACCAATCTCCCGCATGCACCGTAAGAACAACTCATACCTCCCCCTTTTTTGAACCTTTCTAAACTTTGGTACGGCGTACTTGCCTTGGGAGATTCAACGAAAACTTACAACCAAAAGCTGGAAAGACTGCAGAAAGCGGCTCGTAAGCAAGTATTCACAAACAATCCCCAACATTATGAGCGAAGCTTTAAGGTGCTCGAAAGCCCGATAAATCAATGAAATTGTCAATTGCATCGATAGCAAGTTGGTAGGATTCGATAGGCTAGGTCGGACAAATGTGGCAATACACAGCGTATAAGGATCTACACGCAATTGTTAAAAAGTCTAGTTTAGAAGGAGATGGAGTGGCAAAAAGTGAAAAGTGAAACTGTTGTGAACTGTCAGTAGGACACATCTACAAGGAGAATCAATTATAAGGGGTGTGCGATCATTACCCCGAAGAACATTGAAAGAAATACGCCATTGCAACTCATTAGAGGTGCCGTATTTGATGTGCTAGATTTTGCTTGACGAGCACAATGAAACCACTGGTTCGACGAAGAGTGTCGGCAAGCGCATGTAGCGAAACAAGAGACATACAAGATAACGGCACAAAGAAGGAAGAGAGCTGCCTAACAACTCGATGAGAACGGGAGATGTGAAGAAAATCAGCTTGAATTCAAGGACAAGAGAACTCTCGAAATAAGGTCACTAAATGAGGCCCACTCATTCGCTAATACACGTCTTAGATGGTATGTACATATTATTGCTTGTGATGACGAATAAGGTCATCAAATACGCCATTGCATCCTTTGCTGGCAACTCAGAAAAAATATCTTTATTGTAGCTTTGCACTACCATACGTACCGAAACCCTGGCGAAAAGTGGGTGTATCTTTTATAACGATACTCGGAAAAGATGTATACACGCTAGACTAGAGCTTCGAACATATACATAAGTGTGAGTTCCTTAATTTTGAAGACCATTCAGAGAATATTCGAGATTCATATTCGCAAAAATGCTTTGCAAATGCATCCTTTGTCTGAGATGCTGCATGTTTGTCAACACTGAAGATCCTGAGAAAGTGCGCTTTAAAATCTACTGGGTAGAATTGATGACGAGCGGCAATGCTGGTGAATAGGAGTCCGATTGCGTTCAATGTGTGACGGCGGGTATAAACAGAGATTGCGCTCAAGGCAGAGCGGCGGTCTGTCTCCACTGTTATGCCGCATGTTGATCGATTCACTGCTTAACTTTTTCATTAGCTCTGGCATCTATCTCAAGCACATGTAGGTGATAAAGCTGTGATGTCTGTTCTGCGATTTAATATCTGCTGATTATCTGCTCTAAGGCGCCCCCAGCCATAGGCGTGATCGATAACTGATTAACTAGAATTGGGCTTCCAGTCAATCCTCTCAAAAACAAGAAAGAGAAATCTGTCATTCCGGATAGTAAACTCCTTTGGACAGTGTAGAAAAGCTTTCAGGAAGTCGTCATGCTTATCGCAGGGGGGAGTCGATACGAATCAATTCCTTGTGCCGAGGAGTTGTTTCGGCTAAAATCTGAACCAGAAAACGAATGTAGTAGAGCCTTCGCGGATGGCTTCGAAACCGAATTAGAATGCAGCAGCTACTGCGTTTCTGGAGGCCGATAAAGATACATTTGACTCACTGTCTGAAAAACTTGTTTTTATTGTGAAGACCAGGTTGAGGTCTTGAGGCCAAGCGTTACTCAATCATCTGGAGAACAAGACTTCACCGAACTTAGTCAGACGATCCAATTCACTGAGTTTCGTTTAGGCACAAGGTCACATTGAGATCTCGGCAAACAAAATCGTCGATGAACTTCCTGGGCAAGACTCAGAGGCGAACTTTTAAGGACCCGTACCTACGTTAGATCTGCCGGCGTTGTCGATTGGATTTCATGGATTTCTCCAGGTTTCTAGGCAGACCAAACATATGCTTCCCAGAGTCTTTAAGAGATTAACGACTTTCCTGCTGCCTCTCAGTAGGAAAGGCTGTAGACTGCTTACTGGCGTGATGGGACGCTTATAGATCTTTCTGATCCGACAGATAAAACAAAAACAAATTTGCTATGAAATATGACATCATTCACCAAACCAATTTTCCATGGCCTTTTCGTAGAAGTCGGCCGTTATTCCAGCAATTTCTCATCGAATGTTCGGCTCGAAGTCTTCCAAAGTTTGCTGCTTGGTGTCGTAGATCAGAGACTTAGTGTAGGCAGAAAGAAAAAGTATTAAGGTATTAAGTCGCAGTGGGGAGAAAAACCACATATCCTCGTAGCCTTCCAGTTCCAACTGTTTTCAAAAAGAAATGGTTTACATAAATCGATAGCGGTTTCCATTGTCTGGAATCGACTCGCTGGCATCATCCCAGAAGATGGAGGCTCCGGTGACACCTCCGGTATGAAAACCAAACTAGCCAGCTTTTTCGTATACAATACAATAGCTGCTGTTGGAAAAGGATGATTTGGGGTGAAAATTACGATCTTATTCCATCCTTAAGAGCCAAATACGATGAATGGATGTAGCAAGTCTTTCCGCAAAATATATTTTGCTATAACGCAAAATTTTGAAAAAAAAAATTTGTGTGATTTGTAAATTTTTGGAGCGTATACCTTTCCATGACTAAGTGGCAGACAATCTGAAATAAAAATATAACATCTATCAGAAGATTTTATTCGTTCAGTTCCGAGAATTCCCATTAGAGAAATAGGGTACATGTACTGAAAAACCCGTTGAATGTAGCACAAATGCAGTTTGAATGAATTTCTTTTCAACTCTTGAAGGAAGAAAGACTTAAATTGTGCCCGATGTCATTGAAATTGATACACCACACAAATTTGTCATCCTCGTGCCATCAAAAGTAGGTTAGCAGGCCTGCGTTAATATAGATACTTTCCAGACATTTTCTCTACTATTTGTCGGGTAGTAGACAACCTCGTAACAGTGGTGAACAGATGGTGAAATACTATTATACTCATATGTACATCAAGGGGTTGAATTCTACACTCGAACCTCTGGTTGCAGAGAGATAAATTATTTTATTCTGGATACAGAAAATGTGCTCTGGTCTGGAAGATTAATCATGTCACAGGATTTTGCCTCTCATTAAACGGTGGATAGTGCCTTAAATAAGGAAATGATATTCCTCCTGTGGTGTCTGGGAGATGACTCATATCACTTCATACAGCTCATCACTTCATACACTAGAAAATAAGTTAAATGAGTTGTGTCAAAAATCCAGGAAAAAAGGATGCCAATAACCAGCCACTGCTACAAGGGCTCCAATTTGATATGCGCTTTTGAAATACCTACATTCTATAAATTTCGCTGAAAACATTTTATATGCCTCCTCGTTTACCCCTTCTTTTAAAATACCTGAACTGGGCATACCACTAAATGCAAATCCACCCCAAAATCCTTTTGTGTGGTTTGCCTCTACCGGTGTAAGAGAAATCCTCTCTGTTTTGAAAGTAAGCACCGGTTAAATATTTAATTATTCCAAAGTGAAACACAAGCGAAAATTTTAAATTCCATCCCCACAGCCCTACGGCGCCATGGATGTGGTTGCAGTTTGAATTTCCTACAGGTTGCAAGGATTACAGTTGTAAATTGCATCCTTTGCAATTTCAGCCGCTCATTTGCGGGTGAGATTATCTCGGTCAACCACTGTTTACGTTATTTTGGTTGTGGTAATGCCTTTCAGAGAGGTACTCGTAAGCTATGGAATCACGACCTTCCTCGAAATAGATGGGCATGAAACTGTAATCATTTGGAATGTTGAATTCATTTCCAGGAAAACAGAACAAACAGTTCTTTTGAACTGGTTTTCGGAACGAAGTACAGAAAAAATCTGAGTCCTCAATATGCACAAAACAAAAGCATTTAAAAACGAAGAGACTTGCGATCTGTTATTCTCTGTTTTGAGCTTATGAACTGGAAGTCGTAAAGGACTTTCAAGGCAGACCAGCAAATCTTATACAAACTCAAAGCATAAGTTGATTAAATTTTTTTTAAAAAAAAGTCACGATTATTAGGGTACAGGACATTTATACGGGATGATGCTGTCAATTTCTTTCGAGAACTGGTGGTAGATATAGCAATAGAATAAAGTAAAGCAAGAGACCATACATTGATGTTAGAAACTGTACTACAAGGAAAAAACTCGAAAGAGTTCAAATACATAAAATAAATTGAATAACAGCAGGGATGCCTGCAAACGGGACAACGAAACTTGCAATGGATTGAGAGAGTAATTTAACGCGTTACTAAATGAAGAATTCCCGCGCAGTAGCTTTCCCAAAGCCTTCACGGATGTAGACGAAACCACGGATTTTACAGCAGACGAAATAAGCAGAGGTCATGCAGTCGAGCAAGATGCCTAACCAGAATAAGGAAAGCTTTCTTGTTCCACTTATATATAAAGGCAAAACTGACAGGAGAAATTGCAATAACTATAGATTGATGCTGTATGCATTCAAATGGCTTCTTTTCCAGTTCTCTCTGGATCTCTGTATTGTCGTGGGTTGCGCATCACATATTGCTCGGTGTGTTCACAGAAAATTGATCGCAATTGCACATCTAAAATAAAATGCAGTGACTGCAAGCAGTTTTTTCACTTCGTGTGTGTAAACATCACAGAAGAAGAAGCTGATTTTTTTAAATCAAGTAGCTGTGACTGCAGCTATTCGCCTTAAAGCTACTAAACTGTGGACAAATAATTCATTTGGCCACGCCAACATTCTTAGTACATTAGTAATCCTCACAGAGAACATCGATTACACCATACCTGAACTTTGGTTTGACAAAAACTTCTATATAAGCTTCCCCTCTAGATCCTTCTGAGAGGAAGATGCTTTCATGGAGGACAAGTCAATCCATCTATACACAGATGGATCTAAAACCGATAGCGGAGTTGGTTGCGGTGTTTTATCAGATACTCTAAATCTGGGCCTCTCCGTCTTCCAAATCACTGTAGCATGTTCCAGGCGGAAATTTTGGCGATTAAAGAAGCTCTGTCCTGCCTGAAGAAAAACGTAATATTATCAACAAAGGATATCCGCATCTTTTCGAATAGTCAGGCCGCTATATAGTCCCTGGACTCGGTCTCTTTATATTCTTAAACCACCTTTGAATGCCTTTAATCTCTCATGGAGATTGCAGAGCAGTTCGACATTCACCTTTGTTAGATGCCGAGCAACAGAGACATTCCAGGGAACTGCAGGGCCGATGAACTCACCAAAAATTGGAACCACTCTACCTATTCTACAGGAAAAGGGTGCTATAGGTATATTAATCGCTACGTGCAAACTAGCATTAAAGCTGGATGCCAATAAAAGAGCACACCTTAGGTTGACTGCTGGGCATGTCTAGCGACCAAACAGATCTGGCCAAAGCTATCTGATCCTTCTAAATAGAAAACATCTCAGCGCCATAAAAGGCTTGGCGCTTTTACAAATGATTTCTGTAGCAGCTGCATGGACGAATAAGAGGAGGAGACAATTCTCCACCTACTCTGTACATGTCCAGCTTTCTCCCAGAGAAGAAAACTTCATCTAAGAACTTTCTTCTACAACGACCTAAACGATCTAAAAAATGTAGACGTAAACAGTCTCCTATGCTTCATTATAAGCTCAAATTGGTTCCATTAGTAAGAGCACAGATAATAAATCTATACAGATGTCTCATTCATATGGGAAGTTTTGTCCTATGAAAATGAAATCGAACTAAAAAAAAAGCTTTTTTAAAAAGCTGCAAAGAACGAAAAATCATTTTATTTCTTTTCGCTTTTTGCTCTTGCCACTTGTCACTCACACATGCAAAGTCGTTTATCATGCAAAAACAATATGTGAACGAAAGAAATAAATAAAAAAAAACATACGTTGACGTTACCCAGCATAACCGGTTTACTTGGGTTTATGTACGTGTGCTTGTTATTTTGTTTGTAACTTGTTATGCAATGTAAATTAAATGGGGGTAGGAATATAATTTTGAAGATCATGAGATCGACGGTCCTAGATGTGGTCGTGCTGGAGGGGGTGGGTATGAAGTTGCACCTATAAAAGTGGTTGATATTTGAAGCACGAGGTGTTAAGGGCTAATACATGTTATGGGGTTGAAGATATGCGTACATACGAGTATGTACATGAACGCTAGACCAATTTCCCGATTTTAATTTTGTGCTCAGGACATTAAGTACCTACAAAATTTGATAAATTTCCAAGCATTGAGCAACATCGAACTTATTCGGAAAATGTATGCATATGTTATTTACGAGTACATATTTGCTCCCTTTTCTTTCAAGTTATGTAAAAGGGAGTTTTTAAAACTGTACGCAAAATATTTGTATGTAAAGATCGAAAATCTTCAATTCCGAGACTCGGGGACAACGCAGTAATGTACGGCCGAATATATGGGAGTTCGAACAAGTGGAATGGGGTCTCAACCAACTTGGAGTGCAGCACCGCTGGAAACAGCTGGCGAAAGATCGCGCCAGGTGGAAAGGCTTGTTGGTTCAGGTCCTGGTCCACCCTGGACTGTAACGCCACCTAAGTAAGTAAGGAAAATATTGGAAATATTTTTCCGACAGCCGTGAATGAGCCATATTTTAACTAGCAAAATCAATGTTTGGATCCAATTTATTAAACCAGACTGAGGTAGCACCGGTTGCCTAGGCTTATTCTGGTGGTAATCTTCGACAAGGTGTCATTTGTTCAGTTTGCATTAACCCAGAGGAAGAGGAACTCCTCGAAAGTAATGAGCATTTACAGTGACAAATTGTACGATTTGGTAAATGGCGGGGTTATCTTTGCTCGATAAAATATACTTTACAATGGCAGCAGATTTTGGCCACCCTGAAGAGTCTATATCAATGACGTGTCCCAACAGCTGGGCAGATCTTTATTGTGCTTATACCTGCCTGCGGTTACATAATACGAGTATTTTAATATGAGATTGAAAAAACCATATTATGAAAGCGTATCTATTTGCCGGAATCCGGTGGAGGTTTGGAAAAATTCTGAGGTTTTGTTTCCAAGCTGTAAGACGCATCGCAAATTTTCTAGTATGATGCGACACAACCAGATAAGTTTTCTTGGGACCCCGAATTAGGCCATCGCATTATGAAACCTAGTACATTGGAGGCTGTCATAAGCATAGGTGGTAAGTATTGACTTGGAACTGGCTAGTTCCTTCCAAGATTTTCCAGGCCGGAAGAGTAAATAAACAAATAGGCAAGATGATGTGGTGAAAATTGAAGAAAAGGAAAGTGAAAATAAATATTATAACTGTCGTTTAACACTCAAGCGTATTGAGAAGCGATTTATTAGAATGCAACTGATCCTTGCAACTTTGCTTCTTTTTATTTACTTGTCTCTTCAAGATTTACAGCGCGAAGAATACCCGGACGAATCTTTTCTTTTACGGTCCTCCTCCTTCTCAAATAACAATTTTTACAAACAATATTTCGTAACCATTCCTCTTGCTTTCCCATGCCTCATTTGAAGCCAATTTAATGCCAGCAAGAGAGTGTCGCAGGGGTCGGAACAAATGATAATCTAACGGCGTAATGCCAAGACTATACTGTGGATGCATCACAACTTCCCAGTGAGGATCTTTAAATTGTTATCGAGTCATCATGGTTGAAATTAATATATATGTACAAGGGTTGTCTGAAAAGTTTCCGACCGAACAGTGATACAAGACATTTTTTATCAAATTTTTTTTTTTATTTTTCTACATAGTCTCCTTGTAACTCTACATACTTCTCCCAACGATGCTCCCATCTCTCTAACCCATCCAAATAGTACTTGGCGTTTTTCTCTGCAAAATAATTGTCCGCGAAGGTGATTTGGCGTTCATCAAATGAGCCGAGACCAAAAAGACCACGTCGTTTTCAGTCAAAAAAGAAGGCAATGCTCACGGTTTTCATGGATTACAATTAGTGCATCACGAATTTTTGCCAGAAGTCCAGACAGTAAACAAAGAGTATTATTTGGGCGTTATGAGACTTGCGTAAAGCAATTCGCCGAAAGAGACCAGAATTGTGGGCAGAAAACTCGTGGATTTTGCACCATGATAACGCACCGTCGCACAGTGCCATCATTATTCGTAATTTTTTGACGAAAAATGCAACAAATACCATGTACCAGGCACCGAATTCACCTGATTTAGCTCCTTGTGACTTCTTTCTGTTCAATCAAGTTAAAAAACCACTACGGGGAACGCGTTTCAGCAGCCGAGAGGAAGTAATGGAAAAATCGCAGGAAGCACTAATGGACATACCGAAAACCGAATATACAAAATGTTTCGAGGATTGGATCAAGCGCTGGCATAAGTGTGTTGCCAATCGATGGGGATTACTTTGAAGGGGACAATATAGATTTAGATGAATAAACTTGTATTTTTAATTTTCTGAATAAATTCCTTTTCATCAAGGTGGTATATTAGGTTTTCTATACGAATGGTTAGTTACTTAATTTCAAATTCAATACGAAGTCTTTAGAACATTAGAGAAAGAAAAAATAAATAATTAAAATACAGGTGCTATAAAATTAGTTTTATTGTAAAATAAAAAGTTAAGCATCTAACAATGCTATTATTTTGCACACAGGTGTATCTGCACTGCATATTAATAGCACGAATAATATTTTGCTCGTCAAACTTCAATTACAAAATGTAAAGAAATATTCGACTTTTCCCGCCTTTGAATTGTTCTTTCTTACATTCACACCCATACGCTCAAACAAAATACCAATTCAAGAAAAATTACATAATTTCCTATTGCAGTCGAATAAAAACAAACAACCAAGTCTTCATACCCCTTCCCGCAAACCCCTTGCAATTGTTTTTCATATTCTTTTTGCCACTGCCGTCAACTTGTGGTGAGAGAAAAAAAAAATCTCTCAGTAAACAAAGCAAGAAAGAGCGAAAATAAAAAAGCTTTACATTATTCCGAAAGCTCGTGTCGGCTGGACGAGTGTCGGCTAGCCGACAAAAATTGAACCATTTTTTTCTACAGCGATGAGACATCTGTATAGATTTATTATCTGTGGTAAGAGGATCGTAAATCCACTTGACATCACGTGGGTTGGTATTTCCAACAGCCACTCTTATCTACCTACCTAAATCAAGTTGCAGTGGTAGTACTGTGGTACCCAAACATCAAAATAACATAATGCTTTGACCACAACCACCGCAAATGTACAGCAAGTGAAAAAAGGCAATGCAAAAATAACACTTGTTTTCTACAACAAATAAACGAGGTGCGAGCAGAAAATACACAACTTAAATCGAAGGTCAATGTTCTGAAGAGCAAGCTTAAGTGCCAACTCCAAAACCTCCTCAGCAATTCCATCGAAATTTTGGATGTGTTAAATGTCAATGCCACAAACGCAATCATCAAGACAAAACAAATCTTCAGCAAAGCCTTGTCCATCGATGTTCCCGACGACGAAATCGAGAGATGTTACGTTAAGAAAGTGCAAGCAATTTCCTCTCCAACATTTAAAACTATCATCTGCGTGAGATTCTCCGAACTAACAACGAAGCAGCGAATAATGTGTTCAAGGGAAATGCAAAAACAATCTCAACACACACGTGACTGGCATTGATCGTGTTGACAACAGCGGCAGTATCAGCAATAGCAGCAGCGACAGTGGCAACGAAAAATTGAGTGGCACTGAGATTTTCATTAATGATTCTCTCACCAAGTATACTCGTACGCTTGCTCTTTGCTCATGATGG
This sequence comes from Volucella bombylans, assembly GCA_949129095.1. NCBI lineage: Eukaryota > Metazoa > Arthropoda > Insecta > Diptera > Syrphidae > Volucella > Volucella bombylans. Next base: position 140,525,500 of record OX422143.1, read on the forward strand.
CAAAAGAGGCAATGAAGCAGAAAGGCGCAAAATATGTGTGGTACCAAAACAATCAAATTCTTATGAGACAGGTTGAGGGATGAAAAGTCACATCTATAAAATATTTTGATGATCTTGCACTTAATTAATGCATTAATTTACACCATGCAATAAATGAATTTTGATATTGATTCTATCGACTACTTTTCCACCCCTATTCCTTGTACATATAACCAAAGCTTTCGATATGGTTAACCACAATTTTTTGTTGAGAAAACTGGAAAACGCTGGTTTTCGTGGATTTATCCTTAATTGATTCAGGTCATATCTGGAAAATAGGTCGCAGAGAGTTAAGATAGTCGAAATTAGGAGTGAAATTATGTTCTTGAATCTGGGTGTACCTCAAGGCTCTGTTTTAGGTCCAATCCTATTTATAATTTTAAAGGTTCACTTTGGACCTGGTTTCTGATATCAGTCGCGATCTAAATCTATTGAGACTCTGGTTTGCAATATATAGTTTAGTTATAAGCTCCAAAACTAAAATAATGTTTTTTAACTTATCTTCGGCTCACAAATTGGAGGCAAATGGGTACCTCCACGCACCTGAGTGTGAAGAATACAAACTGCCTAACTTTAATTGTTCGTTTCCCTCTCTCACTTTTTAAACTGACGTGATAAATGTTTTTTTTTAATTCAGATAGTCGACGACTTTTTACTTTTTGCGTAATTTATGCTCCAATAAGCTGTTAAAGATAATTTACTATGGAATTTTCCATTCTAAGCTGCAATACGGAATTATTAAACTTGTTTCTGATTTTGCAGAAATACATTTTAAGGAAAATTTGTCATAAACCAGGTAGATATCCAAGCCTTCGTTTGTTTTGCGACCAAAAAATTCTTCCAGTTCGCCACTTGTACTGTTTTAAAGTGCTAGAAACGTTTTTCATGAAGTCTGATAACCGTAACTTTCGTCTTATTTCAAATTATAATTTACGGAGAAGCTCTCTAACATGCTATCTGTACCTTTTTTCCGTACCACTGCGTATCGTAATTTCTTTTCTGTTTTATCTTATCGGTTGTTTAATAAACTCCCACAGTTTCTTTTCTGCTTTAATTTTGTTGTTTTAGAATCTCTAATTTCTGATATTCTGGTATAATTATATATTTTGCTTTTATTATTTTGATACTGCTTCTCTCAGCAATTACTTTTGATTACGTTTTTGATTTACATTTTCTATGAACTAACTTATTAATTATTTTTTTATGAAGTTGCACTTAAAGTCTTGTTCCAGCCTCTCACGACTCTCAAACTAGTTTGAGAAGTAGTAGTAGTAGTAATTGAATTTATTTCATTAAAAAAATGTTAAAAAAAAATTTCTAAGTCTATTTGGTTTGGCAAAAGCCCGTCTACCTAATTGGCATTTACATAGTTCAATATAATTTTTTATACGACATATATATAAATTTTAAATAATACGGATGTTTTAGAAGTCTCCCTCGATGATGCGTTTTCTGTAGTGAAGTGCGTTCGCTGTGTAATTAAACAATAGATCCCAGCCTTGTTCTCCGTTTAAAATTGGACATACCACCCTGATAAAAAAGTTCCCGGAATTTATTCAGAAAATTAAAAATACAAGTTTATTCATCTAAATCTATATTGTCCCCTTCAAAGTAATCCCCATCGATTGGCAACACGCTTATGTCAGCGCTTTATCCAATCCTCGAAACATTTTTTATATTCGGTTTTCGGTATGCCCATCAGTGCTTCCTGCGATTTTTCCATTACTCCCACTCGGCTGCTGAAACGCGTTCCCCGTAGAGGTTTTTTAAGTCACAGGGAGCGAAATCAGGTGAATTCGGTGACTGTTGTTTCCAATTTGTTGCATTTTTCGTCAAAAAATTACGAATAAAGATGCGTTATCATGGTGCAAAATCCACGAGTTTTCTGCCCACAATTCTGGCCTCTTTCGGCGAATTGCTTTACGCAAGCGTCTCATAACGCCCAAATAATACTCTTTGTTTACTGTCTTCTGGCAAAAATTCATGATGCACTACACCGTTGTAATCCATGAAAACCGTGAGTATTGCCTTCTTTTTGATGAACGCCATTCACTTGCCTGATGTATGGATTGCGTGTCGTACTCATAAACCCACGTCTCGTTTCTAGTAATGATCCTTTTGATGAATGTGCGATCGGATTCAGCCTCGCAAATCATCTCTTTTGCGACGTCAACACGGTCTCTTTTTTGCATGAAATTGAGGTCTTTTAGCACCAACTTTGCTGCTACACGACGGAAACCCAAATCATTAACCAAAATCTCTTGAACGGATCCATAGGCAATGTTCAAGTCCTCCGCTATCTCTCTGATGGTTAATTTGCGGTTATTGACCAACATTGCTTTTACTCCATCAATGTTTTCGTCAGTTTTCGATGTCGATGGTCTGCCACTGTGTTCATCATCTTCGATTGACTCACGACCACTTTGGAAGTGCTCGTGCCACTGGTAAACGACCGTTTTCTTTAGAGAATCGTTGCGGAAACACTTTTCCAACATTTCCAACGTTCGCGCACCATTAAATCCGTTTTTACGCAAAATTTAATACAAATTCGTTGTTGCAAATTTAAATCCATTTCTAAAATTGTAAAAAATCCCCAACAACACAGAGATAGATGTACTCTTGGCTACGTAACTTTTGCAAATGTCAAGCTATGACGCTAAGATTTAGAGGGAATGTCAACAACAGATTTACCAACAAAAAAAAAACCAAACTCACATCGGAACAATCTAGCGCCAACGGTGGTTATACTTTTTGATCAAGGTAGTATTGCTAGAAAGTGTAGCACATTCTTCCCTTACTCTCATATTGCAGATATTGCACAAAATTGGCAGTTCAGTTCTGTGCGGTGTATAATTGAACTGAAAAAATCTCCTTTCATTTTGAAAATAGTGCTTATTTTACCTGTCGTAAAGCAGTTTAAAAAGTAAATTCGTTCTTCAATGTGGTATTTTATTTTGCTGTAGTACTCGTACAACCTATATTGTGAAGATTGCATATATCGCATTGCATTCTTAGAGAATCAAACTGCATGTCTGGTGTAATATTAAGTATTACTCCACATTCTGACACAAGACGCTTCCATTCTTGTACTAGATTGCCTCTTGTTCTTATGATGTGCTATGTACTTTTTTCGCTAGCCTTTATTCCTCCAGTTCTATCAATCATTACTATATATTTCAAATGCATTTTTAAGGTGTTCAGAAACATAGAGGGCGTTCCCGTTTCTAAATGTAGCATATAGTTTGGGGTGCTACCCAATTCTAAATATTCGTTTAAGAAAGTATCTCAGGAACTTCTCAACGGCATCAAAAGACCAGTATCCCCACACTAGTGCTCCATACAAAAGAATAGAGACTGCAGTTGATCGACATAGCTTTTGCTTTTCACTGAGCATATTACGCGTTTAGCTACAGACAATTTCTTTTGAAGTTGTTTATTCATGTTTAAGTTAGGGATAATTAGAAATCCAAGAACTTGTATTCTCGTACAATTTCAATACCCTTACCTTGACACGTCCACCTTTCACTTCGACAGTACCTCCAATATCTTCATCTTTGATTTTGTTAGATTTACAGATAAATTCCAAGTTCTGCAGTAGTTAGCAAGTCTTTTTATCATAAGCTGCATACAGTCGACAGTTTCTGCTAGAAAGACAATATCATCCGCAAACATGAAAGCGGGGATATTTGTTCAGTGCAGCTCTATTCCACCATTTGAGAATGCAGAAACTAAACTAAGCGCTAAACAGAATTGGTAGACTTAATTCACTTGTTTAGTTTACAGTCTAAAATGGGATCACGGGAAATGAATGCCTGCGTCTTCGGTTAGGGCTTCCATTGATAGTAAGGTTTAAGAAGATGGCGTGGAATTCCAGGTTACTAGCAGACCAAGTCTCCAAGAGGTCAGCGACTTTCTTGCTGTCCATCAATAGGAAAGACTGCAATCTGCTTACTGTTGCGACACTACGCATTTGCGAACCATCTAAGTGTGATTTCCATAAGTTTCACAACATCATACAGCGCTTGCTATGAAATACTGCCTCTGTGAATGTCATTGTGTGTTGCAGTCAACTTTTAGCGAGTGACTAAAGAATGTTAGTAAAAGGAAATAAAAGGTGTACAATAGAATGGCCTAGTTCTTTGTCTGAGTGATCTACCCCGATCAAAAAAAAACATTCTCTTGTCTATGCCAACAAGCCAGAAACTTTTGACGACTTTGAGCTCAAGGCTCCCTGCGAAATGGTTGGAATATCTGCGGATATTAAGTATAGGTATACCGCTATGCTATAATGCTCTACCTACATATAAACTGGAGGCTGAAATTAGAAAGAAAAAAAGACTAATTTCCTCTTATGTATGTACTCGTAATTCTAAACTGATTGTTACAAGTGAGCGATTTCAAAAACATATTGCTCCTGTAGATACTATACTTCATTAAGTTAGACATGGTTTTATCCTTGATTCATCTCTTAGATTGTTGCACGATTTCTTAAAGGAAGTACATAACCGAAAAACTTATTTTCGAAATCATTAATAATGATGTAGGATGCGAAAAGCAAGATGTGTGCTCGCCCCCATGTACGAGTAATTCTTTTAAGATTTCGCTCAGTAATCGGGTTAACAAAATTCGTATAAGCCATCCAAAGAAAACAATGTTCAATGAGGTTCATTTTGATACTTGGGAGTCAGTAGAAAGTCCTGAATTGGGAAATTATCACTGAACGCGAATGAAACACTGAAATCAGACAAATACCTTAAAACATGGTTATACAAGGAAAGCTCATAGTAAGGGCAAACTGGATATTTTAGATCCAAAAGATACTTAATTGTTTTAATTAGTGTGATGGCGAAATTTATCTCACAATTACCACTTACTTAACCCATGCCAGTTAATTTCTTCGTCCTGAGATTCGGGAGCCACCCCTACGATGAATAATGTATCACTTCCAGAGTGCTTGTGTGATGTGAAGCATCAAATAATTACCTGTAGTACTTCTGTGGATGTTTTCTAACTTAACATGCGAGTATCTATCTGGGACGTGGATTTGAGCAATTTTAGTTGTGTGAATTGTCTAATGCCTAGATTCTTTGCTACAGCCAAATAGCTGTAATCAATTGCTTAGTAAAGCGAGTAACTAGTAGCATCGCACAGAATGGGTAGTTCCTCATTGGTAATGGAGAATTGTACTTGTAAATTTATTGAGGCTTAAAAAAAAAAATCAGTATAATACAATAGTTTGATCTTATATCAAATTACCGACTTTGAAATATGTCTGGCTAAAATATGTACATGATTTATAAATAGTTTTAACTATTACCTCAGGATATTCAGTTGTATTACATTGAATTTGATTTTTAGAGGTACATGCTTGCTCCCGGCATGTACTCGTAATTATGATGTTGCTCTTTGGCATACTTAATACTATAACTAAAATAAAACTTAAACTAGAGAGATTATTAGAGAATAATATGTTATTATACATTGGTAATAATCTACCTTTGGTAAGGTATATCCTTAGGTGAGGCTATGGACAAAAGTGAAATATCCCCCAATCCCCTTAATGTTTATATTATGACATATTAACAAAAGGAGATTAAGAGCTCCTTTTTTCAATAGCAATGGTGCAGTGCATCCCGGTAAGTGTTATCCTATTAAATTAAATGAGGATGCCTTGTTATAAAAAGGCACAAGAAGACTTCCATTTGCATCTGGTCTAAACTGAGATGAAGACTCAAGGTTGAGTATATTGAAAGGTGAGAGATAATAATAATCAGTGGCGTTGTCGTTAATGTTTGAATCCAATAAAGATTGAACCAACGGGTTCGGGTGATGACTAATGCGTTCCAGTTTTTTGCGGAGAAGTTAAATTTGATAACTCATAAGTGGAGTTACTTTGGTTGATTTATAAAGAGTTTTGTTTGAATGCCACTTTTTATTTGGTCTTCTAAACTTACCGGAGCAAAATCTCTCGAAACTTTCCAGCTCTTTAGCTACCGTAGGTGAAATTGTAAACCATGAGGAAAAGCCATAGGTAAGAATGGGCCTGATGAGGGTTTTATACATAAGTAATTTAGTGTTCCCTGACATATGTTTTGAATGTAGTAGTGGTTTTAGAATGGTTGTCATCATTTTTGCTTTACCAAGGACAGTCCTAGCATGCTTATTAAAAAGAAATCTGTTATGATAGTGAATGCCTAGATGTTTAATTTCTGTGCGCAAGGGAACATTACTACCAAAGATCTGTAGTGATAAAGTTTTGCTCTCTTTTACGGCAAGGTAGTGCCCCCTTCCACTAGCGTTTCGGTAACATATCAAACCACATTTATCGATGTTAATATTCAGTCCCCATTTTGTATAATAGTTCTCTAATAAAGGAATTTTCTCTTTAATTATGTTAAGAGCGGCAAGGGGTTTAGTGTCACTAGCCAATATAATGGTATCATCAGCATAGAGAATAGCACCTGGTTGCATTATCATAGGATTTGGGAACGGAATCATATAGAAAAATGTTGAACAAAAATGGACCGAGTATTGTACCTTGTGCAACACCTGAACACGCTGGCAAAAAATCTGAGTGATCCGTGCCAATAAAAATTGAACAGCTTCTGTTACGGAAGAAACTGTGTAGTATTCGTATTAACCATCCCGGACAGTTTAATTTTATTAGCTTAAATAAAAGACCTTTGTGCCAAATCGAATCAAAGGCCTTTTCATAGTCTATGTCCAAGCCAACAGTGCTTTTTTTTCAAATTTTGTATCACTTTATTTTGTAAAATAAGTGATGCATGTTCAGTCGAATTACCCTTTCTGAAGCCAAATTGATTATTTGGAAGTACGAGTACATTTGATCCATAGCAGAATGCGTTCAATCTTTCTGATAGAATTTTTTCAAATAGTTTCCCCATATTGGAAAGCATAGATATAGGGCGGAAATCCTTAACTTCTTTAGTGGTTTTTTTCTTTGCTATTGGTATTAATTTAGCTTTCTTCCATATTGTAGGGAAGTAACCATTGTTTATGCAATTGTTAAATATGCATCTAGGGACTGAGGGCATTTTCGCAGAATGAAATTAGAAATTTGATCGATACCTGTGGATTTTTTATTATTTAGATTTTGTCTGAAAAGGTTAATGTTGGTAGGAGAAGTAAGAGGTAGGTTAGCGCTAGATGCATTGTTAGAGGGACAAAATGATGTTAAAGGTGCATTTAAATTAGCCGCATAGAATTCATTTGTTGTTCCATTGATCTCATTTTGGAGATTCTGGTCAATCAATGGCTCTTTTTCAGAGTTCACAGAAGAGTAGAATAACTTAGGTTAGGTTAGGTTAGGTAAGAGTGGCTGTTGGAAATACCAACCCACTTAGGCCTATTGGCCCATTGTGATGCCACGTGGATCTATGATCTTCTTACTACTGGAACCAGTTTGAGCTTATAATAAAGCGTAGGAGACAGTTAACGTCTATTTTTTCTAGATCGTTTAGGTCGTTGTAGAAGAAAGCTCCTAGATGAAGGTTCCTTCTCTGAGAGAGAGCTGGGCATGTGCGGAGTAGGTGGGGGATTGTCTCCTCCTCTTCCTCGTCCATGCAGCTTCTACAGAAATCGTTAGTAAAGGCGCCAAGCCTTCTTGCGTGCTTGCCTATGAGGCAGTGTCCGGTAATGACACCTATTATGGCGCTGAGATGTTTCCTATCTAAAAGGATCAGACACTTAGATCGACTCAGATCCAGCCTTGGCCAGATCTGTTTGGTCGCTAGACATGTTTGTCCAGCAGTCCACCTAAGGTCCGTTCTTTTATTGGCATCTAGCTTTAGTGTTAGTTTGCACGTAGCGATTGGTATACCTATACTACCTTTGTCCGGTAGGATAGGTAGAGTGGTTCCAATTTTGGCGAGTTCATCGGCTCTGCAGTTCCGTGGAATGTCTCTGTGGCCCGGCACCCAACAAAGGTGAATGTCGGACTGCTCTGCCATCTCCATGAGAGATGATCGGCATTCAAGGGCGGTTTTAAAATATAATGAGACCGAGTCCAGGGACTTGATGGCGGCCTGACTATCCGAAAATATGCGGATATCCTTTGCAGATATCACGTTTTTCTTCAGCCAGGACAGAGCTTCTTTAATCGCCAAAATTTCCGCCTGGAACACGCTACAGTGATTTGGAAGGCGGAAAGAGAGGCTTAGATTTAGCTTATCTGAGAAAATACCGCCACCAACTCCGCTGTCGGTTTTAGATCCATCTGTGTAGAGATGGATTGACTTGTCCTCCATGAAAGCATCCTCCTTCCAGAATGATCTAGAGGGGAAGCTTACATGGAAGTTTTTGTCAAACCAAAGTTCAGGTATGGTGTAATCGGTGTTCTCTGTGAGGATTCCTAATGTATTAAGAATGTTGGCGCGGCCAAATGAATTATTTGTCCACTGTTTAGTCGCTTTAAGGCGAATAGCTGCAGTCGCAGCTACTTGCTTGCTAAAAATGTTGAGGGGTGTCAAGTGAAGCAGATTATCTAATGCCGCAGAGGGGGTAGACCGCAAGGCTCCGCTTGTGCATAGACATGCTGTTCTTTGGACTCTGCTTAGTTTAATGCGGTTGACTGCATTTTAAAAGGCCGTCCACCAGACAACCACCCCGTAAGTGAGTATCGGTCTTATGACCGAGATGTATAGCCAGTGGGTTATGCGAGGTTGAAGGCCCCATTTGTTCCCAATGGTTTTTTATGCAAGAGAATAAAGCTATTGTGGTCTTATTGACTCTTTCTTGAATGTAAGGTTTCCAGTTTAGTTTCCTGTCAAAAATGAGACCCAGATATTTTGCTGTAACGGAGAAAGCTAAACTGGTACCGTTTATTGAAGGAGGGTCTATGATTGGAATTTTATATTTCCTAGAAAAGAGGACAAGATGGGGTTTTATTCCCAATCCACAGCGATCTGCCCAGCGGGTTAATCTGTTGAGATTTACTTGGAGGAGTTCTTTAATGGTATTTAGATGTTTTCCTGAGACGGCTATGGCAACGTCATCCGCATAGGCAATCACTCTGCTACCACCCGCTTCCAGGTATATCAGTAGTTCGTTAACTACTAAGTTCCAGAGAAGGGGAGAGAGCACACCGCCTTGCGGCCTACCCCTACTGACATATCTTTTAGCAGAAGTCTCACCCAGTTTGGAGTTGATTATCCTGCTTGTTAGCATTAGAATGATCAACCCCCCAAGTCAAGTGAGTCGTCTACCTGCAGAGTTGACAGTGCAGTCGTGATTGCGGATGTATTGACGTTGTTAAAAGCGCCCTCTATGTCTAGGAAAGCACCCATTTTGCACTCCTTATATTGTAGGGATCGTTCGATGTGGCTAGTCAGAGAGTGCAAAGCCGTTTCCACCGACTTTCCTTTACAGTAGGCATGTTGAGCCGTAGACAGAAGTCTTGGATCAACTTTAGCTCGAATATGGATATCAATCAGTCGTTCTAAAGTTTTCAGAAGGAATGATGATAGACTTATAGCTCTGAGGTCCTTTGGGATCACATGAGAACATTTTCCAGCTTTGGGAATGAATACTACATTGACTTCTCTCCATAACAGTGGAATGTGGATAAGTTCTACACAGCTCCTCATAATATTTTCCAACACTGGTAGAATAATATCTGAGGATCTCTGTAGCTCGGCAGGTATAATACCTTCCGGACCAGCAGACTTGTATGGTTTGAAGCTATGCAGCGCCCAGAGCAGTTTGTCTCTCGTAATCAGACCATGAATTTTGGTCACGGTTGCAGTAAGCTTGTTTGGGCTGCTACTGGCCGCGAGTTGGGAGCTACCTGGAAAGTGGGTGTTCAGAAGCAGGTTGAGTGATTCATCACTTGAGGTTGTCCAAGAGCCATCGGTTTTATTTTCAAACAGCTGGGCATCATAGGATTAGTGGAGAGGATTTTTCTTAGCCGCGATGCCTCAGAGGTTTCTGTAATTTTGTCGCAGAATGACCTCCAGGATTGTCGCTTTGCCTTCCTCAGTTCTTTTTTGTATAATTTGAGGGATTCTTTATATGAGTCCCAGTCGGTCACTTTTCTTGTGCTTTTTGCTGCGTTGAAAAGTTTTCTGCAGGTGTTTCTGAGCAGTCCTAGTGCCGATGACCACCAATGTGGCTTTTTCTTGCCTCTTGGTTGAATAAGAGGGCAGGAAGCGGCCATAGCCTTATTGAGAGTCAGAGTAAATTCCCTGACTTTCATGTCGAGCTCATTGGTGTCACGCGGGGGACTTGATAGTTTAGAGGATATCGTTTCCGACAGTATTCCTCTATATTTTGTCCAATCAGTTTTCCGATAGTTCCGGAAAACTGGTTGGCTGGGGGGAGCATCACTCAGACTGAATTGGATGTATCTATGGTCTGAAAAGGAGTGTTCAGACGATACCATCCAGTTTGTTAGCCTTTGGGTGATGCTGTCGGAGACAAGAGTAATATCTAATACTTCTTGTCGGTTTTTTGTTATGAAAGTGGGCTCATTGCCAATATTGCAAATTAAGAGGTTAGTACTTAAAATATAGTCTAAAAGTGACTCACCTCTATCATTGATGTCGGTACTGCCCCATACCGTATGATGTGCGTTAGCGTCACATCCGATTATGAGGCCAGTTTTTTGCCTTCCCGCTTCCAGTACCACCCTTTCTAGGTTATCACCAGGGAGATGGCCCACTTGGTCGTGGCCAAGGTAAGCCGATGCCAGCCAGTAAGAGCCTTTGGCAGTCTCTAATCTGGCAACGGTTAGGTCGGGGTCACTGAGGTTGGGAAGTAGAAATACATTAAGGCTACGTTTCACTAATATACAAGTTCTAATCTTACCTTTGTCTCTTGTATAGAGCGGAACGTATGAGGGTGTCCTAAGTCCACGAACCACGCTTTCTGCAATCCATGGTTCCTGGATTAGAATTATGTCTTCTGCGCTTTTGGAAAGACGCAGAATGAGTGCGGCCGAAGCCTTTTTTGGGTGGTGGAGATTAATCTGGTGAAACCGTATCATTGCTACAGTCTTCCAGAGTCGCCTCCACCACGGTGTTGTTGAGGTCCTCCGATTCTGAAGATGTGCCCAAGAGCTCATCTTCTATCTCTGATCGTGTAGAACCTCTAATTGTTTCGTCATCGGTTTCCATTTCCGACAATGTGTCAGAAGAGGAGACCGACGGCTTGGTAGTCACCTCGGACAGATTGGAGTCGTCGCTATCCAATTCTGGAAAGGATATCGACGCTCCAAGATCCAAGGTTGTGATATCGGGTGTTAGAGGAGGAGGAGGTTGCTTATCAGCATCCAGCTCATCCTTTTTGTACACCCTTAAGTGAATTGACTCGAATCCGAACCGAATCATGCCTTTCGTCTGCGCCAGAGGATTAAGGGATTCCTTATTGATCACAATTAACGCGCATCTATAAGAACCCCTTAGTTCCTCCAGTTTCGCGACTTTCCAGTCATGAGTCGGAAGAGTCGGGTTGCTGAGCCGGATGATTTCCAGGATACTTCCTGGAGAGGAGGGTTCGGCTGGAATCCAGGTACGAGTTCGAGGTCTACTAGGAATGTCTTCCTTAGATACGACCTCGAGTTTTGCACCTGGCCAAACCTCTCCTAAACCATCGATGGCCTTGGTGAAGAGATCGAGAGATCTCTGGTTGGAGCAAGCGATGAGCTTGACATGGCCTTGGTGCCAGCCAGCGTCGCTTGTGATAGGAGGTGGTCCTGGGTTCTCCCGCATGATGGCCAAGAAGTTGCTCGAGAGCTTCAACTTGACCAATTGCCACCGTTCCGGTGTAATGGAACCGTCGGTATCGCTTCTGTCGATCACCGCGATCACCAATGCGTCCTTTAGGACTTCATTATAAGACCTCAGAGATCTGCTGTTGGATGGCCCAGGGGTTGTGGAACTGTGTGTTTTGGGCCTCTTGGAAACCGGTACGGTTTCCTCCAACGATCTCTGACGCTTAGAGGAGTCTTTTGACGTTTTGTGAGCAGTGGAAGCAGTGGGAAATCCGTCTTTTAGGACGTTTTTAGCCCACTAAACCTTGCTCTTTATTTCCGCACTTCTCTCCACCTCCGGAATGGATCCGAAGGTTTTGATGATGCGTGAAGCATTTCGGCGTCTTATGTAGAGCGCCTTAGATGGAGCTTGCCGATGCGGCTGAGCTCCAGATTCCTCTTTGGGGGGAGGAGTTTTGGTAGCAGCAACAAGTCCGTGGCCTGCCACAAACTTGCTGCTGCTGGGGGCGGGGAAAGTGATAGGACCATGGCTTGCCACAGTCTTTACACTCCCCGAAGGAGTTTTGGTAGCAGCGACAAGTCCGTGGCCTGCCACAAACTTGCTGCTGCTAGGGGCGGAGGAAGTGATAGGACCATGGCTTGCCACAGTCTTAACACTCCCTGAAGGAGTTTTGGTAGCTGCGACAAGTCCGTGGCCTGCCACAAACTTGCTGCTGCTAGGGGTGGAGGAGGTGATAGGACCATGACCTGCCACAGTCTTAACACTTCCTGAATTCTTATTATTAGGCTTATTCCTTTTGCCTTTAGAGGATGGCGCACCATGGCCTGCCACAGTTTTGCCTCCTCTCGGCAATGCAGGAGCCTTGCCGGTAGTCGGTGTAGTCACCGTTCCACCGCCCTGTAATGAAGGAGTACCGGCCTCGGTTTTTGTTTTCTGGTTATTTTCCATTGATAGTCCCACGAGTAGCGGAGAAAGGGATGTCCATCTGTACAGAGATCCGCCATATACAGATAAGGCTAGCTAATCCGGAGGTCGCCAGGTATCCGGATACTCCGTTTGCGACTGAGCTATTTTTGGGCCCTCAGCCAGGTTGATCTTCGGCACGGGTCGTATGACACCTTGATCCAGCCCAGGGGAATGATGGAGTAATTTGGGTGTTGGGGAGGGGGGGGGGGAGCATCCTTTGGTTTCAGGACTCGTCTGGAGAATTTCTTCTCGAGATTCATTGACCCTACTCAGCCTCTACAACTCGACAAGTTCGATGCTCGCGGTAGAAGTTCTATTGCATAACACGTCCTAAATCTCTACCACGTCACGTTTTGCGAACATCATCCAAGATTGAGTAAACATCTAACCAACCCATCTTCGATAACTTGTGCTAGACTAAGATGCTTTGAGTAAAAGAAGCGCCTGCTCAATTTATTAGTAAAATGTCCTAAAGTAAAACTATTGTCTGCCATAAACTGCAAACGTACTATAATTCAGTGGTGGATCAGAATATGATACTACAATAAACCTAGATGGATTCCTTTCATATTTTTCTCAAAAATTTTTTCAGGAAAGAATACGAGTATCTAACCTGAATCCTTTCGATTTCACGTCAACAGATTTGTGTCCTTTCGATGCCACAGAATTTCCAGTAGTACCTTTTCCATATCCCGAGGCAAATTCCAAAGAGTATTAAACTCAATCTCTAGCAGATATTGAAAGGATTTTGTTTTTCAAGCAAATATCTTATTAAGTCCAAAAATTCTTTAGGCAAAGCGGAAAAATAAAGTGAAAACCGCATGCTTAGCCTAGAAATTCCATCAAGTGTGATGTCACACTACTTTGTTGTTCAAATAAATCTTTTAGACGTAAGTTTTGTCGCGTACACATGTGTGTGTGTGTGCTACATTCGTTTTAAGAACAGAATCTAATTTCAATGTTGAAGGGATGGTAAAGAATTTGACACTGAAATATGATGTAGGAAAATTTTTACCTTTCGGGATTGGATTGTTGGAAAGAAGATGAGTATCTGAGGATACTGTTGAAGACATGTTAAATTTTCATTAAATGTACTAATACATAATATTATAATTGTGAATTATTGTAATTAAGAAAAACGATCAAAATTATCACAAATGTTAATGTCACTTATCGTAAAATATCCATTGAAACAATCGAACACAAATAAAAATCTGTATTTATAACGTTTCAAAGAATATAGTTGTTTTATTGAAAATATACGGTTGAACAGATACAAAGAAGGATAAAGTACGTCGTGAGACCAGAACTACAAAATATCTCCGTAAAAAACATTCCCAGACTCTATTAAAGAAATTGAACCTTGCTTAGTTACTCAACCTGAGGTACAGTAGATTCAATCCATTCCAGTTATATAGCTTGATTTACTTAGATGGCACTACAATCTAGGGTGGACTTGGCCCTAAATCAACAAAAATTGCAACCGAAGTATTATTGGGTTGTTCAATAAGTTCTGCCGTTTTTCTTTTTGGTTAAAGTTAAATACACATTTTTTGTTTAAAACCATATATTTAATTAATCAAATATTGTCAATCCTGATCTATTACATTCTTCCAATGTTCTGGAAGAGACATTATTCCTCTTTTGTAAAAATCAGTAGACTTTTGGCTAAAAAAAATTTCCAGATGCGTTCTTATGTCCTCCTCGGAATTAAATTGCCTTCCGTCCAAATCGTTTTGGAGAGAGCGGAATAGGTGGTAGTCAGACGGCGCAAAGTCTGGAGAGTACGGTGGGTGCTTCATTACTTCCTAGCCAACGGCATTCAGCTTTTCTTTTGTCACAAAAGCTGTGTGTGGTCTGGCATTGTCATGGTGGAAAACAACGTCCTTCCTGTTCACTAACTCTGGCCGTTTGCCTTCCACTGCCTACTTCAAATTGTCGAGCTGAGAGCAATATTTGATAACATTTATTGTCTCATTGCGTGGAAGCAACTCGAAGTATAGGACACTTCGCCAACCCCACCAAATGCTCAATATGAATTTTTGGGATGCAAATCTTGCTTAGTAACCGATTGCGGTGTTTCACCAGGAGCGCACCATGGCTTCTTACGTCGAATGTTGTTGTAAACTACCCATTTTTCATCTCCTGTAACCACTCTCTCAAAAAAGTATCCAGCGAGTTCCACCTCAACAAAGACTCACGGATCATTATGCGATCCATACGGATTTTTTCACTGAGTTCGTGAGGAACCCAAACATCCATTTTTTTCGACATTCCAAGCCTTTTCAGTCTCTGTGAAACGGTTGTATGGGCAATGCTAAACCTCTGACCGATCTCTCGTGTCGTCAAATGTCTGTCAACGCTAACTGCAGTTAAGATTTGATCGTGGTATGTGATGGATAGACGTCCAGAACGAGCAGCATCAGCAATGACTGTATTGCTGGAACAAAAGCGTGTAAACCAAATCTGCATACACCATACAAATCTCACGTTGGGCCTCTGTCGCTTTGACACCTTTTTTAAAGAAAAAAAGCAAAATATGCCTAAAATGCACTTTGTTATCTTCCATTTTTAAAAAAAATTTCAACACTTAAAACACGTCCGATCAAAACAAATTCTCGTAACAGTGTAAAGAATGATCCTCTCTACTGGAAAAAAATAAGTTTTCATATACAGAGATTTACTGAAACGATAAACGCCACTTCCAAGAAAAAAAAACCGCAGAACTTATTGAACAACCCAATATTTGGAATCCGCCAAAGTAAATTAGGAGTACGAGTATATGCCGCGACATTCGCTAAATCTTTCTTCGATTTTTATGGACAGATGTGGATTATTCTCGACAGCCAGATACTTATGTATGTGATGAAGACAATGATATTCGGATCAAGAAGCTTACCGTAGGGCGCATTCAAGGGATTAAGGTATCCTTAAAATGTTTGCACACACCGATGTACCGATGTACGTTAGTTTTAAATGTCTTATAATGACTAGGAAATTGAGAGATCGGCAGGGCATTCCCAAGCGAGTTCTAAGACTTATGAACGAATCACCATATTTCAGAGTACGTCCGAAAGTGGGCTTGAGGGTATACTAATGAGCACTCATAACGAGACGGGTGTTACGGTTGAAGGTTTGAAGGGGTGGAATGCTATTGGCGATTTCTATGGAGCATTGATGGTGGAATTAGTGATAAAACAAAGTGAGACACGAGACATTTCGTCGGTCTTCGAGGGTGTCCAATGACTGGGTGATATTAGCATTACCTATGTTTAGTTTAGTTTTATTTTACAATCACATTAAGACATAAACTATCTTATAAACTAGTGAAGCTTTAATATGTTCAATAAAAATTCAGATTCAGATTCAAGCTAATAAAAAAGACTAAGGTTGTTTATATATTCATTATTATAATCTCAGCTACGTACATGAGTATATATAAAAAAAAAAAAATAATCAAAGAGTTAGATGTTATTGTTCATGTAAAAGGACTTAAGTTCATTCCTAAATCTGCTGGTGCCACAAGACCTTCGGACATGCCGTGGTAGGGAGTTCAACAGGCGAATAGATGTTATGAAGAATTGTAGCTCAGATGTTAGACATGAATAACGAGAGTGAATGAATTGTCGCGATCTTTCAGACGTAGTAAATCGTATCTTATTGAAAAGGTAACAAGGTTGGAATGCAATATAAGGAACGATAGCGTATCAGATGGTCAAGTGACATGTTAATGAGCAATTTCGAGTAATGAGATATTCTATCGAAGAGTCGAAGATTGAAAACGTAACGCACAATATTGTTGAAAGCGACATTAAGTTTTCTTTTACTGTTAGCTTCACAGTAACAGAATATTTCGTATCCATAACAGAGAACAGGCCCAAGTAGTGTTTTAGCTAGTAAGAGGCGTGTTTTGAAGAAGGTGAAGTAGTGTGACATCCAGAGCTGGTGTAACGTTCCACTTAACCTTAATAACTGTAGTATTGATATGGTTATTCCACTTAAGTATTCTGTTAAAAAGAACTCCAACGATTTTTTGCGGTGTCAACATATTTGATTTTTGAGCCATTGAGCCATTGAGTCTAAGAAGAAGGAGAGACCAAGCAGTTTTTTATAAATGACGATAGATTTAGTTTTAAGTGGATTTAGAAAAAGTCCGTTTTTTTTCTGACCAGCGCATACCAGCTCCAGGTCAGCGCAGTTATCTGTCATATCAAGAGGGCAACTTCGGTAGAGTTGAAAGTCATTAACATACATTTGAATAGATGATGTCACGAAAGTAGGAATCTCATTTACATAGAACGAGAATAGAATAGGTCCCAGGATGGAGCCCTGTGGAACTCCTCTAGTATTGTACATAAAACTAGACGATTTTTGGCCAACTGAGATAGCTTGCTTTCTTAATTTTAGGTAAGATGATATGGTATTTGCAGCTGAGTTCGAAAAACCAAACAATGTCAGCAGTTGCTTACAGATGTTAGTGTGGTTAACTATGTCGAATGCTTTCGAGAGATCCAAAAATACTCAGGAAAACGGAGAGTAACGAAACTTGTTTTCAGGGAATTTAGGTTCAAATCGGAATCAATATGTTTAATGTTTCCACATATTCCAAATATCTATATATTTTTCCAGAGTTGGCGACCTGTTGTTGATTGGTCAAGTTTGTTGCTGAAAAAATTCTTTTTGGAAATTTTAATTTTACCGACAACCTGATTGCACATAGAACGATATAGTTGCAGGAATATATTTAACTTATAACGCTTCCAACTTGCATAGAAACGATTGCACTTATGGATCAGTAGTCGAATTTCGTGTGTAAGCCAAGGACAGTAGCTAAAACGGATACGTTTAGTTCTTAGAGGAACGTGATTATTAAAAAGGGTACATATATTTGAATTTAAGAACTCAACTTGGTCGTCAGGGGCAGACATAAAATACACAAGATCCCAATCAATATGCAGAGAATCTATCTCCAGTTGGTGGTAATAAATGTTGCTAAAATCTATTGTTGCTAAATCCTATTAGTGCAGAGATGTTGTAGGCGCACCTGATCAGATATGTGCATTGTACTCCAATTTTGGCGGATGAATGTCTTATACATATATTGAGGTCAGCTCAGAAGGGGAAAAGTATTTCTTACATCGTTTAAGGAAACTCAGACATTTGGCAGCATTTTTGGCAACATCGAATATGTGGTGATTCCAGAATAGAGAGGTTTTCGGTTTCGACGATGCAAGTGCCATTCGTGGATAATGGCCGCGTGTTTAAATTTCGCTTTAACGACAGCAGACAGCATTGTGTTTTTGAAGCATAAAATTCAACTCTGTTAGTGGTTCCCCAATTAGTTGTGCTGTTTATATCAGAATTTAACAAGCTTAACACGCTGAAGTTTCCGTTCTACAGCCGAAGAACTGGGACGTGAGTCCGAATACGAATATGAAAAACAGAGAGAACTGTCGACAGCAAAGGATTATATTGGATGAGAAATATCCGACAAGTAATCATTGATGAAAATTACGAGTAAAAAGAGTGTTGGAGACAGAATAGAGCACTAGGGCACACCAGCATTTATTTTGTGAATATCAGGCTTGAAACCATTCAAGACAACTTGAATTAAACGTTCCGAAAGGTGGTTTCTAATCCCTTGAAGAAGAGACTGTCATTAAAAACGTCATCCAAACGGGAATCGAAATAAGAAACTTTGTGCCAAACTCGAGTGTTAAACAACACATCTACTGAGACACAGACCTGAGTAGCGTTCGCCGAAGCGACTCAACTACAGAAAAAATACTTGGAATATAATGGAACTCAAACACAGATACGTTTTGCTTTGTCCGAAACTATGTGTGGATGCCTCAAGTGGTACTAGATACAACGTTCTACTAAAAGTCAAGCTTTAGCATAGATATGCCTATATTCCACCCCTTTGGTAGTTAGTAAACATTACAATTCTATCTATGCTTTTATTGCAGAGGTTGTGGAAAGGAAATTTGAGGTGGAACACCAGAATATATTTTTAATAGAATGGTATAAATGGTACAAACAGCTTGACAACGTAAAACATATGCATAGGACCAATTTAGGCTCGGAAATTCAAGTTCATATATTTGTTGACCCCAGCGAGCTAGCCCTTTCTGCAATAGGCTAGTGGCGTGTTAGTCGTAACAACATGACAAACGTGAGTTTTATCATGGGGAAGATAAGATGCAGACCGTTTAAAGCTTTATCGATCCCCAGTCTAGAATTTCAGCCGGCTTTACTAGGGGTGCGATTAAAGGAGGTTTGAATTAAAGATCACGATTTCAAACCAAGTCAATTCACATTATGGTCCGACTCTAAGTCTGTCATCCACTGCATCCGATCCGGCAGCTGATGCTATAAGCAGTTCGTAGCTTACCGGACTTCGGATATGCTGGACTTTTCAGCGGTTAGAAATTGAAAACTGGATTCTAGGGGGAAACAGAACCCAGCCGATGAAGCTACAAAGCTGCTGACAATATCAGAGGCACCTCTTGAGTCAATATGGACAAAAGACTCATCGTTTTTACAAACTTCTGAAGAAAATTGGCCAGTGTTACCAGAGGACATTTCTGCCTAAGAAGAAAAGCGCCAACATTTCATACTGCTGATTGACAATGACTTGTCAATTATAACATTTAAATATTTTTCGAGCTACAACCGGTACTACAACCTTTAGTATACTGGGGGTTAAGAGCAATTGATAAATTAAAATAGGTATTTAAATAGTCCAGCAAGCTGCATACCTAAATGAAATGCGTCTCCTCTTTTTAAAAATAGTCAGTTTAAAAAAGGTTCAATATTTAAACTATCGCCAGGACAACGTTATTCGATTAGATTGGCGCATAGACATTACCATATGCTTGTCTTACAATGCAAAGAGGCCAAATCACCTCATATTTTCGAAAATACTGGTTCAGTACTACCATGAAATCTATCAATGCCAAAATCAAGAAGCCAGTGTTTGTGCAATTCGTTTTGGATTCCAAGCATTCGTAGACTCGTTAGAAGCGTCAAATCATCTTTGCAACTCTGCAAAGATTATACCATACGTTAGACTATTCTCCTATACGGGAGTAGATTATTTTGGACCTCTGCAGTACGAGTGATCCACCTCGAGTTAGCTAAGGATCTATAAAGCGATGCAGTTATTTTGTGCTTGCGTAACTTCGTAAATTGGCGAGGTGTTCCTATTCAACTTGAGAGCGACCGCGGAATAAACTTTATGGGTGACAGAAAGGAAGAGTGGGTAGTAATCAGTGAATCGTTGGAAAAGGAATGCGCACTGCGTCGTATTGAGTGGCTATCCAACACAGCAAGAGATCCTACAGCAGGAAGAATGTGGGAAAACCTTATGAGATCTGTGAAGCGCGTTTTGCATTTCGACTTCAAGGAAAAGGTCCCTCACTTTGAAACTTTGCAAACTCTTTTCATTGAAGCCGACAATTTAGTAAACTCGAGTCCTCTTACTCACCTACTACTTGATAGTAATGAGGTAGAATCCCTTACACCCAATCATTTATTACTACATACAAATTCCACCGGTGGATGAGAAACTCTGTCTTCGTAAGCAAGGGACATATTACAACAATTGAAGCAAACCTTTTTGGAAAATGTGAATTTTGGAATATCTTCCAACGCTGACACGGCGTACAAAATGGTAGTAGAAGGCTTAACCTATACAGGTGTGTGGTTGCGTAATTGTATGCGATAACAATGAAGGCAGGGGTGAGTGGAAGCGTAGTAGTCGCCTAATGGTCAAGGTCGGTCTGTTGCATTGTCAGGTACTATCAGTTGGCCAGCGTCGAGATTAGTTAAACTGGATATTTTTTAAACTTTATGAACTTGAACGCGGCAGCGCTCTCCAGACCTCACAATCTCCAAACACTTCATTCTTTCCTTCAATTCGACAGAGGTGGCAAGCGCATCACAATGCACTCATTTGATGGAGTGAGCTTGTGGCAAAAGGACACGAAATTTTAAAAATTTTTTCTTGTCTTGCACTAGTGATTCAGATATCAATATCAGTACATATATGTATGTACAAAGTAATTGCATGGACTTTTAAAAAGTCGCAGGATAGCGTATGTTATCATCTTAAACCTTTGTCGACATTAAAGGTCTCAGTGAGACTGCTTTCGATCTTTACGAAGCAGCAAGCGTTCTGTGGGGTCATTGTGACCAAGCGGAGTCATCATCAGGAAGGAATGTCAGAATTATGTATATATCTCTGAAATTTTAAAAATAATCAGCCATATTGGGAGTGTCAGATCACTTGTGGTCTTACCAGGCCATAAGACGCATGAATAGCGCCAGTCATACTCGTATTGTTACAATTCTACATGATATTGCTTCCTTTGATGGTTTCAAGTCACCAAGACAGCATATATCCAGTTATGCAACAAAAAGGTGTAGACTAACTGCTCGTAACTCTGAAGATATCACTGTTAACCTGGCACTGGTACTCGTATACAGTAAAATTAACCTTTATACCGAAAATCTGACTGTAACCTTTCGAAGAGCTTCAGTAAGATCTCCTTCATGGTGAAGAGCTTACAGAAAATGGTCGAGCCTCATGTGAGCAAAACCGGTTTCCGATTGCATCTTTTGTCTAATATACAACTTTGTGAATAAAATAAATGCTGGTAAATAGGACCCTTATTGATCCTGACTGTGGCTTATATATGATGCCAGGTTAAGACAGCCGTTGCATGTAAGGTGGAGTTCACTGCTGTGGTGCACTGCTCACACTGAGGCTTTTGTTCAGGAACTTGCAGATGATATAGCTGTCCTGTCTGTTGAAGCATGACATTAGAACTCTTAACAAGGAAAGGAATATAGACGGGTTTCGTTGACGTATCAAAAGCTGATTAAAGCTGACGGCAATGACTCATGTTGTGAAGAATCAGTGGAGAGTACGAAAATTCGCATTTGAAGCGACAGCTAATCTGTGCTTAAAGTCTTCTGAACCCTATTACGACTTCCAAGCTAATTCGAGAATGGAAAACTTGTCATAATTGAGTCCCAGGTCACAATTTAATCAAAGGACCTAGAAGTGACAGAAGAAGGGCTCAACGTCACAAACACAATAGAAGATATTGTTATGATGCTTCATCTTCGGTTCAAGGTAAATGAAATAGGTGACGTGCGGATTGTTACAGAGATGGACGTAATCTTCAACACGTCTCACCATTTTATAAAACAGAATCGGGTCACTCTAATTCCAAGTTTCCGATTGTTGACCAATGTCCATAAGGCTTTGTTACCCAGCCCAAATGCATGCCCCCGGTAACAACATATTCTAAGTTCCGTGTACAATTATCAGTTTTATTACCATAAGTCAGTCACAATAGCCGCTTGAATGCTTATTATGTCGATCCTACATTTCTGCAACACGGTTGCTAGCTCCAAATTATTATCCGTCATTGGCCCTTAGTTCTCTTCGTTATTGAGACTGAAATATCACGCTGACTATGCCTTTTAGATTAGAGAATTGACGGTTAGATTATCTTCAGTCAAATCGACGTGCATTACCAGATGAAGTGGGCTTTAAACCATGTCAGCTAACGAAACTGCTAATTTGGGGATGGCTGTTTCACCCCAAATAAAAGATACATCACTGAGAAAGTTGAACATAAACCTCACGCAAGCTCAGAACTTATATTAAAGATAAGCTCATACATCTGTACATGCGAGGCTGATTCTGATATTCAATATCCTATTAAAGTTTCTAAGAGGATTACTGCCTCTAAAATTTCTACCATCGGTGTCGCGGGCACCAAAAACACCACTAGATGCCTTGGTACTGCAGTTACCCAATACCTCAAGCAATCTCACGTGCTGTTTTCGGAAGCACATCTTAATTATAATTATTTACTGGTAAACTTTCCTAATTTTAGGGGTTGAGCTATAAATAAATATAATATCCTGGTGTGCGGATGTCTGGAAGTACATCCTACTCGTACATCATAGAATCTATTTTTATTCATCATTGAATCCAAAAGGTTGTGAAAAATTTAATTCAAATTACTTAAGAGTGTTCAGGAAAGGTAAAACCACGAATTTAAATTTACCGAAACGATGCACTTGTAAAGCAGCCGGTTCAATTTGGTATTTGCTCAATCTACCCACGGACAGATTGTTGCATGTGTTTAACATTTATTTGGTGTGAGTGTAGGATAATATATACATAGACGCATATTTTCAGATGCAAAATGTAAGATATTGTATAAAGCCATATACGAGTATGTAGCTAAGTCTATTTTTAGTCTCACATCTTTGATATGTGGTTCCGTAGTTGTTGCTGCAAAATGTATACACTCAACCGATGTATCTTAAGGAGAACTGCTTGAAAGAGTGACATTCGCACCCATTCTCATATATTTCTGTTTGAGGATGAATGGCATGTTACGTTGGAGAAAATTTAAATAAAATAAGACAGACAGGTGACGCAAAGTAGGTCCCTCAGACTTGTTCTACCCATCAACGTTTTTATATACAAAATTTTGAGAGAAGTTCCTCAAAAAACACAAAATTAAAGAAGAAACACCGCCGCCTTCCACCCAGAGCAAAGTTAAAAAGCAGCAGAACCTCGTTCAGATACTGTAGATGTCGTATGCCAATCAATTTGAACAGGTTATCACTCATCCTAAATCGTAGATGAAAGCATTTTTGATGTGTTTTCGAAATGAGAAAAATGGAACAAGAACATCTGTGATTGATAACTCATAAGACGACATAGTTCCATGTTTATTAGTCTTATTGGCTCCCTAATGCGAGTATCTACAGATGTTCTTTAGCATAAGAAACCTGTTGGCGATTACTCTGAGGAAGCTTACATAATCTCACTATGATTCTAACGACCAATAAGATAGACACCCTATCGATCTAGAGCATAACAAAAATGATATCGTTTGGAGTAGACATTGTGATGGCAGTTTTGCAGGCGTGTGAATAAAAGATCCTGGCGATGCCCACAAGAGCTACCGTCCATCTATGAAGTCGATGTGAGGCCCAAAAAGTTTGTTGTTCAGCCTCCTGCTTCAGTCCCCCTAACAAAGGGTCCATAAAATCTCACGCAGTATCTTGCTGTCGAAATACCTAAGTGCTTCTTCATCTGCATTCGACAAGGTCTAAGCCTCTACACCATAGAGCAGGACCAGATTGATTAGGGTCCACGTTTCTCAATTGCCTTGAGCTCAAAGAAACTGATTTTGGTAAGAGTACGTCTGTGTCTGATTTCTGCAACCAAGCTAGGCAAACTCCTTTCCTACCTCGAAGTTAAAACTGCCAATGGTGACATTCTTACCAAGCCGTTAGTGGTGTGCATACTTTTCTGATGACAGCCTGTTCGGATAGCTCAATAAAAATAAAAAGCACAGATTAAATAAATTTTCTTTATTTTGTGGACTGTAAACTTTAAGATAACCGCTCGGGTTGAACAAAGAAAACTAAGTGACGAGAGGATCACTCTCGTCACACACAATTTCTGTACAATGCAGCTGCACGTCTCACGTATGTCGGTCACAGGTTCCGTTATCATTGTCTCGTCAGATATGTGTCGAATAGCCGAATGTTATCGGCTGCTATCCTTTATGATGTCCTTCTTCGCGCCTCGTGAAGCGGTTTATTCGACTGCCTGTCGCCCGTGGTAGTGGTTTTCCCTGCAATTGGGTTTGGTCTATGTTTGTGGTTTATGGCCACCTGGTGTTGTTTGTGTGTGGGGAGTTGCGCGCATTGATGCTTGTTGTTGGATTGTAGGCTGCTCGATTGTCGTTAATATGCGCGATGTTTATTTTATGACGATTCTAGACACAGGCCGTACTTTGGACTCGTTTACCGTCAGACCTATTTTGCCTGTTTCCGCTTCAATAACCACGTAGGTTTCATTGACGGCTTTCTGTTCCGTTCGTCCAATCACATCAATGTCGTCCGTATTGTGCGGGCTTGTAAGTTTTGATTCTTAGAAAAGTTACGTGACAGCGCCTTGCCTATTTTAAAATCTCTTCACATTGAAGGCCTCCATTAATTCACTCTTGATCTTGATGAAGCAGCGATAATTCGGCGTAGTGATCCTTCCTGCACAACCTGATGAGTTTGTTAGGGATGACAAAATAAGACATGGTGATGTATAGCAGGTTCTTATGCACACAGTAAAATGCGGCTTTGACTTTGTATGATGATGAGTGTCGGTTTGAAATTCTCGAGAATTTCCAAAATCTAGGGCGAAAGGTAAAAATTTGATCGACTTTCCTGGCCAGAACTCGTACTAATATAGAACAACCAGATTCTCGGCGATGTTTAGAAGGCTCTCCTCTATATTTGGCATAGTACTAAGGTCTCCTTTCATGCGGATGGCAGAGAAAATATTCACCGACCATACTTTCCTTGACCATATTTTACGGATGAGCTTGTGCATATTTCCAACCAGGTCATATCCAATTGTTTTGAATAGCTCAGAAAGTAGTCCATCTATAACAGCAGCTTTATTATACCTTAGCTTGAACATCGCCACTTTAACCTCGTACCGGTCAACGGGAGGGAATGGTTTATTCTGCCTGACAACGATATTTTGTCCACCATAGCAGTTATACAGTCTGCAGAAGTAATCTTTCCATAAAAAGGGAATAGCCAAGTTCATTTATCGATAGGCACTAAAAGTTTACGCACCTTTACGACATTTAAAATCCTAAGTCCCTTGATTGCACCAGGGTCCCGACACAACAATGGAGCATAGACCCGGGCTCCAAATACGTCGGTCGAAGTAGCTCTAAAAAGAGGTGTACATCGAGAAGCTCAAACCAACTTGAGACATGGAATTCCCTAATGCGAACTCTCGCCTCTGCTCTCTCGTTTGTGTCCACCATCCAACGTCCAGCAGGGTAGGGTACCCGACCTACAGTCACCACTTGGAAGTGAGAGTAGGAGTTTAATATCAGGCCTTAAGTACAGACGATTTTGTCTTCATAAAAGCTTTGACAACTATTGAAACCGCTGACAGCACGCAAATCTGTCAAAGCTCCTGCAACCAATAAGACACTAACACCGGTACAAAATTACTCATTGGACAAGATGCTAAATTACTAAGCGTATTTTACAATCAGCAAAGATAGCTCGAGTGCCTTCGAAGGCTCTTCCACCAATGTGATTACTCGCATTCAGTTTCCGGGCATAGCAATTTCTGCAACCAAAAATACGCGCAGCTGCGGAATGGTATGGTAATACGAGGGTAAGGCAAAGGTCTTCTGCACCACGACCAGATTGTTTAATATTTCTAGGAACTGGACTAGCCCTTTCTGCGACATCGTATTCATATGCTCTCCATGAAGAAGATATTTGTTTAGAAATGTTGTTTGTCTACATGCCAGTACCTTTTTATTACAAGGATAGCGACCCATTAGTACTCCGAACAATACTCTTATTTATTTTCTATTAAGCAGAGTTCGGCCAGTAGTAATTCTTTGAGTAGTTAGGACCATCTAGATTATTCCTTAACCCATTAACTGTGCTTCGAATTCCTAATTTTGTTTTTATTATACTTTCTATTACAAGGCGCTAGAGTAGGGATGGACTTTTTGCACATTTCTTGGCCTGACAGTACTGACAGTACCCATACTAGTGATTGGATTAGACATTTAGGGGTTCTCTTAGATCTATATGGCCTTAGATCTAAAGGCCAATTATTCCATATGCATTAGTTGTCTGCGGAACAAGCTGGTGCTTTTGGATTTGAAAGTATGGGTTGCCTCAGCTAAATGGGGGCTAGGGACTGGCTCGGATTTACAATGGACGCATTAATGAATCTCCCTCCTTTTGGTACTCGGATCATATAAATGTTTTGCGGGGTCGCTTGAAATTCAGGACTTTTTTGGTGTTCCTCAGAGAAAAGACCACTGACTGCTTATTGCGTAATATTTGGGAGCTTCGCTTTTTCTAAGCACGTTAGTGTGCTAGGCATTAGGGAAAAATATTTTGAGCTTTTTACTGTGAAAGTTATGACGACACCATGGAGCACTGCAGGCACTCGGGGGAGATGTGGTTGCTACTAGTAGTGTTAGCAAATCATCACTGAAGTGTTTTCAGTTTTTTTTTTTTTTTTGAAAGACTGATACATTTCAGTAAAAGGAACACACAAGGAGTACAATAGTCTGTTCTCAGGCTTTGTGTCCTGTTCTGACAGATAAATAAAAACAAATAAATCTACCATGACTTCAATCCATTTATACGAGTACTTTCTGGAACTCAAACCAATTTCTCATCTGGAAATTTTAATCTTTCAAAGTACATTACTTATGGCACAATGTCCTTGTTGCTTTATGATAACTTCTATAATCTTGGTAAAGCGATTTACTTTATAACAGCATTATCCACAACGACACCAGTAGATTTAAAGTATACACCACAACTGGATAAAGGACTTCCGGCAGCAATTGAAAGTGTACGACAGTTGCATAGTTATCATCGTGGAAAATAAGAAGGAAGTAAAGTTTCAGCTGTGGCCGGACAGATTATCAAGATAAAAAACTACTTAAGTTGTTTGAAATCATCTTGGTGAAAGGTCTGAGGGGAAATGTGAAACAGATTGCTTTGCCTGTCATTAGTTACGAGTACGAATATTATAAGGAAGTTTGAAAGGATTCATTAATTCATTAAAACGAGGTTGCTCTCCAATTCAGCTTTGTTTATGTTTCTACGAATATAGATTATCACTAAACTACAGAAGTTCAACGAACCAAATCTGAGTGAATCCTATTAGAAACAATTCACCAAATTCTTGGAAACCGAACCACTTAAGCAAATTACCTGTTTACAACCCACGGATTTACACCACATCCACATCTATTGTTCCATGAACAAAAACAACCATCGTTGGCGTTGTCAAGGATAAATAAAACAAGAAATCAAATGAGCAGCTTTCGTATCCATCAGGTTGTAAATTTTCACATTTCCTGCCATTCGGTTGATAACAAATGATGATGTGGACGGATTGCAAGTGCATTACGAGAATGAACAACTACTACTACTTCATCGAGTGACAGTGACTGTCGCTTGCAGCTCAAGCAGTTTTTTCTTTTTTTATATTACAGGATGCTTGAGAAAGTGTCTTATCCTTGGTGGAGTTTTAACATACATTGACGGCTGAACGATTCTTAAGAATTGGTAAAAGCATGTGATGAATGGGACGTCCTGTTCTTTGTTGGAAATAAAAGAATTTTTTGAAACGAATGAATAGTCCTTGAAGACGTTTTGGGAATTCTTCATTGGATGTTGTACTTGGATTACGAAAGGCAATGTCCGGCGTCAACCTGGCGACATAGTCAGTGCCACTACTAATTGCACTTATTTTACACCATCATGACATTTTTCATTTATCCAGATTTGATTTGTTGAATTTATATTTGGGCCCCCGCCCAATTATCAAGGCTTCGCCCTTTAATGACGTTGTCTAATAATGAACGGGGGCAGAGCAAAGTACTGGTCTTATCGTAAACATCTTCAGATGACGCTACCGAAGGTTGCTACGATTTGATCAGTCACAAGCTGCCGGTCATAGGTCTTGTTGGCGGCTGGACCACCGGTAGTCCCTACCAGGACTTAAATCACGGTACCATGGGAGTCAGGAGCCCCCCGGATCTCGGTCCGGGCCTGACTTGTTAGAGGTAGGCCCCCTTGTGGGAGCGTCATGGTGGCTGTGGTTTAAACCCAAAATCGCGGGAAAGAGTCTTCCTTTGGTTTTCCTTTGGTTTTCCTTGACTCAATGTGGAGTTGCAATAAGTGCTGAGTGCTGTGACCCTAAGAGCAGTAAGAGGTTTTAGGTCGGCCTCGACTCATACCAAGGGTGGAACTTGTGCCGGCAACACAGTTCCGAATTGGTATCATACAGTGAAACTTATTGGTGAGCGCTAGCAAGGCGTATCCTTGCTCCCATGGATGTATGGGCATCCCGTAAGTTTAAGCCCACATGGCAGGTACTTACGTTAAAAACATGAGACATCTGTTGAATTTATAAGTATAGAGCGAGAAGGAAATAGCAACAGTGTAATGCACTGTTCGAAATAGTTGAAATTCAGAAGTTGGACATACGGCAGGTGAATTGACGCGAGTAGAATTTGAACTTGCTGGACTCAGTCGGGGGTACGAAGCAGATATCCCCGCCATACAGGAAGTTCTATGGACCAAATCCAAAACCAAACCGTCAACACTAACCGAAGATACAGGTTGTTATAACTCAGGTTTGGGTCCTGAAAATTTCTCATCTGAGGCTTGACTCCCGAGTTCATTGGCGATATCAATTTCTGTGATCCCTTTGGCAACCAAGCAAGAATCAGTAATTTCAAGCCTCCGCCTACTTTCAGAAAAGTCTTGCATTCTCCAACTAGCTGGGGAGACGTAAGAGGGTCTTCGCATATGTGTCGCCTTCTCGACAGATTCTTCACAATATATATCATTGCGGATTGTGTATACATATATCCACTTGGATGACAGACGCAAGCTTTCCTGGCGAGGAAAAAAAATCTAACGTTGTCGTCCTCCAGAAAGGCACTACATTTTTTTTGGTTTTGGTTTTGAAGCCGTCTGTGGAGACCCCACTTCCCAGTCTTCGGCACATGGAAAGTCGATTCCGTATTTTTTCCGCTACAGTTATTCTGGTGTCTTTACATCAAACGGCATGTTCATAGGTTACTTTAGGTTAGGTTAAAACATGGGTATGACGGATATACCATCACACAAACACCAGTCACCAAAACGGGCCCATTGCGATCAGTTGAATTTCAAATGGCAAAAACCTAAACAATCGCCCTGGTGAAAAACCCAATTATCCCGCAAAAGCCAAGAAAGCCTTTGAAGATCGCGGCATCTATTTCCTCTAGGTTTTCGAAAAAGTATTACCCAACAAATTTTCGTCGAATACGCGATATTGCCTCGCATTCATACAGTCTGTGTGTTATGTCCTCAACAGCCTGCAGATCACCACAGAATTTGAAAATATAAATATATGAGAATTGGAGTCTCTTTTTGCGTGTTCCCGCAGGAGACAGTGTCCTGTCAGGCATCCTATTATTGTTCTAAGCTTGACCCTGTTTAATTTTATTAATTCCAAAGAGACTAGAGAAACCAGAGAGACTTGGATACACTATGTCCTTCCGGACTTGACCACCTTAGGTTGGCAGTCTTTGTAATCTCGCTTAAAATATTTAAGTATTTTCTCTGCACTATTATAACCCCGTCATATGCGTATTCCGTGACACTTATACCCATTGTATTAAGCTTTTTAAGAATGTGATTGATATCCAGCACCCACATGAGTGGCAATATGGCTACCCCTTGGGTAGTTCCCCTGCTTACAGACATTCCAACCGAGCTTTGCCCAATGGAACAGTTTATTTTACTGCTTATTGAAGGCTCCTTCAATATCGAGGAAGACCTCAATCGCAAACTCACCGAAGTGTAGACTCTTCTCTATTTTCCCCACCACCTCGTGCTGGGCGGTTTCCACAAATCTTAGTTTCATATATGCTTGCTGTGACTCAGTCAAAAAGCCATTACTGCATCTATTCCTAATGTGAATCTCCAATAATCGCTCTAAGATTGTAAGCATAAATGATGACAGACTTATTGGCCTGAAATCTTTTGCTGTTAGATGCCCCTGTTTGCTAGGTTTAGGTATTACAACCACCTTATCTTCCCTCCAAGCTATTGGTATGTACCCTATTTTTAGACTGTGCCCAAGAATGTACAAAATTTTTTGGATTGCTAACTCCGGTGATTTCTGTAACATAATCGGTAGAATACCATCAGGACTGGGAGATTTGTACGGCTTAAAGGACTGAATTGCCCATCGTAATTAAGAGAGCTTAATGTTCTCCGTGTGCCGTAGCATGCCAGGGTTATCTGATAATGTGGATCCAGGAAAATTGGTTCCCACCAGCGTTACCAGAACCTCTTGGCTACTTTCAGCCATCTGTTATTGGGGTTGAAGCTTCTGAAAACATGTGGACTCACCGGGATTCAATTCAAATCTCTTTCGTTGTCCCAAGCTTCTAGCCCGTTCTGTCAATTGTTAACACTGAGTTACACATAGTGCCAATAAATATTCGTTGATAGCTTCTTTAAAAACCTGCACCAATTTATTCCTCGTTAGATTTGTTATTTAATTTTTAGTCCCACCATAAACAACAAAGAATTTCTAACTTACAGTAGCCTCTATAAATCGTGCAACAATAGAAGCTGTAGAAATTCTATAAACTAGGAAATGGTAGGGGGTTGAAATATCGTTCGATTTATTTAAGTGACTCACTGCTGCGTTGCGCAACTCTTGGCATGCCCACAACAATATTCAATTCGATGGCCTCCTCCTGTATTCAGGATGGCATGACTCTAAAGCAATAAGTTATGAGAAATATTCTTTAATGAGTTTTATTTAAAGGTTAGTTTAGGATGTCCTTGTATTTACTGTCCTCTCTGATACGTTCTCGCATACAATCTGATACAATTCTCTCTTGAAAATTAAACCAACCAACGAACCTCTATCCCACAGTATTCCATATGTGTATAGGTATTTACCATCAAGGGAACGAATAAGGATTTTTTTTCTATTTTTGTTTAATTAGCAAAGCATCTGCTAATACCATCACATTTTATCTCCCTGAGTTTCTTGACAGACGTCTAAGTTACTGGGATTTACTGCCATTTTCTGTAATAAACGTCTTAATGGTCAAAGAAGGGGTGGGAGAGAAAAAGCCTCGAAATTACCTATTGACCTACTTTACGAGTTCGTTAAGATATCCCATTTCAGTAGAATCATTAACAGGAGGGAAACTTAGTAAACAAAAACAAACAAGAGTTGGACATTTGTACGTGCAAAGAAGTTATGGCGAGGAATACTGATACAGATACAACACTGAGCCGACGACGCACGGCCTTCGGACACAGTCGGATAAATGAAGGGAATCGAGAGAAAGTCCTTATAACAGAGTGATTAGACAGTTATGATGCTTGATGCTGAATCGTAAAAAAATACATACTTTTAATGAAATCAGATAACAAGGTCCTTTTGTGGATTGTTATTAGTTGTTCGCTTACAGACTTGGAGACTTTTTATTTAAGTCTTCCACCGAAGACAAATTCTCATTCAAATAGGAGCTTTTAATATCAATCACAGTAATAGTTGTCGCTCTTTTTCATACTGCTTTTGCCCATTCCAATTCATCGCTCTTCTTTGATGACAGTTACGAGTATATACGCTTTATAATAGTCCAGACTTTCCGTTGGTTGTTGGGCTGCCGTTTTTCGCTTAGTAATTAGTATCTTCAACTATAGTATCACCCATATCTGAGGCAGCATGTCGCAGCACAACCCCCAATTTGGAGGGTCAGATTATTAAAGGATATTATCAGTATCTCACTACGAGGGTATCAGCGCTGCCGTTGGTTCGCTGGAAACGATACTGACGGCAAGCTATCTCTATTTCAACATTCTGGCTAAATACGAAGATATTTACCAATGTGAACTGAGCTCTAAATACGTTAAATTAGCCTAAATGAGGCTATCGTTGGATCTATTTTTTGACGTCACCGTTGACGACCTCTGTGCTTTGTCATAAGTTCGGTAGGAAAAAAAATTAAATAAAACAGTAACGGTGTGAGATATAAAATTTATTTTGGCTTTATTTTGAAGCTACGTTCATGGCATTTTGTGTGGAATAGCACGTCATTAAAAGCCTCGTGCTCATGCAAAGTGGTTGGCTTGTTAGCGTAGAATAAGGACTTCACGTAGCCCTGGAGAAAATAATCGAGTGGTGTCAAATCGGATGAACGTGGCGGGCAGTTGGTGAACGCTCGCCATGAGATGACCCAGTGTCCAAATTTTGTCCTTCACAACTTCGAGCTTTGCGTCGATTGTATGGCATGTAGCGCCATCTTGTTGGAACCACAGCTCTGATGTATCGATGTTCTCGGTTAACATCGCTCTATACCTGAGACCATTGACGGTAACGATGTCTCCTTCCTCATTTCGAAAGAAATAGGGTTCGATGATGCCGCCATGACAAAAAACCCACCAAATAGTCAACCTATATGGATGCATTGATGCTTGGCCGAACACTTGTAGCTTTTTCTCGCTCCAACGTTTCCAGCTGCCAACCACGGCGTTGTTTATGTTCATCCGGCTTCAATTCTTGCGTCACCAAAAGCTTGTGGAGGATGTAGGCCCAAATCCAACCGAAAGATAAGCCGGGTTGACTCTTTGGCGATGCCGAATTCAGCTGATCGGCCCAAAATCGACATTTCTGGGTCTTCCTCGATACTGGCCGCTGCGGCGGCTATATTTACTTCACTTTGCACCAATTTCTGTATAGTTAGTGGCTTAAGATCCAAAAGAGTGTACTCACGCTCAAATTTTTCCACCGCGCGACGGATTGCCTGCACACTATTAATAATTTCCGCACATTCGGCAAGCGTAAAATGATATATGATGAAATGGCAAACTTTACTGAATATTTTGAGAGCTGGATGTCGTTGGTAACTTTGACAGCAGCTGAAACATAATAATTGGAAAAACTATCATTGTTATCTGGTCACCCGGGTTACGAAAAAAAGAAGAGAGTAGACATATCATTATCACTACGTTCATAACGCACAGGGAAATTTTAGTAGCTGTTTACGCAAACGCTTTTAATTATTTGGATGATATTATAGCGTCTGGTCGCACTGAAAAAGAACACGTTGATGGATTAGAAGTGATATAAGGTATATTTAAAGATTTTAATGTGACAATAAATAAGGAAAAATATGGCAACATATCTGGAAAAACTCCTCCCGGATTGCGCTGATGTAACCGAACCATAAAGAAAGGTGTTAAGTTCGAATGGGCTGAAGTTCAACAAAGTTTCGCGTTTTAAAGAACTGCTGGATTGGTTCATTCTCTCGTACTTCGATTTGAAAAACAGAATTCGATTTATAGCAGACGCCAGCCCAGTAGTCTTAGGCGTACTCCTTATTCAATTTGAGAACGAGATTCCAAATATTATATTATTTGCTACCAAAAGCTTATCCGAGGTGTAGAGAAGGTATTCTCAAACGGAAAAGGAGGGCCTCGCTATAGGGTGGACAGTTGAAAAGGTTTCTTGCTACTTAGCTGGAACTACTTAAATTCTAGTTGGTAACAGACCATAAGACACTGGAGACGATATTTAAGCCTACATCAAACCCACCATCTCGTCTAGAAATCATTTAAGTTTAAGGTGACATATCAACCCTGTAAGCTAAATATAGCCGATTAAGTGTCACGATTTTGTAGTATTCAAACACCTCAGACACATTCGATGAATAAGGAGAACGCAATATTTCTACGATAGTCGAAAAATCGGTTCCCGATTCACCATAGCAGAGATTTGTTCTAATAACACCACCGACTAAGACCTTATGGAGGCTATCAACAAAGTAAAAAATGAAGCATGGAACACCAGGATGTCAATTTCATACGAGTACTTTCATTTAGACTCGAGCAAGGTCACCCTGGAGAATCTGTGATGAAGCAGAGAATCCAGTCGAAGGTGGTCACTTGTGGACAGAGATGTTGAGAGGTTTGTGAAAAATTGAGATTATCAATTTGAACAGGCACGTCGGTCCTGATAGACCTTGGTCAAAATTGGCCATGGAGTTGTTGGGTCCATTACCCACCCACGACTACTCCTCGTCGAGATGTTCGACTATTATTCCAGAAACTAAGAGTTTAAGATTTTGAAAAGTATAATTTTCAGTGACGCTATTGACTTTTTGAAGAATTCTGCAGACTGGGGTAGAGAAAGAGAGGATGAAGAACGGGAAATAAAGGATTTAGAAATCGGAATAGTAAATAAGATTTTCATCAAAAATGTGATGTTCCCAAACAAACTTACTTCAAATTTTGACCCAACAGAATCCGACTCCAACTTTGACTGCAACGAGAACAGGTTCTGTTTGGTATTCGTATCATGTGTCAACGTGCAGTTAAAGTGTGAAGACGTAATTAATAAAGAAAGAAAATATCATTAATAAATAAATAGGTCAACATAATTTAAGTGTACTATTGTGGATTCTAGGGTTTACACATTCACCATACTGCAAAGGATTGTTATTTCAGTGACTAAATCTTTCTTTCTCAACAAGAGCTTGGGACCACCGGTTATGGCGGATTAAGGATTGCCAATTAACGCCGGAAATGTATGCAATGCTTTCACGACTTAATATAGATATGGAATCCTCTGATGGGCAATCCAATATTCAGGGGTTCAATGGGAAAAAATCGTTTTACGCTTCCTTCAAGGTATTCCTTATTTAGGCCTAGAAAGTAGAGAAAGAAGATGCAACCTTGGACAAAAATATGCTGAGGAATTGTGCATTCCATATGAAGGAAGCAACATGAATATAACGTTTGATAATTGCTCTACCAACTTTTGATTATCGCAATTCTTATTCAAAAAAGAATTGAATCGCATCGGGACTTGGCGTAAGAAAAAGGGATGCACACCACATTAATTTCTGCCATCCAAGCACCGGTATACAGTGGTATATCGACTTTGGCGAGCTTTGTTTCGAAGAAAAACAAAGCACAACAAGGCTGTTCTTAGCACTCTGGATAAATTAGTCCATGTACAATACACTCCACCAGAAGGAAGTTATTACGTTGGCTGATGGGGCTGTTGAGAAGTGGCAATTAATAATTTTCATTGCAGTGAGAAGTGGTACACATTTTTGAAGCATGTACTCGTACAACGACGAAGCATTGAGCATAATTTGATATCCAAGCCAAAAGCAGATTTTGTTATAAGAAAAAGATGCTGTATGTACCCGTGGAAAAAATTCAAACTAGAAGAATAGAGTGCGGCGATGGCTCACCGCAAGAATTTCCTGGTGAAGAGAACTTGTAGTAGTATTGGCTTTATTTCATTATAAATGTTACAAGTAAAAATAGAAAACAAAAATACTCTAGGTATATTTTGGTTTGTCCCAAGAATATCTACCAGATTGGTTTTAAATAAGATACAATGTATCTATGATGTAAATTAGTGTTAAATCTATACATTGGTTACAAGTCTCCTTCAATAATGTA
Source organism: Volucella bombylans (assembly GCA_949129095.1). Lineage (NCBI taxonomy): Eukaryota > Metazoa > Arthropoda > Insecta > Diptera > Syrphidae > Volucella > Volucella bombylans. The sequence continues at coordinate 140,561,340 of OX422143.1, forward strand.
CTTCCTATAGTAAAGTATATTTACGGTGTACTTGTACAAAGAATCCCACACTCGTTTTACATTTAGTATGACAACTGTAACATCGTCGTCCAGAACATAAATCTATAGAACTTTTAGCGGTGCTCACTTAAGACTGGACATCATCTATTCTATATAGGTAGTTCTGACCGGTGCGGTATGTAAAGGGTTTTCCAATAGGGACTTGACAAATTTGAATTTAATTTGTGAACGCACTCTATCACTAATCATCAAATTGTCACTGTCAATTTATTCAATAAACTCAACATTTTCGTCATGGTAAAGTACACGAACGAGCAACGTCTGCAAATTATAAAAATTTTCTACCGAAATTCGGAGTCAGTGACTGCAACTTTAAGAGCGTTAACTCCAATTTTCGGTCGTAATTCTCACCCTAGTAGACAGGCAATAACAAGTTTAGTGCAAAAATTTGAGTCTACATATTCGTTGTGTGAAGCTGCCGTGTCAGTGAGACAACGGATTGGTCGAAGTGTCGAAAATATCGCTGCCGTTCAGGCGTCAAATCAAATCAGTCAATTCCACGGCGTTCTCAAGAATTGGGCATCGCTCAGACCACATTATGGCGTATTTTGCGGAAGGATCTTGGTTTACACTCATACAAGATCAAGCTGACTCAAGAATTGATGCCGATTTACCATTTGAAACGACGTACGTTCTCCGATTCGGTTCTGGAGAAGATGCGCCAAGATGATGAATTTCACCGCAAAATCATCTTCAGTGACGAAGCTCAGTTTTGGCTCAATGGGATTGTCAATAAGCAAAATATGCGTTATTGGTCGGGTAAAAATCCACATGTGCTTCATGAATCAACACTTCATCCACAAAAAATTACTTTTTGGTGCGGTTTGCATGCCGGCGGCGTTATTGGACCATATTTTTTCGTCGACGATAACGATCGTCAGCGTTATCGCGCCATGATCACCGATTATTTTTGGCCCGAATTGGAAGATATGGACTTGAACGACATGTGGTTTCAACAGGATGATGCCACAAGCCACAAGCCACACGCTACAATCGATTTATTGAAGAGTAAGTATGGTGAGCGTGTTATCTCAAGAAATAGACCAGTCGAGTGGCTGCTTCGTTCGTGCGATTTAACGCCGCTCGACTATTTTCTGTGTTGCTACGTTAAGGCATTGGTTTATGCCAACACGCCGACGACGTTGGAAGAGCTCAGAGCCAACACTGAACGCGAAATAGCGGCCGTTTCGGCCGAAATGTATGGCCGAGTCGTTGAAAATTGGGTCCAACGAATCGATCGCTGCAAACGCTGGGTGGTCGTGGTGTAGTGGTAGTAGCAAACGCTTCTCACTCGGAGGGTCCAGGTTCGAATCCTGCCCATGGCAAATCAGTTTTTCATTGTGTAATTTTGGAACTCAGACAAAAAAATTCTGCGTGTGAAGGCATAACACTGACACGTAGATTTATAAGAGTTTCAAGCAATGAAAAAAAAAATACTGGGAATTATATCTCGAATCACTCTGAGTGAAGAAAAACTCTCCGTCCTATTCGGACTCCCACCCCTGGAGAGCAAACATAGAAACCAAACACACCTGAGTTTCAAACCACTACAAAAACAATTTTCCTTTCTCCTCCTTCTATTTTTCCGCCCGCAACGCCCAGGCAACAGTAAAAGGGTATCTAACCCCTTAGGCGCGCGTAAATGTAAAAAAAAAAAAAAAAAAAAACGTGCCCGCGGTGGCTATATGAAAGAAGTCGAGTTCCATTCATAAATGTTTTGATGATAAAGTCAAGTCAAGTCCTTATTGGAAAGCCCTATATAATAGTTCAACTGAACCATCTTCCCTCTCATCTTAAAAATTGTGTTTATTTTATCCGTTGCGTGATGATAGTGAAAGTATGTCCTTTCAGCCAGTTGGTATTGCATTTTGCTATAATAGAATCTATATTGGGAAGACTGCGCTTATTTTACATATCTCTGGTATGTTATATTGCCATTTTTTTTGCAATATAATATCGAATCACCTTCTTAGGGAATTTGGCTCTGTGTCTCCATAATCCATAACCCCATATTATTCCACAAGACGCTCCCATTCGTTTATTAGATTTTCTTCGTCCTATTAATGACGTAAGAAATTTTTTTGGTAGTCTTATTCTTCCATAGGGAACACTTACTTCTACAATATAACTAACGTGTAGCTTAATTGTGTTCAAAAAGAAAGGTGGTGTACTCGTTTCTAAGTAGTAAGTGCAGGGTATAATTGGGCGTACTACTCGGCTGTCTCAGAAATGTTTCTACTTTTGTATAAGAAGCGTAGCCCAACACTTGTATTCTATATAAAAGGATCAAAACTGCAGTTCTTTGGAATATCTTTTGCTTTGCACTTTGGTTAACGTGTTTATTTTATTGGGACTAACCATTTGGCCTATTTATTTCACAGGTGGTTGTTTATGTTTCTGTTGGAGAGAACCACAACTCCCAGATACTAATATTCACCTACAATTTTAATAGGATCCACTTCATTCGTCGACTGGCTTACGAATAGATTCCAAGTTTTGTAGTAGTTTTCAAGTCTATTTATCATCATTTGCATGTTGTCAATAGTGTCTGCGGGAATGGCACTGTCACCTGCAAACATCAGTGTCGGTATTTTGGTGTGGATTAGCTCACTTCCACCTTTAACAACATCTGTTACGTCGTTGATGTACAACATATAAATAAATATTATCATACTTGGTGTACAGCCTTGCGTCACACCCGTTGCAGTCTCAAAACCGACCGACGGAATTAAGGACAATCGGAAAAAGATTACAAATCAGGCTAAGACTGACTGGTTAAGCTTGAAAGGCCTTGGTAAAGCTAAGAAAAAAAAGTGGGACAAGTGGGATTATCTTCCTTTGCCACTGAACAAGAAGGAGTTGAATGCATACTTGAAGTGAATTGGAAAACATATTTCTCGGCTTACGCACTTCCCTTTATTTTGAAGAATTAGCCCCTGCTTTAAGTGTATGAGAGATGATAAGATTTGTAATTAGTCTTTTTAACCGTTGTTTTAGGCTTTAAAATAATATAATCGTTAGCCTGAAGTTTCAGTGGTGAATCTCCTGTTATGAAGCATGCAGTTCTTATTCTATTTACAAATAAAAAATGTTAATTAACGAACGAAATTATAGAGTGTACTCCATTCGCGGTTCTAAATTATTACTATTTCTTGCATACTCGTAACTCAAATGATTGTGGTCTTGTTTTTTTTCTAAATCTTCGTTAAATGTGTTCTATGTTAATAGATCTAGATTAGAGAGACTGCAAAATTAATTGTATTTTGTGTATTTTTTTTTTTAATTACTTAAAAGTCATCGGCGTATTTTGATGAAAATATAATGGCCGCGATTCAGTGTGATGGAGCATCATCTGACAAAATATTAACTGGATATGCGTTCGCGAGCTATCGTGGCCCAAACAAATTTAAATAATCGGATATATACACTCACATACACACATTCACAAATGCAAACATCAGCTGCATCGGATTCACTAACATTAGAGGACAGACCCTACTGTTAAAATTCGCGCCTAAGGACTACTCGTAACATTTATCGGAAAGCGGGAGTAGGCTCCATTATCGACATCACTCATGCGATTAACTCTATTCTAGGAATATTCTCATAGGTAGCATTTGGCGATGTTCGAAGAAATGAAACAACCCCATCTTCTAAACTTACGGGGCCAAAAAGAAATGATAGATCTTTTGATAACAATTCTTTCGAAGATATATTTAAACTGTGAAACAGAGGAAGCCCGTGCTTCTAATTTTGCAGCTATCATCAAAGCAAATATGAAGGGCAAATAACAGGACGCACACACCCTGTTACTGGTGGAATGATGAAATAAAGCACTCCGGGCAAAATGCTTAAATTCATTTCAGTTCAGTGTCCAAGAAGGAGATCAGACATCCAGTAACGGCTGGACACTCTTAGATTGGCGAGCCGCAACCTAACTAGAGCCAAGGGGTTCAGCATATAAAATGGTTATGGCGAAACTATAAGGTTATACCACCCTCAGCTCGAAAATGCTGAGATCTACTATGTATCTTTTCCAGCAAACATCAATCACTATATAAAAGAAGTCAGTCCAGAGGAAATCCCTGTAATCATTCTGGAGTAGAGTAGTTGCTAAGGGCATTCTGTAAGATAGTCGACACTAAAGCAGCAAAAGCGGCTGTTAAAAAGAGACTGGACCTCTTTATAGAAACAGTGCAAGAGTGTCTAGGAGAAGGAACCTTTCCCGAGAGATGGAAAATACAGAATTTGGTTGTGCTATCAAAATGAAAGAAACCCCGTGGTGAGCATCTTTCTCTAGCCCAATATTCCTCTTGGACAGCCTGGGTAAGACTCTTGAGAGGATAATTTATAATAGACTGGTAGCAGTGGCAGAATTAAAAGGTGCCCTATCAGACAATCAATTTGGCTTCATAAAAGAGCGTTCAAATTCTGATGGCATATGAGCGCTACAATGGCTCTACGGTACAAATCAGTACTGTTACGCTGGACGTAAGAAACGCCTTTAACTCTGCGAGCTCTGAGAAGGGAACTCTCTAGGACGAACCCACCGTACTAAGTATTTGCCGAGGATAGAGACGAACTATTTCAAGTAAGCTGAGGTATAATTCGGATAAAGGCTTTAAATGCTACAAAGTCCGACAGGGATCAGTCGTAGCGCCAATGTTACGGAACATAATGTTTGACGGAGTCCTACGACTAACGTCGTAATAGTAGCCAAACAGATTCATGAAGTAGAATCTGATATAAATGAAGCAATCGCTCAGATACAAGATTGGTTTATTTCCGCCGGACTGGAACTGGCGATCATAAAATCGAGGCTTTCCTCATAACAGGCAGAAAAACCATTGACATCATCAAGTCCAAAGAAACAATGGAGTTATGCTGGACTGCAGTACAAAAAGCACTTGGGCTGTATTTATATGTGAAAAAGCCTCGAAAGTAGAGGCAGCGAATATTGCCTGATATCGGTAGACCTGGATATACTAGAATTCTGCATTGCAGAGTAATAACATCAATCCTTCTGTATGCAGCTCCAGTCTGGGAAGAAGCACTAAGAGCGAAGGAGTCTAAAAGGCGACTATTTTCAACATAGAGACTACGTACAATTAACGGTTGTCGAACCATCTCAGACGTAGCCGATTTTGTTATAGCTGGAATGGTCCCCATTGATATCCTTGGAGACGAGACGTTCAGAATATACAATAAAAAAATGTCGAGGCAGCACGACGTCAATATAAAAAGAATGAGGAAAAGGCAGCGTCAATAACTGTTTGGCAGGACCACTACCACCGTTTCTATCTAATCACGGTGGCTATCGAAAATTTCTACACTGCTTCGAGCACGATAGCTTAAATTTCTACTCAGACTACCAAATTAGGAGGCAATAGCTCATATGAATAAAAAGTAGTAAACACAAAAATTTGTAGCATCTACTGAAAAGTAAACTCTGCCCCAAAACTCTTCAATTGGTATGAATAAAAAAAAATTTCGAACATGAATTAGGTACTACTTTCGAAATTGGGAAATGTAGCATATGCTACAATTTAACATCTGTCAAAATGAATTGTTGTGGTTGCCTTTGAGTTTTTGATTTTGTTTGAGCTAGTCGATTATTCCCAAATAGTTACTTAAATAAATAAAAAGATGGATACAATTGAATCGCAAAAGTCTGACATGGAAACGCAATATCTTCATGATGAACCGGACACACAAATAAATCGCGTAAGCGACTTTTTGTTTGGCACAGCCGTGGAGCTGTTTTGCTGAAGAAGGGTCAAACACCAAATATGAAATCTAAAAAGAAACTGACCGTGAAGGACATCATCGATTTCATATTGTTGCAAAAGAGCATTCTAATCAGTGAGCAGCAAATTTACAAAAAACTGAACAACATTATGACGCGCGTCAAGACAAAGACCGACAATAACAAAACTGGCAATCGGAAATATGTTTTAAATGCCGGTGAGCAAATTTTCTTTGAACTCATGGGGGCTGAAGAAAACCCAACTGTGGTTAAATTGAATTGTAAGTATTTCAACATTTTAATAAACAATTAATTTGATATTTACAATTGAATTAGATGGAGTTTCAGTTGGTGTACCTCAAACTCCTGGACAAAAAAAAATTAATTATGCAGTTCCGATGATGATCAGGCCAAACTTGAGGTTTCACAATCCATGTTTGCATGGAAAACGCCTTCGTCTAGGAAAAGGAACAACTTAGATGAAACTTACATTCCTAAGACTGTGTCCAAGACTGAGGTAGATGAAGAATTTTTGCCTTCCACAAGCAGGCACTGCAGCAAATCAGCATCCAAGGGCATAAGCACTGTGAATTCTGAAATGAAATCATCAGAATATAAGGTTCTTATTTTCTTAAGGATTTTAACCAATGTAGGCGTGTGCCAATATACATTTTGTTTATTCTTAAAGGATGAGATTGACAGTAGGGAAAAAAGTTAAGCTTGAGCGATTTGCAGCGCCTGGTCTTGATGAAACAATTGGAGGTATTTGATGTTCAGAAAGACTTTTACGATAGATGCGGAGGAATTTTAACAAAAGCGGAATATCTAATTCAAATACAGACCAAATTTTATGAGCAAGAACTGCAGAAAAAGGATTGACTCATTATTATTTTTTTAATTTTTGAACTATAATTTTTATACACATTTCTACATTTCATTTAACAAGAAATTCTTTTTTTTAATAAATTAAATAACAAATTGCAAATGTGTTTGGTTAAGAGGAATACTTTTAGTTTAGTAATTTAAATGAAATTTCAAATAAGGCACTTGATGAAAACGATTTTTTACGAGGATTACCCTCAATCTAACCTGACAAAAACGCAGCAATGATATCACGGCGCTGAATACCTCTTGATTTTTCGTTATTATTGCCTGTGTTTTCTCGTAAAGGCATGTTGACTACTTCTATTTCATGCTCAAAATATTCAAAATCTTCATCATGCAAAGTTTTTGCGATATTATGTAAAACAAAGCAAGCCAAAATCATTGATGGCACTCGGCTTGTTGTCATTCGTATTTTAGACTGCAATATGGGAAACCTCTTTTTCACCTGGCCGAATACACATTCAATTGCAACACGCTCCTTAGCATGAATTTTGTTGAACAAAGCCATGGTGCGATTCCGTAACCATCATCAGCCAAAAGTAAAGCACCGGTAGCATTCTAGTACATACTTTGCATTACGTTTGAGTTGCGCCAGATTCGCGCATCGTGAACCGAACCAGGCCAAGAACAATCAACACTTGTAAACATATACTTTCCATCGCAGGTCGCCTGTACATTAAACGACTTCAATCCTTTGCGGTTAACGAATTCATCGCCGCGTTCATGAGGACGAATTATTAAAATATGTGTACAGTCGACCGCTTCTATTGCATTTGGAATTAAGTTATTGATCAGCCATACATTTTTGGCTTCATTCATTTCATTCTCACTGGAGGGAAAACGAATCCATTCGCCAGCTCTAGCAACAATTTTTTGGCATGCAAACCAAATGATTTTGTTGGCTGTCGTTTGATGTATCCCGATATCTTCTCCCACGCCAACCTGAAGCAATTTGAAACCAAATTAATTACTATCATGTCATGAAAAATACACAGATTTTTTACCTGGAAACCTGGATCACCAACATACCGCAAAAACGTTCGCATTTTCTGCGAATTCGTAAGCGCGCCACCTCTTGTTTCCCCACTGTCCGGGCCTAAAAAATGTTGTGCCAACCAATCGACGTTTTCTTCTGTAAATCTATACATCGCTTTAAAATTATCGATGTCAGCGTCACGTCTTCTTTTATATGATTTATGTTGCCGTTCAGTAATATTCATTAACATAGCCATGATCACGCAAACCATTTCAATTCCTAAAGCCTCAAACTGATTCTATCAATGTTTACGCAAATAAGACATTTTTCTTGTAGTAAACTTGTTTGTAGTCTGCTTTTCACTTTACTACATCAAAAGTGTAGTACATGCTACTTTTATTCATACGAAGTGGCTCTAAACTAGCATGTTCGAAAACAATTGACAACTGTAGTGTAGTAAAGACGTCTTTATTCATACAAACATCTACAAATGTAGTATTTACTACAAAAATTGTAGTAAACTTAGCTTTACTACTTTTTATTCATATGAGCTAATATTTCATATTTCTGGGATGGAGAACTGATATCCCAAACCCGCAGTCAATAATTGGCCAAATTCTGGGGTTGGAGGAAATTGAACATTCACAATATCTTTAAATGTTTGTAACAAAAAGAAATTGTATACCCAAGGGCACAAAGGACACGGACACCCTTGTAAACTAAAACTCCTTAAAAATTATACTGGCTGGCGTCAAACATTTTAAGGTTTCATGATTACTTAATCTTCCAAAGGATATTCGCACTTACCCCAAACGCTTATTCTATTCAACACTAACTACAGGAATACATACATGTATGGTCGCCCATTATTATTCTCCTTTTGCTTTTAAGAAGTGCAAAAGTTAAATCAGCAAAATAGGATAAAGTTTACCCAGTGGCCTAGTTTTGTCCCCATTTTGTACTGGTAAGTGCCCTGCAATTCCATTTGGTGTTGCCTATATCGAATGGGACGGACACACGTTCTTATATTGATAGGACGTTCGTAGGAAAAAAAGGGAAACTACCCGGAACGTGCTGCGAATTTTAATTTCCACAACAAAAAGAATGAGCTTAATAGTCCTAGGCAGGAAGGTACGCCAAAACAATTTATTGGAATTAAATGCGATAATTGGGGACCAATGAGACGAAATAATGTATATTAGCGCGTACTTGTTCCTAGGGGAAATCTTATGACATTGAGATAATTGTTTTTTGTTAGTGAATTAGTACTTCACTCAACAAAATCTTCATAAACTATGTAAGCGGTTCTAAAAATATAGATTTCTATGGAATTGCATGGATACAGCTTAACTTAAATGAAGTTACAGGAACAGTTCGAGCAAGGACATCATGCCTAACTATTATGTGAATATGGTGCGGATTAAGTCCGGGTTGAACTCATACCTCAACCCAGAGATCTTTTCACTAAGAAGCGATTCTGATTGTCATTAACTTCGTCGTATCTTCTGAAGGTGTTCATTCAACAAACTCTACCCTTATTGGTCTCTCTGACAAGATCAATGTGACTTCTCCTACCTACCTGAATATTAATAAAGAACTTTTATATCGACATTACATATACACAACACAATATACAAGGTCACTTTGTCAAAAATTTCTCCTACGATCTCTCGACCAACCTTATGAGCAATATCTTTTACTTACTTAGGTGGTGTTACAGTTTGAGGTGAACTAACAAACCTCTACAGTTAAGTCGTTAAGTAGTTAAGCAGCTTAAGTAACAGTTAAGTAGCTAACTACCTCCAGTTGCGTACTCCAAGTAGGAGGTCCCCTTCTATTGTATTTGTGCGCGCCACCTAAGGTGATGTCTTTCTTTACTGCGTAGCCAGGTTAGATTCTAAGACTCTGCGATCCGGAGCATTGGTGTTCATTCGCTCTGCATGTCCTAGCCATATCAGGTGACTGATGCTCAGTTTTCTGACTAGGTCGATGCTACTAGTAGTTAGTTCAACGTTGAATCTTCACCTCCAAAGTTCTTCAACACAAATGGGACCGAATATTGTACGATGGATTTTTCTACAGCTTTCGGTAAAGCATATGCTTCAGCGCCATAGAGTAGGACTGGAATGATCAGGGATTAATAAAGAGTATCCTTATATCTCCTTATATCTTCTCACAGTAGTTCTTCTTTGTTACGGCGCTTGGAAATCCGCATTTATATCATGGAAACACCAAGGTGATGATCCAAATCGATGTCGACAGACCGGAGGGTTCTGACGTTCGGAATATTGTGCAGATCCCAAGGTCGTTATCGTCAATGCGTTGTTCGCAAGGGTCATCAGTAGAGAATCCGTTATTATCCGAGGCCATTAGTTAGTTCGCCACATATTTTTAATATTTGCCGTATAGGGTTGTGGATCATTTCTTCGCAGGCCCTCATGATATTCCCGTTGGCAGGATAATATCTGAGGATCTTTGTAGCTCAGCACGTAGTATATCGTGCAGATTTGTTTGGAGCTATGCAACGCATAGATCGGTTTGTCTTTTGTAACCAGAATGACCACAAGAATTGTCGCTTTGCCTTGAACAGTTCTTTTTCTATATATATTTTGAGGGATTTCTTGTATGAGTCCTAGTCAGTCACTTTTTTATGCTTTTAGCTAAGTTGAAACGTTTTCCGCAAACGTTTCTAAGCGATCCCTGTACTGATGTCCACCAGTGTGGCTTGTTCGTGCATCTAGGCTGAATACGAGGACAGGAAGCTGCCAATGCCTGATTGAGAGTCACGGAAAAATCCTTGACTTTCATGTCCAGCTCTTTGGTGTCACTTAATGGAATTGAGAGTTCAGAGGATAGCGTTTCTGTCAGCATTCCTCTGTATTTTGGCCAATCAGTTTTCCGATAATTCCGGAATGCTTGTCGGTTGGGAGGAGCATCACTCAGGTGGATTTGGATGTGCCTGTGGTCTGAAAATGGGTGTTCAGACGATACCATTCAGTTCGTTAGCATTTGAGTGATGTTGTCGGAGACAAGAGTGATATTTAGCACTTCCTGTCGGTTTCTTGTTATATAATGAAAAAGTGACTCACCTCTATCGTTGATGTCGATACTGAACCATAGCATGTGATGAGCGTTAGCGTTGCATACGATGATGAGGCCATTTTGTAGCCTTCCAGCTTCCAGTACCACCCTTTCTAAGTTATCACCAGGGAGAAGGCCCATATGATAGTGGCAAAGATATGCCGATGCCAGGCAGTAGGAGCCTTTGGCAGTCTCCAGTCTGGCAAGGTTTAAGTCGGTATCGTTGAGGTTAGGAAGTAAAAATGCATTAAGGCTACGTTTCACTAATATACAAGTTATAATCTTACCCTTATCTCTTGTATGGACCGGAACATATTGAAATGTCCCAAGTCCACGAAACCATGCCTTCTACACCGCCGAGGCCTTTTTGGATGGATGATGGAGGTTAATCTGAAGAAACCGTAGCATTATTGCTACAACCTACCAGAGAAGCCTCCACCAGGGTGTTGTTCGAGTCGTCTGATTGTGAACATAAGTTTAAATTTCATCTTCATCATCTCGTAAAGGATAATGAATGATCTTTTTTTAATTCCGTCGGTCTCGATGGAAACCGTCGTCTTAAATGTCACTTCGGATAGATTGAAGTCATCGCTATCCAATTCAGGCTGAATTTGCAATTTCAGTTAAAGAATGAGGAGGTTGATTATCAGCATCCAGCTCATGTATTTTGTAAACCTTCAAGTTTATTGGCTCAAAACATGCCGAATCATGTCTTTGGTCTGGCGTAAAGGGTTAAGGGATTCCTTATTGATCACGATCAACGCGCATCTATAAGACCCCTTAGTTCCTTCATATTCGCGACCTTCAAGTCATGAGTCGGAAGGGTCGGGTTACTGAGCCCGATGATCTCCAGAATATCTTCTAGGAGGGTTCGTCTGCAATCCAGGTTTGATTTCTAGGGATACCCTCTTTAGCCACAACATCGAGGCTTGCAACCGGCCAGACTTCTCCGAATCCACGTATGGCTTTTGTGTATAGATTGAGAGATCTTTGTCGACATAAGATTTAAGCTTGATGCGGCGTTGGTATCAGCCAGCATCGCTTGTGATGCGAGGCGGTCCGGGATGTTCCCGCATGATGGCCTAGAAGTTCCAAGAAAGCCTTAATTTGTTGAGCTGCCACCGTCCATCGGGGTCATTTTTAATGATCACCCCTATTGTTATAGCGTCTTTTGGGACCTTGCGAAAAGACCTGAGAGATGTGATATTGGAAGAAGCAGGGGAGTTCTGACTTTCCTAATTTATGGCCTTTTGGTAATCGGCACGGTTTCCTCCAACGATCTTTGGCTCTTCTAGCATTTGGGAGCAGTGGGTAATATGTTTTTAAGGATGTTATTAGCCCACTCTATTTCGCACTTCATGTCTGCAGATCTCTCAACCTCCGGAATGGATGTGAGGGTCTTGATTATGCGTACAGCATTTCGGTGTCTGGAGTAGAGTGCCTTGGAGGGGGCGCACCATAGCCTGCCACAGTTTTGCCTTTGCTCGACATAGCAGGAGACCTGCCGGGAGTCGACGTATTACCGTCCGGTACCAGTATTGGATTTTGTTATTTTTGAGGTTTTATCCACTGGGTATCCCACAAGTAGCGGAGAAAGGAAGCTCCATCTGTAGAGAGATCCGCTGTATACAGACAAGGCTAGCCAATCCAGAGGTCACCAGGTATTCTGATATTCCATTCACGACTGAGCTATTTTTCGATACTAGGCCCTCAGCCAGACTGATCCTCGGTATAGGTCGTATGACTCCTTGATCCAGCCTACGGAAAAAAGGAGTAGAAGGGAATGAAGAGAAAAGGAAGGGGGTAATCATCCTCTAGTTTCAGGACTTATCTGTAGAACTCAACAAGTTCGATGCTCAGAGTAGATATTGGGTATCATATTGGATAACAAACTTCTTTGGATTAGACACGCCACTTCGAAAATTTTCAGGGAGCTGTTGGCCTTCTGGTATTATAAGCTTGTTACAGAGGAGGTCCTGGTATTATCGATTCTAAAAGCGGTTTGTCTCAGCTACATGGTGGCTTTCCTTAGTGCGCCTGTCTCTGCTTTAAGCTCACTGGTGAATCTACCTTTAGTACACTGAAGTTTTGATCACATTACGACACGACTCTGATATTATGGACATGCCGACTAATGTAATGGTACCATGACACTTGTTACTGAATAAATACGAAATCGACTTTTCCTCTGCCCAAAAATAGTTTCAGTCATAATATGAACTAGGAAAGGAATGTTATCGGGTCTTCACGGGTACCAAACCAATTAAGGATGCGGTGTGATTTCATGACTACCCATATTGTTGGCAGACCAAACGAATGCTTTCCGCTGTCTTTTAGGTGTCAGCGACTTTCCTGCTGTCCCTCAATAAGAAAGACTTCCAGCTGCCTACTACTGTTGATGAAGCGCTATGCTTTCGCTAAGCACCTAATTGTGCTGGACGTAAGTGACATAATATCATGCGCTTCTTACTGCAGAGTGATTCTATAGGCATTTGCACTAAAGTGCTTGCTCATCCTTCCACGAAAAACTGAAAAAACTTCAGTAAACAGAGAACATTCGGAATACAATAGACTACCTCAGTTTGCCGCGCGCTTTCGACTGTGCACAACGTGTGTTAACCCTCGTGCGTTTACTTTCGCAAGTCCCTTATAAAACGCAATTACGAGTACCATTCGCAAACGCAATCGATCACCTGAATCCGAGGGCAGCCAATTGTCCTCGGATAAAAAAATACGTACAGCCATGTCCAGTGCAAGTGGTCTTCGTAATAATCCCTGGTTTCCTCTCCAATGTCATCCGGACACTGACAATAGTGATGAAATGGATGAAATCGTGTCACCTGTTGGAAAGAAAGTTTATGTGCCGCCTATTAAATTGTTACAAAAACCTCCTGAATTTGTTCATCTCCTAATGAAAAACCTTAAAATATCCGATTATTCTATTAAGAAATTGTCAATCGGCATAAAAATAGTATGTGAGTCTGTAGAATCATTTAACGCTGTCCTTAAAAAACTTAACTCAGACAATTGTCAGTACTTCTCGCATGATCTTAAGACCGCGAAAGCTTTTAAAGTGGTTCTATATGGTTTAGAAGGCATAGAAGCAATTCAACTTAAAAATGAACTTGTTAGGCGTGAACTAAAATGTGTCGAAGTGAAAAAAATATTTAAAAACTATAAGCACTACAGTGACACTTTTTATATTGTCTCCTTTGAAAATGGGATAATGGAGCTCGCGTTGCCGCCTCCCCTCCATTGCCTTCTGTTCAAAATACCTCATGTGTTGCTAATACATCATATAGCAACAGCAGCAATTCATCTCTTTTTTCTATTGAAGAACTAAATGCTCTCTGTATGGAGATGATAACGAACTTATCATTTTGTAAGAATAAAATTGAACAATTTAATGTGATCGCACATTTAGCCTCTAATTTTTTATATTCTCATCATGATAAATAACATGGTAAATAATCATATAAATATTATTACTTGGAATGCTAAGGGTATCCGTAACAAATATTTTGAATTTTTAAATTTTCTAGACATCAATAGAGTAGATGTTGCGTTAGTAACAGAAACTTGGCTTACAAACGAAATAAGACTACCGTCTTCTGACTTCATGTGCTATCGTGTAGATAGAACTGAGCAGAGGGGTGGTGGAGTTGCAATTCTAATTAGAAAATTAATGCAACATTCGCTCTTGCCTGTAATTAAAACATCGTCTGTGGAGAATTTAGGTATATCTATTAGGCTTATAAATGGAAAGGAAATAAAGGTCTTCTGTGTATACTTTCCTGGCGGATCTTCATCGGACTCTAAAAGAAAGATACTCAAACGCGATTTCAGGAAACTATTTGCTATGACTGGAGAATTTTTACTCGGTGGTGATTTTAATTGCCGTCATAAAGACTGGGGTTGTAGTAGAGCAAACGCTTGGGGTAATGTGTTAGCAGATCTGCCTCTTGTCCTGCCAGTAACTATTTTGTTCCCTTCTAGCCCTACGTATTTCCCCGCTGGTTCTCGTGGTTCTCCGTCCGTCCTAGACTTATTTCTAACAAATGTTCCCAGTCAAATATCGCAACCAACTTCTCTCAGTGCCTTGTGTTCTGATCATAACCCTGTTTTATGTCATGTCCCTTGGTCGGGAATAAAAAAAGTGCAATACATACAACAATTATATAAAACTAATTGGAAAATGTTTCAAACAAGCTTGAATACAAGTCTTCGAAATATATCCACTGATTTGGATAATGTTTCTTGTAATACTGATGTTGAATGTATTGTTCAAGGTTTTACACGCACTATTTTAGCTTCAGTTGATAAATGTGTTCCTAAAGTAATAAAAAAAGACAATTGTTCAAATCAGAAACTTCCGGTCCACGTTCTGGAACTCATTAAATTGAGGAACATTCACAGAAGAAGCTGGCAAAAATATCGTCAGCCCTTTTGTCGAAACATGGTTTCTCATTTCAACCAGCTTATTTCTAGAGAAATTTCAAAATTCCGTAATGAAGAATGGAATAATAAACTGAAAGTTCTTGATAAAAATGGAAAACCTTTCTGGAACATTGTAAAAATAATGAAAAACAAAAACAGGAAGATTCCATTTCTGAATGATACTGCGCAAACATTTTGCACAGATTTGGATAAAGCCAATTTATTTGCAAAGCATTTTTCAACAAACCACTTGGTATCACAAAATCTAGGCGATAGGGAAACAAGTAGTTTAGCGAATAGAACAATTAAACAGTTCGATGCCTCCAATGAAACGACGCCTTCTTACGCATTCGTTGCGGATGAAGATATTAAAACCATTATAAACATTCTGCATATAACAAAAACCGGAGGCTTAGATCAAATTAAAAATATTTATCTAAAACATCTTTCGAAAAGTGGTATAAAATATCTGACTTTTATTATAAATGCCTGTTTAAAAATGCAATACTTTCCAACTAAATGGAAAATGGCAAAAGTTGTGCCTATTGCCAAAGCTGGGAAGGCTCCTGATATTGCTGGTAGTCAATTAGTTTGTTAAGCAGCATAAGCAAAATCTACGAGAAGGTTTTAAAAGAACGAATCCTAAAAATTGTTCATCATAAAAGAATATTCCCTAATGAACAATTCGGATTTCGAAGGTTTCACTGCACTTCTCATCACGTAAAAAGAATTTGTCAGCATATTCATGACAACCGTTCACAAGGCAAGTGAACTGGAATGATTTTACTTGACATAGAAAAGGCGTTTGATTCTGCCTGGCACGAAGGAATTATATATAAAATGATTACATTTAAATTCCCGTTATATATATGTAAAATAGTTCAAAGTTTCTTGTCAGACAGGTGTTATAAGGTTTATGTCGATAGTGGTATTTCTTCTGTAGTGACGTTTAATTTTGGTGTCCCTCAAGGATCCGTTCTTGGCCCACTGTTATATAACATATTTACATCGGATTTTCCAGCTAGCCCGCAATGTGAATCAGCCTTATTTGCTGATGACACAGCAATATATTCATCAGACAAATTCGCTGTCAATATAGAGAGGAATTTAAAACTGGCTGTTGAAATATTGGAAACTTACTATAACAAATGGAAAATAAAATTGAATGCGGAGAAATTTCAAGCTATCTTTTTCTCAAGGAAAAGAAAGTCTTGTTATCTTCCCAGCAGTTTACTTAAAATCAATGGGAAAGGTCCGTAAAATATTTAGGTATACACCTTGATACTAAACTTACGTTCAGCTATCATATTAATAATACTTTAAAAAAAATAAGTCTAGCAATAAAATTACTTTATCCTTACATAAATCGCAATTCCGTATTAACAAATGGAAACAAAATCATCATATTCAAGGTAGTCTTCCAAGCAATATTACTTTATGGTTGTCCTGTATGGGGAAAAGCTGCTAACAGTCACATAAAAAGACTTCAGGTCTCACAAAATAAACTGCTTAAAATGATGTTTAATCTACCTTTGCATCATTCGACTATAGATCTCCACCAAAGAGCGAATGTTGAGTTGATTTCTGAACGAATTCAAAAACTTGAAAATAACTTTGTTTGTAGCTGTGATAGTTCTGATAACCCACTAATTAACCAAATATATGCATAGTAATATATCCTCTTATTTTATTTTGTTTGTTAAAGAATTTATATGATTATACGTGTATTACATATATTATATAATGTTTCTCTTCTTTTGTTAAAATATATCTATCTATCAATAGACTACTTCTCTGTCTGAGTGTTTTGTTTCGTTGGATAAGAAGGTCAGTGCTGACAGCAGCAAGACATAAAATATCATGTACTTCCTTGTATCAAACGTGAAGGGATCCTCCGAATCTTATTGAAAGCTAAAAGCGGACCCTCAAAACGTTTGGCCATGTTTATTTAATGGGGCTTTTAGCTTTACTTCGGAAGATGTCATTAAGCATTTGATTTCTCATCGAATATAGCTATTCCTAAAATAAAAGTGTCTCACTTAAATATAGACACAGTACGAATGTCCGTCCTTACACGGTAAATATATGTATAATGTACGTATACGTGTGACCTTCTGTTGTTCGCCTTCGAAATTGATTACACCCATTTCAATGATGCGTTGACCAACACCCGTTGAGGGAGTTCTCCTCGAAAGTACTTCTAATATGATATTACTATATAACTTCATACATACGCACGTAAATGTGAACACATTAAGGTACTCGATTTCCTTCGATACATTTTGAAATGAACACTGACGACAGAAGGAGGAGAAAACCATTCCATTCTCTGAAGAGTCATGAGGCAATTTATTGCCAAAACAATATCATACTCTGTCGTCTTGTCTGGCGGTATTCTGCTGTTTTTTTTTTTATCTCCAATCGAAACGTGCGTCCCTTTAATTCCAAAAACTGGGTTATTGGGCTAAGGACCGAAGCGACACAAGATACAAATCAATGGATAAAGAGCCTTCACATATCGGCAGATGAGGATGACTTTTTTAAAGGCCATCTTGGTCGACCGAAGTAAATAAACTCCCCTTTGTTGTCAAAATCTGGAATGGGATCAGGAAGGAAGGAACTACCATCAAACATTAGGGACATCAGATTCTATGAGGATGGTTCTCTTTCTTCATTTTCAGGTCCATCGCACTTATGATCTCTATTGTGTATTGGGTTACGTGTAACACCTGCACGTTTGACTAATTTTGATAAGTAGTGGGCAGGACAAACATGATTTTCACTTTTCGTATTTGGTGTTGTGTTGAAATTATCGCTTTCAACATATTGCAATCTCACCTTAAGCCATTATCATGTTTCAATTCATTTTGGGCTTTTAAGTTTGTCATTTCTTTTTATATTTGTTTAACCTTCTTCTTCCTTGAACTCTTGAAAAGATAAGTCACATTTTTTTGTAATCTTAAAAGTTATATAAAATCTTTAATCTTTTATAATAAATTACAACTTGGATCATTTAATTAGTTTGTTGCCTTTTTATTCGAAAGTGTATTTATATATTTACAAAAGGTTATGGGCCCAGTCATTCGCAAGTCTATTGTACAATAAATAATTACATTTTTTTATATGGAAACGGGTATAACCAAAAGTACAGTTTTTTTAGTTTTAAACGCATTTTATTTTCTAATCAATAACTCTTACATACTAACAAAAAATGCTTAAATGCTAGCTTAAAATTACTTAACAACCTTATACTAACTTACTGGCCCCACACAGGCACTCTAAGCTACTCTAAATTCTTATATCTATGTCTTTCGACTTCATTTACATTTTATTTGGAAATATTTATTTTATATACTTAGGGCTAAGAAAAAAAAATTGATTACAAAAACTTAGCATATGGACAATTTTTTATTTTTTATAAAAACTTAATATCTAACTTAAAATCAACCTTAGTCTACTTAACCTACATACACAAAATACACATAAACACACTTAGACATTATACAGAATAATATACATATGTTAGTATATACCTTTATATACACTAACACATGCATATATTACTTAAATGCTAACCTAAACCTATGTAAGCTGGCCATCGCTATTTACTGAGCAAATAGATTGGTCAGCTCTGCCTCATTAGTCAGGCTGGTCCGTAATTGACGGAAACGACGACGAAACATCTTCCCCATCATTCAACATTCAACCACCAGAAATGCTGGTGCTGCCGAACGACATCCCTCTTATCGCGATTCCCCACCGCCCTACTGAACCTGAGTCGATCCACACTGCCATGTGCGACGTCTCTGTTGTAGTTGAGTCGCCTGTCCCCAGCTGTCCGAGCGACATGGAACGGGAACGGAACGGAACCGCTGATGTATCCTGGATCAACCCTTTCTGATCTAGGTAGAGGAATGCTTCCGGTGGAACGAAGCCGTCAGATCGCACACTCTCGTGGTAAAGGTAATTGGGGTAGTAAGCCCCAGATATCAGGTTATTCATCGATATCATTGCTCTTGCAATGTGCCTTCGAGTCAGCTTAATTACGAAGTTGTCCACTCGTATTAGGTTCGCCCTATTGTAAAGGATCTCATTAGGATAAAATTTATTGTACTCCGACTCTGGTGTTCTGTACAAGCGAAGACAAGCCCTAAGGCAAGCCCTCTCAAACACCCGAATCTTTTCCATTAAGCTTGCTCGTACATTGAACCACACGGGACAACCAATTACCAGCATGGGCCTAATAAGGGCCATGTAGCAGATTACCTTTACCCTCACATCGAGTTGGCTGTTATAAAACAGTCTCTTTGTAAGGGCAAAAGCACCTTTAGCTCTGGCCAGAGCAGCATCTACATTTTTGCCAAAATACAGAAACTGATCCAGCCAGATCCCAAGGTATCTGACTACATTTCGACAGGCAAGAGGCTGTCCATGCTGTCCAATGATTGAGAACTTTCGCCAATTTTTTCTGGTATCCCTAGAGGCTCCAGACAACGGCGTCCTAAAGGGAATGGTTTCCGACTTCTGAAAGTTGATTTTCAACTTCCAGTCATCGCAAAATCGTCTTATCTTATCGAAGTCACGCTGCAAGAGAGTATTAATGACCTCGATTTTTGGACCTGTTCTGTACGCTACCAAATCGTCTGCGTACGCAATAGTATGGGGAAGTGAACCTATCAAGTCGCTTGTATAAATGTTAAATAGGATCGGGGAATTGAACGCGCCTTGCTGAAGACCATTTTTAATTTGAAATATTCCAACAGAAGTCACATCACCATTTTTCACGATGGACTGTCTGTTGGTTAGCATATTATAAAGAATGTACAAGAGTGGTTTACTGATCCCCAGCCCAGTCAGCTTATAGAAAAGACCCTCTAGCCATACGGTGTCGAAGGCCTTCTCCAAGTCAACAAGGCAGGCGCCAGTACATTGTTTTTTGCCTTTATTCCATTGGATATCGGACACCAGTTTAGACGCGGCATGTGAGATGTCATGTCCCGCCTTAAAACCGAATTGATTATCCGGAACTATATGTTTGTCCTCAACCCACCTAGACAGAGCTCTTTTCCAAAAACCTTACTGATATTCGTAGGGAGACTTATCGACCGGAGATTCGCCGGATTGGATATATCCTTTCCCTTTTTGGGGCTAGGTTGAACCACCGCCGTTTTCCAATGTGCTGGATAATGTGCATTATTCATTGCATTATTAAACAGGGTGGTGTAGATGTCCACCGCTTCTAGAGGAAGATGTCGTAGCACGATGTTCGGAATACCATCGGTCCCCACTGATTTCTTAGCCCTGATTGTGTCGAAGATCTCACGGAGTTCTTCCTTCGAAATGAACGGGGGTAGGTCACCCTCCCTGGCAATGACATTATTGGCCATATTTTCGTCGCTGAACCGGGTGAAACCAGAGCCCTCGGATCGCCAGTTCCCTATTTCATTTCGAATGCAGAAGTCGTGCACCAAGACGCGATTGTCCAGGTCGTAATTAGGGCCAATGGTATCAGTGGCCTTGTATACTTCCTGGAAAGTCGCCCCTATGGTCTCAACCTTCTCCTGTGGATCCTCGATCACAAAGAAGTCGTCATCATCAGCGGCCTCATTTGGATCAATACCTGCTATTGTCAGTAACCGTTCGTTGTCTGTTGTCCGGGCTATTTTAAGACACTGAAGGTCGTTTTGATTTTTTCTCCGAAATAGTTTATTTATTTGCGGAAACATATTCGGGTTGCTGGTGTTTACAGCCCGAACCTTGTTGTTCCAATACAAACTTACAGAAATTCTGTAATTTTCTTTTATTAGCGTTTGAATATTTTTAATCGACGACTTCAGTGTCCTAATCGCCGGGTCTTGTCGGTCAGTTAACTGTCTGTACAAGTTTTTAAGTCTTGTCAAAAGTCTACTTTTCTGTCGGTGCAGTGCGTCAATATTAGGATTGCGGAACAGGTCTTCGTTAGTCGTACGTCGATACCGCGGTATTGTAGAGTCCATAGTTTGTTTAATTGTCTCGTCCATTTGTTTTAAGTAATTGTCGATCTCCTCGTTTGACAAATTCCTATTGGACGGTGGGTGAAGCGTGTTCGAGGAGAGCGTTCTTGTCAAAGTTGCGGAGAAGAGTGTCCATCGAGTCTTACTGTAGTTGTAAGAATATCTTTGGACAAACTCCTCCAATTCCACAATTTCGTTGAGAACTGTAATTTCGGTGCTAAAACCGCAATGATCGCTGTCATACACGAATGTGCGCAGACAGTTTAATGTTTGTGAATTCGTACCCGTCAGTCGTATACGTTCGTCGTACAGCAGTAGATCCAGATAAGACCCGCCTCTGGGAAACGACGGGTTATCCGTCGCTTTAAGACCGAGTCTGTACATGACATCGTGCTGACCCCACCAATCGAGTAGTAGGTTCCCTCTAGTATTTGGCAAATTATTTCCCCAATCTCTGTGTCTAGCGTTGAAATCCCCGCCGATTATAAAATAATTCTCCCCCGATTCCAGCCTCAGAAGTCGAAAAAGCGTGTCGAGCTCTGTAATAAATAGGGTGGATTGTGAAGCCTCAGGTGCATAAACAGAGGCCAAGTACAGCCGCTTTCCACTGCGAAGCGGAATGTAAATGACAACTGCCTCCAACACCCGGAACCTGCGCAACACTCCCTTGTACACTCTGTGAAATTTTATACCTTCTTTAATGAAGATCGCGACACCACCTCCACGTTTGGATCTGGGCCGGTTTCTTCTTCTAACAATATAATTATTGTACTCCAGTTTGTGATTATCGGTTAGCTTGGTTTCGCTAGCGAAAAGCACATCAGCAGTTTGGTCTTGTAGCAATTTAAACATCGCGGCTCTTCGTTCGATCCTAATCAGTGAATTAACATTCACCGGAAGGACCTTCAAAGTTTGCTCCACCATGTGCGTACCCAACCAAAAGTACAACATCTACAGACGTGTCTGCAATTGACGATACAATCCTTTTGGACCAAACATTACAAGAGATTCATCAAAACAACTTCGAGATTCAAATTTCAGAGAGACTAGAGTTAAGTATGACTGAATCAAAAGTTTACCACATTCATCGTTTCAACGGGCAGAATTACCACGACAGATGGAAATTTATATGACGGAAAATAAACTAAAATCATACATTCTAGGAACAATAGAAAGACCAAGTACCAACACTCAAGTTTGGGATGATAAAGATGCTGAAGCACAAGCATTCATTATGAGGGGTAGAGAGTTAGAACAATTAAAACATCTTACAGACTGCGTTACTGCTGCACAAATGTGGTCCAGATTGAAAACTGTTCATTCTAAAAGAAGTGATCAGTCAGCTCAAGTACTTTTATCAAGTTTATTAATTGCAAATTAGAAGAGGAAGAATGCATGGCTGATTATATAGCGAGAGTTACATCACGCACGCAGCGTTTGTAAGACATGAATCTTGAGCAAAAAGAACCAGTGATAATTGTAAAGATTCTCAGCAGCCTACCAAGTAAATTCGATCATGTCAGAACCGCGTGGTATGCAGTGCCACGTGCTGATCAAAATCTTGAACGTTTGACTGATCACTTAGTTAATGAGGAGTTACTTATTAATATTCGAACAAATAATAATGGAGAGAACAACACAACACCTAGAACAGCGTATGTAGCTAGCAGCAGCAAATTCAGACGTAAGAATGCAAGGGCATCAAATAAAGATAACAGACAGCAGCGATCAAGTAAATGGAATTATTGCCAAAAAACAAGTGCATTGCGCAAGAGAGTGTTTTAAACGTCAGCGAGATCGACAAAACAAAGTTGATGGCCACCAAAATGAAAATGATCGTCATTCTCTTAGTCGGAGAGAATCAAACAAAATTCATCCAAGTTGTCAGGCATCAGTTTCTGATGGAATGTCTCAATTGTTTATTTTGCAATCAGCATCAACTCAACCTAAGGTAAGGAACGTGTGGTATGTGGGCTCTGAAGCTACAGACCACATGTCATTCCAGAGGGAGTGTTTCAAGAGTTTTATTCCATTTGAGGAAAGAAAATGTGAAGTGCGAGTTGGAGATGGATGGAATTGGTGACGTTGACGTCTATTCTAAAAATTCTACAGGCTTTAATGTTGTTCATACTATTAAAGATGTTCTTTTTGTTCCAGATTTTGTGCGTAATTTTATATCTGTTTCAAGTTCTACAGAAAAAGGCATGACAGTTATTTTCGAAGAAGGTGCCCAACATGTCATCTTTATGAAAAATCAAAGAATTATTACGGATAGTGTGCGAGAGAACAGGCTATATAAGATGAATTTGGTGCCAACAAAGACAGCTCAACTAAACGTTGCAACGTCAAGCCCATTAATGCTGTGGCACGAGCGTTTAGGTCATGTAAATTTTCAGACACTTCGAAAAATGAGCAACAAAGCAATTGTAGACGATCTCAACCACGTGTCAAGTAAAGACCCATTCTGTGCAGGCTGTACCTATGGCAAGCAGCATCGTCAGACTTTTCCAAAGTCAGGAACTAAGCGGTCTAGTTTAGCTGGTGAAGTTTTTCATGTTGATCTCTGTGGTAAGATGAGAATTTCATCAATTGGTGGTTCCAACTATTTTATGTTGTTTAAAGATGATTTTTCAAGATACTGCTATGTTTACTTTCTCAAAAATAAAACAGATGTGTTAGTTAACCTAATGAAGTTTTGCACAGAAGTTGAAGCTCACGGACATACCATCAGGCGCTTGAGATCGGTCGGTGGATTGGAATTCTGCAATGAGTCTGTTAGAGATTTTCTTTTGAAGAAAGGAATAAAACATGAAGTTTTGACCCCAAGAGCTCCAGAGCAGAATGGTTTCATCGAGAGACAGAACAGAACGATAATCGAGAGTGCAAAATCAATGCTACATGAAAAACAACTTCCCTTGTATCTTTGGGCAGAGGCAACACATACCGCAGTTTACCTGCGAAATCGGACAGTTTCACATACAATTGGAGGAGTAACGCCTTATGAAAGGTGGTTTGGATCAAAACCTTCGGTAAAAAACCTTCGAATTTTTGGCAGCGAGGTTTATATTCATATTCCAAAAGAGCAGCGAACTAAATGGGAGAAAAATTCCATGACGTGTCTGATGACGGCTATAACGAGGAGAGCAAAGCGTATAGAATTTTCGATCCTGCTGGCAGAAGAATATTAATCAGAACCGATGTGATATTCAATGAAGGACAACCGACGCTCCACAAAATAGTTGAAAACTGTGACTCAACTAAGCCAAATTGTCAAAATGACTCATCTGATTTGCAGAATGATGCTTGTTCTGAAAAGACTAAACAAATTTACAAGAATCCAAGGCTTCCAACTCCCAGAAACCCGTACAACATAAGGCAAAGTACAAGGCCGCATTACGATGAGTTGTCTGAGGAAGAGCTGATTGTAGCTGAGGTTTGTGCATGTGATGTGGAGCCGAAGACGTTGGAGGAAGCCATGAAATCCGAAGATTCGCAAAGGTGGTTAGATGCTATACATGAAGAGATCAACTCACTGGAAACCAATAAATCTTGGGTGCTAGTCCCAAGGACAGGGGAAGAACATGTCATTACTAACAGGTGGGTGTTTAAAATTAAGTGTAAGGCAAATGGTTTCATAGGTAAATATAAAGCGAGATTGGTCGCAAGGGGTTGCTCACAGAAATATGGAATCGACTACGAAGAGACTTTCGCACCGGTTGTTAGACACGATTCTGTCAGAATATTGTTGGCAATAGCAGCGGCACAAAATCTTGAAGTTTACCAGTTCGATGTCAAAACGGCATTCTTGAATGGTAATTTAGAAGAACGCATTTATATGGAACAACCAACAATCATCGAGGTAACGGATCAAAAGAATTGTTGAATTTCTGATGCAATATGGACTAGAACAATCAAGAGCTGACCCATGTGTATTTATCAGTAAGTCTAAGGAATTAGCAACTTACCTAGCTCTTTATGTAGGTGATGGGCTCATATGTGGAAATAATATCATATTTATAAAGCAGCTGCTCAGAATTTTTCGTTGGCATGCAAATTAAAAGAGATAGAGAAAAAGGAACTCTCAAAATTTATCAAAGCATTTACACAAATAACATTTTAAATCATTTTCATCATGCTAATTGTTCATCTGTTTCTATACCCGCAGAGCCTGGAATCAAATTTTCGAAGGATGAACAACCTCAGAAATCTGGAGTTTTCCCGTATAGAGAAACGATAGGTTCGCTGATGTATTTGATGGTGTGCACAATACCAGACATCTCGTATATTGTTGGTGTTCTTAGCAGTTTTATGGAGCGTCCTTCCTTAACACATTGGCAAGGAATTAAAAGAATTTTACGATTCCTAAAGGGAACGTTAGAGTGTGGAGTAACCTTCAATAGAGATTCCATCTACACCGAAATGACAGCATATTTTGATGCGGACTGGGCTGGAGACGTTGATACGAGGCGAAGTACAATAGGATGGATCGTGTTTTTAAATGGAGGCACAATTTCTCACAATTTCTTGGAGCTCTAAGAAACAGACTGTAACTGCGACATCAACAACAGAAGCCGAATTCGTAGCTCTATGGTCTGCAACAAAAGCAGTTATAAGCATAAGAAGATTACTGTCAGATCTGGACCAACAACAAACTAAACCTAAGATTATAAAATGCGACATTCAAAAGGTAATTACTTTGGTTAATAATCCCGAGTCATCGAAAAGAACAAAACACATCGACAAGGAACAAGGCAGAACAAGGCGGAGATAGATGTGCAGTACTCGTATGTACCAACCGATAATCAATTGGCTGATCCTTTGACAGAAGCATTACCGAGAGAGAAATTTCGAAGGTTGGTTGAGCGGTATGGACTTATGGACGATTAAGTAATTTTAAGTATTTTTTTTTTTTTGAAAGCGAGAGGAAGTGTTGAAATTATCGCTTTCAACATATTGCACTCTCACCTTAAGCCATTATCATGTTTCAATTCCTTTTGGGCTTTTAAGTTTGTCATTTCTTTTTATATTTGTTTAACCTTCTTCTTCCTTGAACTCTTGAAAAGATAAGTCACATTTTTTTGTAATCTTAAAAGTTATATAAAATCTTTAATCTTTTATAATAAATTACAACTTGGATCATTTAATTAGTTTGTTGCCTTTTTATTCGAAAGTGTATTTATATATTTACAAAATGTTGGATAGCATAAATAGAGAAAAAAAAGCGATATGAACACAGCTCAGTTATATGTATGTATAGTAGAAGGACCCTGCGATGACACATTGAGAATGAGAACTAATGAGTTTCACTTCAATTGATTTCAGAAAATCGAAACAATTTTTGGATGGAAATAGACGAGAATATATTTACTTGGGTGATATTGTATGGGAAGTCCTGTCTCAAGGATAATAGAAGTTTTTCATTTTCACTTTTTGTGACCCAGTTTATTATAAATTTTCTCATTACTTAATTCGCTCGCGTATTAATACTTCATCACGCGATTATTTCATAATTGTAAAATTACTCAGCCTCCAGGGAATTCTTTGCTCATGCAAGATGTCCTGTTTCACACAAAAAAGACCATCGTCACGTTTTTCACGCAGCTGCTCATTTTATTGAATAAAAGTCTCGTGCTATTGTAGAGGAGCGATTTTCCTACCAAACGACCTCTAGGATCGTAAAATATTTTTATTACATTCTTAGCCATGTAAAAAATGGAGAAAATAATTTTCAAATTACGAGGCCGATTTTCATGTTTTAATATGGTCGAGTGGGAAAATGTAAAGATGACCACAGTATCGGGTCTTATGTAATCGTAGATCGTGACTATCATATATATTTCGAAATTGTTCTGTAATTAATATTATTGCCACAACCGTTTGAAACTAGGTTGCATTTTTGCCTGCTGGTATCACGTAGTTTTATCCCGGAACTGAATGTTACTTCTTCTTTTTTCCTTTATTAATCATTTAAATATGTAAGACATTTAATCACATCTAATAGAAAATTTTCTCAGTTGTATCTGCATTGCTACTGCAACACTTGTGTGGTTGGCAAAATTTCCTACATTGGGGTGCTGTATTTTGGATCACCTTGGTAGTGAGTTTACTGTTGCTTTGGCATTTGAGTAATCCCATTACGTACCTTCTGCGTTCTGTACGAATTAATCCCCTAACTTAAGCATCAACTGCTTTTCAGAAAGAGTTAATCGACCTCCGTTGAATATGGCAAAACCAGCTAATTTTCTCAGCTTGAAGTCTGGCCACCATCGGTTTCTCAACCAAATCAGGTTTAGTTATATCCGCTGCCATTTATTAGATTTTTAATTTCGCCGCTGTCGTTTTTCTTTTAAATTTTTGTACATCATCGTGTTGATAGAAATAGTCGTATTGGCGGGGGAGTGGCAATGTACATCCGCGAGTGCATAACACTACACTGAAATTATTTTGTGCGGAGAACTTAATTGTAACCTTCTTGAAAACAATTCGCTGTCATTTACAAACAAAATCAGTACTCTAGGTCTAGGGTCTATCAATACTGCTAATCCAACGCATTTCACAAGCATCTCATCAACCCTTTTAGACCATATTCTTACTAGCAATCCCGAAAACACCCTTCTTTATATTCAGTTGTCAGCGTCTGCTTTCTCAAAACATGACTTGATTTTTGCGACTTTCAGACATCGTCCGGCGCAAACAGCAGTCTCTTTGTATAAATATAGGGATTTTAAGGCAATAAACTTAATTCTGTTGGAAGAGGACGTTCTGCAGGTTAATCGGCAAGATGTTTATTTTATGACTTCTGCTGATAATCAAATAAATTTCTTACAAAATACAAAACTTAGTCTCTATAACTCACATGTTCCAATAAAAACAAAATACATGCCAACAAACACTATCACATAGCTTACACCTAAAATACAAGAAGCTATAAAACATCACAACCTGGCCTACAAACGATGGAAATGATTCCGAGTACCTGAGTTTCATGCAGTGTTTCGGGCTTTATGAAACAGTGTTTCTATGAAAATATGGGAAGCTAAGAAGAGAGCATATTCAAAGCGATTTAATGAAATCATGCCAGCAAAAACCTTGTATAAAAATTTCCGAGAGCTTGATGTGGGTCAGCAAAAGGTGATAATCCCTGAAAATATGAGTCCCGACTTCTTAAATACGAAATTCGCTAAAGTACAAAGTACATTGCTTGACATTACCGAACCGAGTACGGCTTATTCTCTTCCTAATCTTGAAAGTGTTGATTACTTTCAGTTTACTAGAGTAGATGAAAACGACGATCTCTACGCTATTCTTGAAATAAAGTCTTAGGCTTCAAGCCTTGATGAAATACATCCACATTTTATAAAAATAATTTTGCTCCACATTCTTCCTACCCTCACACACATTTTTAACACAATTCTCATGACGTCCTCTTTTCCTCCATCCTGGAAGGTTGCTAAAGTTATACCGATAACAAAAAAAGCCTGCCACTCGCTCGTCACCACCTGAGTTTAGACATACGAGTACATTTCTATTCTTCCTTTGAGAAATTTCTTTATAAACAAGTGACTCTTTTTGTCAAACATAATAGCTTCTGAATGGCCAACAGTCTGGTTTCAGGGGAAATCATAGTTGTACATATCTCTGCTGTTTTGAAATTAACAGATAATCTGAGAATTGCAATGGATCACGACCTGATTTTTTTTTTATTTTTATTTTTTTTTATAATCTACGCGCGCCTAATGGGTTAGATACCCTTTTACTGTTGCCATGGCTCGGTTGGATAGGCAGAAGGAAGAGGAAGAGGAAAATTGTTTTTGTAGTGGTTTGAAACTCATGTGCATTTGGTTTCGATATTAGCTCTCAAGGCTTGGGAGTCCGAATAGGACGGAGAGATTTTTCTTCACTCAGAGTGATTCGAGGGTTATAATTCACACTTGTGTTTAGTGCTTGAAACTCTACAACAGCCGTTGTAGAGTGTAACTACGCGTCAGTGTTATGCTTTCACACGCAAAATTTTTCTGACTGAGTTCAAAAGGACCTGATGTCTTTTTTCAAAATTGAAGACTAATTTCAATTTCAGTAATTCTGCAGCTAATTTGATTATTTCTTATTTAAGTGAAAGGAATCAAGTCGTATCGGATGGGGAAAACACCTACCGCTACTTAGAATTAAAGTCCGGAGGATTAATTCTTGGGAACAGCAGTTCCCTATGTTTATTAATGATCACCCACAAGTAGTCCGACACTCATCAATACATTTACGAGTATATGCTGATGATGTGCAGATTTACTTGAGCTGCAACCTGAGAACGTTAGAAGATGGAATAAACAAACTTAAAAGCGATCTTAAGGAAATCTCTCACTGGTCGGCAAGAAATCACCTACAGCTAAATTCAAAAAAATCAAGTTGTTTGCTATCTTTGGTAATTTGGACATTAGAAAACTTCGCGGAACCAAGACATTTGATAAAGTGCTATTTAAATATTTAACCGAGCGCACTTAAATGTACTTTTGTAACAAGAAAATTTATTTTTATCTTTTTCTTTTCTATTATCTTATTTCTCTTTTTTCTTATACTCCTTTTTATATACGAGTATATGTATTTTTTTTTTCTTTTTTTTCTCGAATACCAACTTCTCCATAGTTTATTTTAATTTAGAATAAGCAAATCCAATTTATAAATTGTTAAAACTCAAAACTTAAAATTAACTTTAGTTTTATAGACTTTAATTAAGTCCAATGTAAAGGATTTTGTAAGCTTATAAATAATAATACGTAGCGGCATCATCCGATCTTATATCTTTCGAAATGAGGAAGGAGACACCATTATAGTCAATGGTTTCAGGTATAGAGCGATGTTAACCGACTTCCTGTGGTCGGAGCTCGACAACATCGATATATCCGAGCTGTGGTTCCAACAAGTGACGCAACGTTCGAAGTTGTGAAGGATAAATTCGGCGACTGGGTCATAACGGCGAGCGTTCACCAATTGGCCGCCGCAAGCATGCGATTTAACACCACTCGATTATTTTTTCTGGGTCTAAGTCAAGCCGACTCATCAACAATTGGAACGACCGCTTGAAGCCACGACCAGCAAAGCCGAGGCGGGAATATGAATGATGTGCTATTCCACATATAATGGCATTAACGTAGCTTCAAAATAAAGCCAGAATCAATTTTATATCTCACACCGTGGTTGTTTCATTAAAATTGATTTTCCTTTTGCTCTTATCTGGTCACCCTATATAAAAGAAAATCTGAATTGTGATATAGGGGGTATCTCTCGTTCTATAATATATCTTCTATCGACCCACATACTGTTGCCAACTACTTTGCAACCATTTTTAAACATTTGCAGACAATTTCTTCGTGCCCGACCCCATATTTCCAGTACCTTCCCAATTCCTCCATTGGCCCCTCTCTCTCTCTCAATCTTTTGATTTTATCCTTATCGAAGAAAAGTTACCAAATCTCTGTGATGAATTTTTACTCGGACAATATTTCTTATAAAGTGTGTCTCCAATCGTTCGCACCCACTTTCTTCCCTAATCTTCTAAAGTATTTAGAAGTGATAAGTTTTCACTGCAAATAGATCAACTACTACGAACTTAGTTGAATTCGTACCCATTGCGCGTTCAGCCCTAGAAAATTTCGTTGCCATCGATGTTATTGCTCAATTGATCCTTTTCAAGTTGTCTTTCCTCGGTTTTGAACCCGTATTACTAAAATGGATATCTTCTTATCTGGAGAACCATAATTATAGCTTTTTTTTTCGGTCAGCCTTCTCAACCCCGTTGTTCGCCATTTCTGGTGTCCCACAAGCTGGCCATCTAGGTCCCCTTTTTTATTTTAACGGTGGACAATCTTAAGAGTATTTTTAAACACTGCCCTCTCTCCATTTACGCCGACGACACTAAGTTCTCCAACACTATTTCCTCATCCAAAAGACTCTATTTGCCTTCAAGAAGACTTCGTAGGAGAAGATTTTACACTTGGTGTCTAAAAAATTGCTTAGAGCTTAATTTCACCAAATGTCAATTTATGACATTTGACAATCTCCTCCTCGACCTATGCCAACCTCGGAATATAATACGACGGAGAATTAAACGATGAGTTTTATCAAACGGTGGTCTAAAGAATCTTGCAACCCCTACGTGATAAGATCACTTTGCATTACCCCTGTGGGGCTCCTTCTTTAATATGCCAGCCAAGTTTGGTCCCCCTTTCAGCGAGTTCATATATCCCGAATCGAGAACATTCAACATCGTTTCTTTAGATTTTATCTTCGAGGACTACCCTGGGATGACCCTTTTATTTTACATCTCTATCGTGACCGCCTCAAACTTGTTTACCTGAATACCCTCGAAAAACGATTCATATTTCCTTCAATACTAACCCTCGCATTTACGATGTCCTCGTTTCTTGTATTACATATATTCCATGCCAACGCACCACTTATGGTTCTGTGGAACAAATTTCCCGCAAGCTCCGTAACGTCAAACCAAACCCCTCCGTTTTTGATTTTAACCTGAGCCCTTCTTGTCTAAAACTAGATCTCCTCCAACATTCCCTTCGTTCTTAACCCTTAATTGCTGTTAGTTAGTTAGATTAAGCTTGTATTAAGCAAATTAAATGAGGGCCCTAGCCCCCACCAAAATAAAATTAAATTGTTGGCTTAGATATTACTATCTTTGCTTAAGGTTAGACTTAAATTTTGGCTACCATCGGTCAAGTCGAATGATCTGCACTGCCTGGCGGCGGGATGTTGGGCTTCTTCGCCGTTATACTCGTACAATTTGCAAATAAATTTTTCAACAAGGTTTACTTCTTCTTCTATACAGGTTTCTGTACGGGTCTTCTTGCTTTGACACGCTCGTTTTACCTGTTGGTAGAATTTCCGTACGTTATTTGTGGAGTACGAACTCTCAATATCTTCGATCGTGAAGGTCTTGTGCTCTATTTTCTTCTTCTGGAGAAGTCGTGGTTCTCCTGGTCTCTTTTGGTCGTTGAATTCACGAGCGGCCTTCATCCTTCCTTGCACCTCACCTTTGCAGGCTTCTCACTTAGCTTTCCGGCATTCCTCATCAAACAAAGGATTTTTTAGTGGTTTTCGGGTGAAACCCAGCACATCAGTTGCGGCGTCTCTCATTACACATTGACAGTATTGCCACTGGTCATCGGTACTTGATGCTGGCGGCATAGGAGTTGTTAAGAGATTTCGGGATATGCATTCGGCTAACACTCTGGCGGTCTTTTGCGATTGAAAGTTTCTTACTGCTTGCCTGCCCGGAACGTTCGGTCGCCTAGAATACTGATCTACTGGTCAATTTGATTTAGCATTTCTTGATCCGGAGACCGCCATGTGGTGTATATATTGAGAGGAGGTAACTGAGTTTTTTCTATAGTGATATATCGTCCCGCTGCAAAGTCAATAAGGTCAGTGCCAGACGGGGTGTTGTGTAGAATTTTCTTACCAGGGGTTCTGTCCTATCATATGTCATGTCGAAGAGCTCCTAAGAATATAATTTTCTGGCATCGTCCCTGTGTTCCGCATGGAGCTCCGTCAAACCGTGCTATTAAACTTATCATTCATAAATTTGAAGAAACTGGTTCGATTCAAGATCAGAGAAGTAAAGTCTATCATCGTAGTTGAGTGGAAATATTGCACCTGTTAGCAGAAGTATTGCTGAAGAACCAAGGACGTAAATTCGTCGTCTTTCACAGCAATTAAACCTCAAACTAACAACTTTATTTAACATATTGCACAAAGATCTGCATGTAAAGGCTTACAAAATGCAGTTAACACAAGAATTAAAGCCAAATGACCACGCAATGCGTCGGCAATTCGTTAATTGGGCCATAGAGAAACAACAACAAAATGACAATTTTTTTCAAGCAAATTATCTTCGCCGATGAGGTTCATTTTGAAATTGGCGGTTATTTCTCATTTGGGCTGAAGAAAATCCTAGAGGATTGTTGAAAGGCTGATGGAACCAAAAAAAGTTTCTGTCCATTTTTTTTCGAAGATGAAAATGACAATGCAGTTACTGTGGATGGAGCTCGATATCAAGCGATGATTAGAAACTTTTTGTGGAATCAGTTGGAAGATATTGATATGCAGAATATGTGGTTTCAGCAGCATAGTGCAACATGCCACACAGCAACGATCGATCTCAACCGATCTTTTGAAAGAGAAGTTTACCAATCGCACAATTTCCCGAAGAACAGACGTGAATTGGCCACCAAGATCAAGCGATTTAACACCATTGGATTTCTTCTTATGGGATTTCTTATGGGAGTAAAGTTTATGCCGATAATCCTCAAATTGTTCAACACCTCAAAGTCAACATCATCGAGTAAATATCACTTATTGAACCTTTATTATGTGAAAAAGTGATTCAAAATTTTGGTAAAAGGTTGACAGTCGACAGACACTTGGACGACATTCTTTTCCATTATTAACCGGAACCAATGTGCATTAATTTCCAATAAAAATAAATACAGACTTCACACAATTTATGTTTTTCATTCAAAATTTAAAATGATACCTCAAATTTGAACAGCCTTTATATATTTTATATCATAGTTTTCATCTTTTTGCCCGATCCATCCCATCGTACTTCCTTGATAGCTGTGATACCTGGGTGATAGCGATCAAGGGTCTCTGCTAATTGGTCGACTGCACGTGGCGTGTTAAGATCGATATCTTTAAAACGTTTGCAAGCGTTGCCAGAAGTGAATCCGTTATTATTCGAGGCCATTAGTTAGTTGATCACATCTTTCTAATCTCTTCCGTATAGGCTTGAGAGCCCTATAACGCCGAAGGCCATGCCATTTTAGTCAGCGTGAGCAAGCATTTACTCATGCAGTTATCGAGGACCACCAATGGGAGGTAAGGCAAGCACTTCTATACGAATTTTATTATTATGCTGCAGGCCCGATCCAAGTTGTAGGATAATCAGCATTTCGCCGTGCAGGAACCAATCTTTTGCTACCTTAAAAAATCTGATGACACTTAGTACTTTCACTAGCCATTCACATGTTGCTTTCAGTTTCTTAAAACTTCTCTGGATAGGTCCTCGCCTATGGTCCTTCGTTTGCTTTATTCAAACTATTGCGCTCTTATGGCCATTTCTAGCTTTTCTTAGCACATACATATTTTCGCGGAATATTCATTAGATAATAGAATGCGCGCTTTTTAAACATTTATTCAAGGCTTGAATCAACTTTCGAAGCTCATGAAACTTTTTTGTACAATATGCTTTGGAAATACGCATGAAGATTATTTTTACTACTTAATATCTTTTCTTTATTAAATCCTATACATTTTCTCTAGAGCAAGGAATTTCCCTCAATTTTTTCACTTTATCCATTTCACCTCCAGCCAAGTGGGAAAAGCAATAGAACACTACCGAGTGTCTGAGGTTTTCTCTCTGCAAAAATGTTTCTTTATGTCCTTTTGAATGAATTCCCAGTGTGAAGAGAATGGGTTAAGTATAACAACGAAATGACGTGTCAACCACTTCCATCCTTCTCCGGGTACTGGCCTTGTACAAAACACCATACTAAACCTCTATTATTTTTGTTCCTCCCTGTCCTGTCCTGACACCGTTTTCTCCTAAATAAAATGCAACCAAGTCTGAAGGACAATTTTGCATTTCTCATCTGCAAAGTGCTCAGCTGAATGTGACTCTCGTACTTTTTGGCGGCTAATCCTTCTGATTACAGGTCATGCGCTTTAGTTATTCAGCAAAAGTGCTGGAACTATCAATGTTTTTAGGTTCCTCATTTTCAGGCCTGTCATCGTGTACATAAATTTAAGTCAGTTGGCAGTTTCCATCCAGACAAAACGGATCTTACAATATAAAAAAAATAAGGATGCAATATAGTCCGATTTTGTTCCGTAGGTAAATAACTGTGGTGGAGAAATTCGGTAGTGAGTTCTGCAAACTTAAAGCAACAATCAAGGTGTTATGCTTAAGATAGACTTTTTGGGATAAAATCCTTAAGCAAACAAAAGTTAAGGTCTCACAAATAGAGGAGTAATTATTCACTAAGCTAGAAGGAAAAATGGTCTTTCGCAACTTTTTTTTAAGTTCCGCACAATTTTAGAAGGTCATCTGTGATTGTGTTTGTTCTTCTTCTTGCTACAGATTAAAATGATTGTGATTGAGTTTATCTTAATAGAAACTTAATGACTTTTAGATCCTTTTCTATTTTCTCTTCACTATGTTGGCAATAAATAGTGCAAGCGTAACACTGTCTGCATCTTTAACTTGGCATCTTGTATTTTGGAACTCGTATCCTAAATCTCTGGAGAAAAAATATACAAGTACAATAGTTGTATCTTTCTTTCTGCAGATACACTTAAAAAAAATCTCTTTATAACAGACTTATAAGCACAAAAATTAAGATATGGTATCTGTAACGGTATGCTGTAAACAAGCAAGATTAAGGTACCAGACTAGATGCCCTTAAGGGCTTTTGAAAGAATATTTTTGAGACTGAGGAAGGCGGGATCAATGAGTGACACTGAAGTAGCACAAGAGCTCAAGGAAGTCAAAGCTTTAACGTTGCTTTGTATCATATTACGTCAGAATGCAAGTATTCCCCCAAAACTTATCTACGCGAGAATAAATATCCTTCTCCTTTTAAGCTGCCTCATTATGATGGAAATGCCAGTGACTTAAAGATCCAGGTTCTCAATCCGTCAAAGAAGCTAGTTTATGAAAGGCAGGAATTTTTACAAAATAGTCTAACTAAAACTCTTACGAATAGTTAATAGTCTAACTAAAACTCTTACGAAAAGATGGAAGCAATCAGCTGGACTGGCAGCACTCGAACGATCTGAATGGTGTACACATGTTTTATCATTGGTACCACAAACCGACGTTGCTGGTATTCGTCGGTTGTGGCGACGGATGAGGTCATCAAATAAGCTACTGCTTCCTCCGATGGCTTCAAGTCGCCCAATTATGTATTTTTCCGACAAAAAGAACAATAAAGTCAAAATGTAAATTAAAAAAAAGTTTTAAACTTATTTTTCATATTACAAAAAAAATTAATGCAATGGTACATCACGGTCTTGCTTAAATCTTTATGAAGAATGGTTTATGACATACGAGTAAGGGTAAATGACTTTACGCATATGAATTCTTCAGCTATGTTGGCCGTCTGGGCCACTCTCTCCAACACTTGAAAGTGGTGTGAAGTGGTGTGAAGAATAGACAAGCTCCTTGCACCCTGGGTACCATTAAAGGTTTATTCACATGTGGATGGCGAACATATTCAACGAGATCACAAACTCCCGAACTAACTTCAATAATACAAAATAATTTCAATTTATCATCCAACCACTTAACTGGCACCTCTCTGCGGCACCTGATAAAAGAGTTTGTATGGTCAGTATTTTCTGTTCAACCTTCAAGAAAGTAGATACTCGAATCTGCGTCAACTATGGAGGTATAAGTCTCCTCAATACTGGCTGAAAGAATCTTCTTTCAGCTTGAAGACTTGATGGATCATATCTTTAGTTTTATGCATATCGAATCGATACATACCAATTTTTTACTAAATTAAAGGCTGATTACTGATTAGTTTGGGGGGGGGGGGGGGGGGGAAATGTGATTATGGTGTCACAGCCAAATTCGTCTGATTGTCCATGGTGATGGGTATGATCAATCGATAGAAATGCCACCATAAACTTGATTCTATGATATCATGAAGACATGTTAGATGTGATTTGAAATTTGAGCACTGAGGCTGAACAATGAATGCCTATGTGGGAGCCCGCAAAATTTGGGTAAGCCCGGGTCTTCGAAACCAGCTTATAAGAGGTGGTTTGATTATTTGCCATTGAAAATTTAGGCATAAGGCTGAAGGTTACATATTCATGAGGAGGGTTAGACGGAGCAAATGAAAGATTTTACTTTGAAAAAGTTTAAATTTCGCAGCACACAGCAGAGTAAAAATATGGATCACTTGTGAGAAAGAAGGGAATATTCCTGCCTTAACCCTTGTATCCTCAGCAGATTCGTTTTTCGTATAGTAAAGTAAAGCAGAAATAAGCGAACAAATTTATTTTGGAATAATTGCAAATTAGCAATTTATTAACTTAAAATTGTAGAAAAAGTATTATTTTATCACTCATTACTCAAACATCTGAAACACTTTTGAAATTGCGTAGAGTGTTGTAAGCATACTGGCTGGCAACAGTCCATGCACTCAAACCTTGTGTGATGCGAATTGCTTCATAACTTGTGCATTTTTCATCTTCTCGTCAATTTGTGGTCTGACAAGTTGGTCCACAAATATATCAAGGAACTTAGGCTAGAATCAGTTGCTGAATTTGGCTGAAGATTATTTTGGCCACGTTGTGAAAAAATGCTAAAGGCCAACGCTTGGTGCCTCTTTTGCAGGTATGTTCTCCTTGCATGTGATCCATTACATCAACTCCACCCTTATTATTGTTGTACAACATTATTGCCTGGGGCTTTGTTGCTTCTCCAACAGTTTCAGTGTCATAGTGCACTGTGGACAGTAGTAAAACAGCCTTATTTTTTCTGGGCACATAGTAAATTAATGAAACGTCATCATGAAAGCCAAAGAGAATGTACAGCTACGGCTTGGTAACATCTCCTTTGGTATGCACGTTTTATTTTTTCGCAGTGTACCAACAAATGCCAATCCACTATTCTTGAGTTTTTGGACGCCCCCAAGTGTAGTGAAAATTGTCGGCAACTATTGTTCGTCCAGATTTTAAATATTTGCTTGTCATATCTAGTAAAATTCGATGTCCTTGATTGATATTTCTGGCCAGCCCAGGAATTTTGCCGGTGTACAGCACTCATTTCAAGGGAAAATTGTTGGAGGAGTCAAATGCGCACCATACTTTTATCCCATACTTCATTGGTTTTGAGGGGATATACTGGGTAAATTTTGTATGTCCTTTGTATCGGAAAAGTTGTTCATCCGCAGTTATAGCGAGTCTTGTTGTGTATAAATATACTAATTGGGTAATTAGTATTATCCATACATCCCCTATTGGCGCAGCTTTATCGGTCATTTGCCTTGACAGGAATGTTCTTTGGTCATCGAAGCGAATAAAACGACTGATGGCCCAGATATGTTGAACCGACATTGTAGTTCGAAATACTGGAAGTGAATTAGTTTTCCAAAGTTCTTTCGTATGTGTGTGATTACGATGGCTAACACCAGCGGCAAGCAAAATACCAAAATATGCAAACAGCTCTTTCTCATTCACTAACTTCCATACTTTCGGTTTCCTGGGTTTTTTCTCACTGTTAAACTTTGCAGTTCCATCCACTGCTTTTCGATTGATTTCTCTCACTATGACCACCACCATATCATTCGTAATCAATTTTTGAAAAATATCCATTGGATTAGAAGTCAGCGAACGTCTGACATTTCCTCCAGACTGCCTCAAAATATTATGAGTTCGAACACGTGAAACTACTGAAGGGTTGCTTATCCCATGATGGACCATCAGGAACTAGATAACTACTACTATTTGACACTGATACTCGTATAGAAACCCCTCCAACATTGGGGGCTCACGGTTCTTCCACCTCATTCTCGTCATCACTGACTTCCACATACTCTGGACCCTCTACCACAATCCCTTCCTCACTGTCAGAAGTATCACCATCGGGAACGTAGTCTTCGTCTTGCCCATCTCCTCCCCGCCTTCTTTCCAAATCACCATCTTCCTGAACAAGGTACTCTCGATTTGTTGCAACTCCCGGGGGAGGAAAATTATTCTGCGTTAAAATAAAATTTAAACAATTTAACAGGAGAAGTGTGCCGGGCTATCGGCAACCAAAAAAACAGAAAACCAAAATTATAAGGCTAGATACTCGTAAACAAAAAAACCGCAACCACACGGATGGTGGTTGGTAATCGAATGGAAAAGAATATGCAAAACCGAAACAAGCCCAAAAGGGAAACGAAAGAGAACAGGAATTGCAACCAGCAGCTGGTTCCAAGCTGCGCACACCGTTTGCTCAGTACGGGGGGTTCGGCAAAGAGGGAACCGAACGTAAACAATGGTGAATTGGACGCCACCCGATTTTTATGGAAAATCGGGAAAACAAGATAAAAGCAAACAAATGAATTTTTCCCTGACGGGGAATTTAAGCGTATGTATTTTCTTGAAAAAAAAAAGGCCGGATATGGTGCAGAATAAATAAATAACAAACGTGGGACACCAAAGGGATTTAGATTTAGCCGACAAAATATTACACTAGATTTGGACGGCCGACGGAAGGCCCACGATTCCGTACGATCACACACGGGGTGACTCACTAGGTGGCAACGGGGTCGCGAACGTTTTAAAAACCAACCGTTAAAGGGTTACGGGGTTTGCCAGGTAAACGGTAAAGAGCCTTACGGGGCTCTATTACTTACAAATAACCCCAACTGGGGGTAAATCACACAAATGAAAAGATATCAAAAAAAATTAAGAGGGGTACTTATCTGTTTTCCTGCCTACTTGGGGTCGCTCCTATCTGTTTGTTGGGGTTGGTGAGGGGAGTGGGTACTTCCCGCCACTGTCACTCTCGTTTCGGTTTCGTCCGTTGGCTGCTTGTCTGTCGGGCTTCCGTCTTCCTCTATTGTTCAGGTTTTTTTTGTTGTTCGTTCGTGGTGTAGTTTTCCCTTAGTTTCCCTCCTTGCTCGTTTGCTCGTTCGTCTTATTGTTTTCCTTCAGATTTTTTTTTCCTTGTTGGTTTATTTTGTTCGTTCGTTGGGTATTTGTAAGTTCTTTCTCTGTTTTCGTTATTTATTTTTTTTTGCTATCGTCTTTGTCTCGTTACTTTTCCTCTTTTCTTTTTTTTTCTTTTTCCGGGTACTCTCCGCTATGACGGCTAGATCTTAATTGCCTAGCCGCACATTTCGGCTAGTTGCCACTCACACACACACTCATGCATGGTTCCACTAATTCAGCTGTCAGAACAAAGGGATTCACTTCCAGAGCTCTGACAACCTCCCTATGAAACCACCCAATCACG
This sequence comes from Volucella bombylans, assembly GCA_949129095.1. NCBI lineage: Eukaryota > Metazoa > Arthropoda > Insecta > Diptera > Syrphidae > Volucella > Volucella bombylans. The sequence goes on from OX422143.1 coordinate 140,601,542, forward strand.
CCAGTCGATGTTTTGTCGTGTTCGTTCTGTTCGTTCTGTCTGTCGAGTGACTGCTTGGGTCCATATTACGCCCTCGGACCCGGAACACTTTTGGGTAACGATTAAGGGGAGCTCAAATGGTGACCGCCAAGTAGGGAGGAAACATTTATTAAAGAAAACTTTTACTGCGGGGCCCGTAAGTCTCCTTGCAGACACGAATGAGGGGAACGGATCGTGGGGAATCGTGAGCTTTCTTTCACAATTATTGTTTTTTTTTTTGAGTTTGGGGTCTTGTGGGGTTTTACAAATTTATGTCGCTGGAAGCAAACAATATATATATTAGGGTGGGCTCTCGGCCATTGCTGGGGTGTCGACCTCTTCGGGCATCACGGGGGGGCCGACCGTCCGTCCGCTAGGGTCTCCAGGCCGTCCGCCTGGCTCTTCCAGGGGTACCTATATGGTCATCTCTGGAGCGGCTAGGCCGGGGGAGGGAACTGGATGCAAAGAATCTAGTAAATCCCACCTGTGCCGTGGCATCCAGAGCATGACGGGAAGAAAAGAACGGGGACGAAACAAGAAAAGGCAGGAGGGCAGAGGGGTGAAACAGACAACAACAGGACCAAAGGGAATGGAGGATTTTTGGGGCGTGATTTGCACGTAACAGATTCGCTTTCCTCTTCTGTTACTCTGAGAATTAATGGAAAGTCGTAACTTATAATAAAAACTGGTGATCAATACTCGTAGTTTTATAAAACTACCAAATAACTAAAAATTTACCTATTCAATCTATATTGTGAGACTTCCTCGAACCCATTCATTATCACAATGCAAACAACAATCAAAAACACTAAATTCACTCGTGGTAAAATGTAATAAAGAAAATGGTAAATAAAGAAAAACCACTAAAATTATTTGTACAATGTAGGTATACAGCACTTTGTTGTGCTGAAATGACAAACATCTACTGTGCGACTCACCAAATAACAAAAAGAAGATAAGAACAGCAATAAAGTGATTGGATCATTACAGGAAAGATATAAGTTAATAAATTTGTTGTACTTTTTATTTAAAAAAAAAAACAAAACAACTTTATTCAATGCCATCAACCTTAAGACTAACTTATGACAATTATTTCACTTAAAATCTAACCCACGATTCCAACTTGCATCCGGTTCCATTTCCCAGGTATTCGACTTCAGGTGAAATATTATTGTTCTGTTTGGTTGTTTACTTCAGACGCTGAGGCGACAGAACGGAAGCATGTGAATGAAGCGTGTGCAAAGTTTCGTGGGAACGATACTTTGAGGAATTCAGCTTATCTGTTGTTAACTTATATCTCCTTATCTAAATACTTATATCTCCTTATCTAATCAGACCTGTGGGGTAGCAGAAAGGATTATAATTGACAAAGTTTTTTTTTGTATGTATTCTGAACATGAACAGGAATGTATTCTTATATAGGGTTTTCCAATAAGGACTTGACAACTTTTTTTTTTAAATAAAACGCAAACCATTTGAGATACTCGTATTTCAAAAACTTTATTATCGGCTTGAAGTACAATCAAAACATTTATGAATGGAACTCGACTTCGTTCATATGGCCACCACGGGCACGTTTCGACCGAAACGGCCGTTATTTCGCGTTCAGTGTTGGCTCTGAGCTTCCGACATCGTCGGCGTGGTGACATAAACCAATGACTTAACGTAGCCCCACAGAAAATAGTCAAGCGGCGTTAAATCGGACGAACGAGGCGGCCAATCGACTGGCCCATTTCTTGAGATAACACGCTCACAATACTTACTCTTCAATAAATCGATTGTAGGGTGTGCTGTGTGGCTTGTGGCATCATCCTGTTGAAACCACATGACGTCCAAGTCCATATCTTCCAATTCGGGCCAAAAATAATCGGTGATCATGGCGCGATAATGCTGACCATTCACAGTAACGCCGCCGGTATGCAAACCGGATGAAGTGGATATTTTTTGTGGATGATGTGGTGATTCATGAAGCACATGTGGATTTTTACCCGACCAGTAACGCATATTTTGCTTATTGACGAACCTATTGAACCAAAAATGAGCTTCGTATCTGAAGATGATTTTGCGATGAAATTCATCATCTTGGCGCATCTTTTCCAGAACCCAATCGGAGAACGTACGTCGCATCAAATGGTCCATCGGCTTTAATTCTTGAGTCAGATTGATCTTGTGTGGGTGTAAACCAAGATCCTTACGCAAAATACGCCATAATGTGGACTGAGCGATGCCCAATTCTTGAGAACGCCGTGGAATTGACTGATTTAGATCGTTTGCTACGGACGCCTGAACGGTAGCGATATTTTCGACATTTCGACCAACCCGTTGTCTCACTGACATGGCAACATCACACAACGAATATGTAGACTCAAATTTTTGCACTAAACTTGTTATTGCCTGTCTACTAGGGCGAGAATTACGGACGAAAATTGGAATTAACGCTCTTAAAGTTGCAGTCACCGACTCCGAATTTCGGTAGAAAATTGTTATAATTTGCAGACATTGCTCGTTCATGTACTTTACCATGATGATGAAAATGTTGAGTTTACTAAATAAATTGACAGTGAAAGTTTGATGATTAGTGAGAGAGTACGTTCAGAAATTGAATTCAAAGTCATCAAGTCCCTATTGGAAAACCCTTTATATAATGATGTATTCTAACGAATCTTACTGAGGATAACGTGAATTGGCAAGCCATAAACTGTTATGGAATCTTCTGTACATACACGTGAACAGTCGAGTAGGTCTGGCCAGACCTGTGCATAGACAGAAGGGTTAAGACTCCAGCTGGGATCAAAGTTAGGAGCAGGGATTCGTTTTTTTGTTTTATTTTATTTATTTCATCAGCAAACTTTGCTTAAAGATTACAAATATTATTTAGGTACAATAATAAATAAAAATGTGCACGAAGTAGAGATAATTAAAGAAAATTAACTATAATTTAAAAAATAAATAAAAATAAAACTAGGTTATATTTCGAGCAAGCTGAATAAAATGCCTTGGAAGCATTCTCTCGAAATATAAAAACTTAGATGTCTACTTATTTCATTAAAGTATCTCAGAGATCTAGAAATTCTCTTATTCTGACCATAGCTTGTTCTATGCTCCATTTGGTAAAAGATGTGACGGTCCCTTAACACTTTCTCCAGAATATAAATTTGCAACATAGGTAACAGAATATGACTATTACATATGACGTCTCTCACACACATTATGTCATGTGCCTGGCCCATTCCACAGAATGTTATTATACCTAAGAGTTGACGTCTAGAGAAGTTGACGTCTATAAAAAGGCTATTTCGTAAACTGCCTCTGCACTCGTTTAGTGCGATCCGAGAGGGTTAAGTAGTTTAGATTCCAAACAATAGCGTCATATTTGTGAGGATCAGATAAATGTTTCTAGTTTCTTATAATAAACCCAACTATTTAACAAGCCTTCGTAACTATGTATACAATATGATAAACAAAAGTTAGTTTTGCATCGAAAATTATACCAAGATCTTTAATTTTCTTAACTCTTATTACGGACATGAGTTCAATAGCATAATTAGATGAATGTAGCATTTTTGATCTTGTGAAAGAGATAGCTATGCATTTTCTAACGTTTACCCTTAAGCAATTATTCGTGCACCAATTCGATAAATTTTTACGGTCCCTCTGAATCTTTATGCAATCATCTAGGTTTTTACATTTTAAGTTCATTCGCATACATTATACAGTCACAAAATTGTAATGTTGAACAATATTTAAAATATAAACAATGAAAAGGAGCGGCCCTAAATGACTTCCCTGGGGAACACCTGAAGTGCAAAATATTAATTTTCAAAAAATTAAAAAAGCTTAAATCCACTTCAGCATTGCTGAATGAAATCCAAATTATACAAGTTTCCCTATCAGAAGCGCAATCTTTGCTAAAGTCGGTATAGACTGACATCCAGTTTCAACTGCTATAATGACAAATGATGTAAAATGAACCAAATTAGATGTTGTCGAACGACTCGAAACAAAACTCACATATGTGCTCCTTAAGGTTAAAATCGATTTTATTTTTTACAGTAAATTCAAAAAGCTTATGTATGGAGGAAAGTTTGCAAATACCTCTATAGTTTTCAATGTCGTTCTTGGAGCCAAATTTAAAGATAGGAACTAAACATGAGATCTTCCAATCATCGAGGAATAAAACCGATAGTAGTGATAAGTTGAATATTCTACGTAAAGACTTGCAGATAGAGCTGCAACAGTTTTCTAATATTATTACAGGAATACCATCAGCACCGGACTTAGGAGATACCAACCCCGAACCGAATCCTGTAGAGACGAACAAGGAAACATCGTAATGGAGTCGCAGTTGATGGTGATGATTTGGAAAGAGCATTTTTGTAGACTGTATAATGGCGATGATGAATCAAATATCGCTGTCAGACAGAATGAACCTTTCAACCTGGATGATATAGACCAACAATTCCTTCCACTCGACCCGGATGAAACAAAGATAGCCATATCTAAGCTTAAATCCAACAAAGCTGCTGAACCGGACAAATTGACTGTCGAGCTCTTCAAAGTTTCAGGCGAAGACTTGGTAAGTAGCATAGTTCAACTCATAAGTAAAAATGGTTGGACGAATTTATTGTATGACCGATGAATGAGACCTCAGCATTGTTTGTCGGATCATCAAGAAAGGAGACCCTCTGAACTGCACCAACTACAGATGCATCAGGCTTCTAAACATCGCGTACAAGATCTTATCTACCGTATTTTGTGAACTCCTGATGCAGTTCATCAACGATCTAATTGAAAGTCAGGAAGATCAGGAAAGTCCACCATCAATCAAATATTCACACTATGGCCGATTTTGGAAAAAACCTATGAGCTCCATCTATGACAGCACAATCTTTCAAAAGTCCGTGCATTTACTCGCATACGCCGATGATATTGACATAATCGGAATGTCAGTGGGGCTTTCGCGAGTATTAATACGGAAGTGGCAAAGATGAGTTTAACTGTCAACAAGTGTTGTATATGCTGTCATGAGCGGAGGTGGAAGTTTTAATCTAACATATTTTATATTTCCTAGAAAAAAATCAACATTCTCTTCTATTGAAGGCAGTTCCTTCTGGCGCCAAGTTTTCACATATTTCGGGATGGGTTCAAGTGACCATATTTGCGGATTGGTTCAAAAACTTTTTATCTTATGTAAAACCTACAAGAGAAGACGCAGTTCTCCTTTATTTGAATGGACACTAAAGTCATACCCGAAAGTGTTGAATGTTGCAAGGGTTAATGGTGTAGTAATCATATTATTACCACCACATTCAACCCATAAAATGCAGCCGTTAAGTAAGCCTTTTATGTATCCATGTATCCAGAAGTTTATTATATAAATGGACTAGATTTCCATAAATGGATTTGAATCCACTGGAATTTATCCATTTCACAAACACCTATTTAAAGAAGCAGTGTTCATTTCTGCGTGAAATGATAAAGAAGAAGCGCCTTCTGATTGAAGAGCATTGAAATCTTGGCATAATTCGAAATGATACCTATTCAAAAGCATTACCCCAGCTTACTGACAGTCCAATTGCTAGTACGAGTAAATGTCTTTCACTTTATCACATTTTTGATACTGAATCGCAAGGCTTCAAATCTTCAGTACAATTGAATCCATAACACACTGCCTCCGCCGCAAAGTCAGATTATGTAACACCTTCGGAAATATTTCCGCCACCATCAATAAAACAGCCACTATAGAAAGCAAGACGACTTCAACTGTTTTGGCAACTTCCCCATACAAAAATAATTGCGACAATAAATAAGAGAAAAGGAACTGCTGAGAAAAAACAACAAACATTGAGCCTTTTTAGCAAAAAAAAAAATCGTTTAGTAGCTCCGGAAAAATCACAAAGTGCGGTTAATCCAAAAACATCCCCCAATCGTAGCTCTGGCGAAATTTTTGTTTGTCAAAAAACAGATGAGTTGAGATGGACAATTTTGATGATATTTCACTCAGAGAAAAAATACCATGTGTTTAACTGACAAGAAATAGACTACATGTCTACAATGTTTAGGCTGATGAGGCTTGCCGGCCAGGAAGAAACGCTAGATTTCCTTGCCAATCATCTGATGAGTAGGTCGGTTGGCAATCGGAATAATTTAAAAAACTCATTTAAATTGTGTTGAGATACAATACAATCTATGAACAAAATATAAAAAAATCGGTTGTCATACTTGTGAAAATTGCCCCAATAAATTTTGTTATGTGTGTGACCAATTTATTGTAAAGGCCCAAGGAAGAGCTGTAACTGAAAACGTAAAGCAGGCTTATCAACTTTATTTTAATCGTTCTATAAAACAAGACAAAATTTCATCCGAGTTCCGTACTTAGTATGGAGCCTAAGACCGAGCCTGTGATCGTCAGACTCATTGATGAAGATTCTATTTGAGAAATAGGTCCTTACCATTTTACAGTTCGGTATTTTAGACAGCTCACAATTCGTTCTCAGTTTGCAGAGGTAAACGCGTTTTCCACGTCTATTGCTTGCTGCCTCTTTTCCAGCTTCTGCCCTGTGTTAGGTTTCGAGCTTTAGTTATTATCGCATTTGTTACGTCCACGGTTGAGCTTGACTTACGCAAACCGTATTAGTGTTCTGATAGACCTCATGCTGCTCCAAATGCTGGCAACAATCTACTGCTCAAGGGTTTTTTCGACTGTCTTAAGCAGGCAAATAAGGCGATAAAACGAAGGAACATTTGGGTTTAATTTCGTCTTTGGCAGAAGTAATAGCCGTTGGCACTTCCAAGGGTGGGGAAAAACGCCCTTTAGAAGACATGAGTTAAACGTTTCGGCAAACAAGTCCAGTCTAGCTTTAGTACCGGTTTTTAAGGCTTTATTTGGAACACCGGGGCTGGATGCCCATTGATTTGTTGTTCCCGACCTTTTTATATGCTGTGATCATGAATTTGATCAACCAGCACCCTACTTTATTGGCGAGGAAAGAGGGTAGCAACTTTTTTCCATAACATTATCGGACATGTTGGCGATTGCGTGGGGAGGCCTATCAGCCGCACTGATACAGATACAAGATTTCTAAAGCAAAGGTATTTGTTAAACTTAGTCGGGTTCTTGCTTCTCGATATGCACTGAACGTAGGAAGCACCTGCTGGTCTTCGGCATCCGGAGTCCCTGAACGCTGTTCTTCTTATTCAGTGGTATACCGACCTCGGTTACCCATTTTGGAAGGTGTACCAGTATACAGGTGGTCCCCTTCCCAGCCTAGATATGGATGCATTACATGCAATGACTACTAATGACGCTACCTGGGTTACGAAACCTTTGCGATTCTTGCTTCAATTACCGCCTCGTTAACGATGAAGCTCACAAGATCTTGATCTAGGGCATTAACATCACATTTAGATCATTAAAGTGTTGTCGGGTTACTGAAAATCGCTGTCACCTGTACAGCGGTGGTAAATACGAGTATTATAGCATTATGATGAGTATGAGACAGACAGAATCACAGAATCACAGAGACAGAATCTGATCTTGTTGTGCTAAACGTATTTTCAGAAAACGTATTTCAAGAAGAGCCCACCTTCTGCGATATGTATATGGACTGCCCCATTCTGCCCCGAGTATTGGTGGAAAAAAGCATTTCCGTAAACCCAAATTGTTGACGATGCCTTGGTGAGTCAGATATTTCGAGTTAGGTTTCTGTATTATTCGTAGTGTCGCTATATCAATTTTGATTTCATGAACAATTTGTTTTAAGGGGTCTTGAGACGCTTCGCAATGATTTTCTTGGGTATAGTTTTAAGTGCGTTTTCATATTCTGTACATCCCCTGCAACCGGTTATATGTTCGGATTCAACGCTGTTGGATTTTGCGAAACAAACAATTCGGTTTGGCCGTTTTCCTGGCATCTAAAGCACAAAGCCGTTCAGTCGTTAGGGCTTTTGTAAAGTGTTCGAACTCAAAGCAACTAAATCATCCTTTTAATACCGTTTTTTCTCGTATTCGACAATAAACCTAGCCGATCCCCACTTTCCTGATTTTTAGCAACTTCATTCTGATTTTCTGTTTGCGTTCTACCGTAAGCTTTTCTGAAGTTCTCAATCATTGCGATTTTGAATTCAAAGAAGTCTTGCGTAGTGGACCAAACTCCTTGAGCTTCCTTATTTTTGCAGACCGCTGTTGTTGGATTCGCTGATTAGTTTAGCGAAAGCAGGAGGTCTCCGCCTGCAGTTTTTAAAATTCTTCCCAACTTAATGAAGTGCAGTATCAGCCTTTATTTTCCGAAGCATGTGATAGGGTCACCGAGGGCGGTGACATTTTATAACCCGTTGACCACTTTTTTCTGGCTACTTTAACCCATGTAGCTTTGACTTTTCTTCTTGATTTTGTTTGAGCTTTGGCCCAGTGCACACTACTTGGCTGGCGGTTTAGCTCGATCCGTGCTCTTGTTAGCACTTGTTTTCTCCGGCGAACTTGCTCGCATCTTTTTAATTCGATTTCCAGAGATATCAGCGTCTCTATTTCTACCGAACGATGTGTTTTTGACGATCGTCTGTGTTGCTTTACTCATCGCGTTGCTTGAAGTGACTTTATGAGCGTACCCATTTTCTTAATTTCTCCATGGACGTTGTGCTTATCCCTGTAGAAATTAATAGGACTGTTGATTTTCGCTTCCAGCTGTAGCATTTTTGTCATCTCGTATTTGTTACAGCCGGCTTTATCGCATCGCGAGCGCATATTTTCTCTTAGAGAAGTCCCATTAGTTAGCGCATGTGCAAGCAGTTTGTTCTTCATTAATGGATCGGAAGCCGGATCTATGCATTAATGACTACAGCATGCAAATTTACCAATGATGTAGCAAGTGCATTAGCACAATTATTTGTATTTCTATTTTTATGGCAGTCATTGTACCTCGACGGACCGTGGGCCTTTTGCACTGTCCGCCGAGCTTCGCTCCTTTTCTTACTTTCCATGTTTGACTTTTTTAGAGTATCCACATCTGTCAGTTTTTGGTCCGCGGGTTGTGTCTTAATTTCCAACAACCCAGAGAGTGTGAAATTTCTTTCCATTGACCCTCGTAGGCCGACACTATCTACCACGTGGGGTCGGGCTAGATGGGAGAATTGACTAAACTCCACACGCACAAGAACGAGACAATGGTTTGTTTAATAGGTCTCAGAGAATAAGATGCTTCTTAAAATGTTAACTTTACTATACGACGTAAGAAAGCTTAAAATGGAAGGAAGAAAGTCTGCCTGGTAAGACACAGAATATTGGATGCTGTCGTTTTTGGTAGCAAGACATTCATGGTCGGTATTGTTTCACAAAATATTTTAAATTGATATATGCACACCAGAAAAAAGCTTCCACACCTGTTTTGAAAATCAGTCCTCAATTTGCGAAATGTGTTGAACATTACATGACCTTTTGGTCCTCATAATTGACCAATAGAGCTCCCTTTATTATGCATATGTGAGGCGAAGATCCGAAATTGTCAATTCAGCATCGATAGCAACAGTTTGGCCCTAATCCTTCTACTTTGTGGAAAGTTTTATGAAATGATTTCGGCCTGCAACCGTATGAAAGAAGTGAATGAAATGTATTCCCGATACCATGGCCAGCGACGGGATTCGTTGACTGGGCTCTTGAGCAGTCGACCCTTATTTTTATTGAAAAACGTGTTTGGTGACGAGGTCCACTTTTAGCTCAGTGGGTTTGTGAAAAAGCAAAATCACTATTCTTGGGGTAAGGCGAATACAGAAGATATTCTTAAGATGGTCATCACGCTGGTGGCATTATAAACCTTTATTTTTCCAAAAATGAGACCGGAACCCATGTTTCAGTCAAAGGCCAACCCAACATTGTCTCTATTATATATGCAAAACATTGATCCGGACGATATGTGATTTCTAACTGCCAATTAACATTATTCGCGAAAACGACCAGTGAGTAAGCCTAAGTCAATGCGATTTGATGGCACTCGGTTACTTCTTGCTTTATGGAGATAAATAGCAAATAGTTCAGGCCTTGGAAGCCAATAATATTCAACGCGATATTGGTGAGACAAGGTCCCAAATGCTGGAAAAAAAAATAATTTATACAATTGAACAAAATTCAACTCGTGTAAAATGAATACTCGTGTGTAACACCGCATCCTCTTCCACTTAACATACAAAAGTCCTTATAGTTCGAAGCATTCGAACTAAGGAATGATGTTGGTGTACTCGTACACTGCAAAACTTCTGCGCCAAGCACCCTGAAGGTGAACTTAGAATTCCAACAATACATCGTAATTTCAAAGATAAAAATCTTTAGTTCAAGGATCTCACAATCCGCCTTTATACAACTTTAATACAGATGTAGGGAGACATTCGGAGGAATGCCAAAGAGGAGGTTTATATGAGAGAAACATCTGTTGGGGTTAGAATGTTAATTCAAAATCTGTGCTCCACCTAGGAGGTAGTTATATATGACACTTGGAAACTGACATATGTCCATGTTTGCAGGATGGCACTACATGCAACTGGTGTGTTTGTATTTTCGTATGGTTCATCATTCAATTAGTACAATGTACAAGTATTAAGGAAAAGTATATAATTAAGAACCTGCATGTCATCGCTTATTATATTATGTCTTACGAGACAAATAATGAGTGGAATTGACTTTCAAGGATATTGCTTGCAGAAGTAAGTTCATTGACCTACTCTCTTTCCACATCCATTTGCACAGGGCCTTTATAGTTTCTTCTGTTTTCTTCCTTTATTGTAGTCATTGCGGATTTAAGATAAACGATTTTCCCACAATTTACTTGTTATCGAATCCATTTTAACTTTTTCAATATACGTTGTATTTTATTTCTTTAAGCGAAGCTATCGCAATTTTATGACACTTGATTTAGTTCTGCGAACGTAGTAGGCAGTCCGTAACATCCCGAGTATACTTTAGCAAAACCAGATAACGAAATGAGTGAATAAGGTTGTAACTGATCGCAATGAGATAGTAGAGCTCATTTACATCCTTTTGTCATGCAAACTTAAAATAAGAGAGGTTGGAAAAATGTCTAGTGCTAGGGTTCCTTAGATTTGCCTTTAACAGTTATTATGTTAATGAAAACCAATTGATTACCTATCTTTAACTCCCTTAAATTCTTCACTTACATTGCACTTGCCATTGCCCCGTATAACCTGAACGTAAGCATCGCAACCTATGCAAATGTAATCCTTTCTAATTTGTCAGCAGAATGAAACGACGATTTTTTTTTTTCAATGATTCGTTCGAAGCTTTGGGCACGAATGTGGATCTAAGTGTTATTCGCAGAATGCAGTGAAATCACCGTCAAGACCATAGATGTGCAGTCACGGCTACCGAATGAGATATTACATTATGCTTTGAACTAGGTTAGGTAAGGTTAGAGTGCTCCAATTGAAGTGCATTATGATCAGTTGTAAGTCCATTGTAATACCACATGGAGAGTGTAGGAGGGCGATGCCCTGGCTGAACCGCAGAGTTCCCTTGATAAATTTGTCAAGATCAAGGACCTTCATAGATCAGATATCATTTGCAAGTAATACTCAATCGCTACATAACCTTCCATTGATACAGAGATTATGTTTGTGAGTTAGGTTAGGTTAGATTAGGTTAAGCAGGGGAGTGATGAATATGCCATCACACAGACACTAGGCACCAAAACGGGCCCATCGCGATCCCTGTGGAACCAGTTCAATTTATTTTCAAATGGCAAAAACCTAAACAATCGCCCTGGTGAAAAACACAATTTTCTTGCAAAAGCCAAGAAGACCTTTGAAGTTCGTGCCGTCTGTTTCCTCTAGGTTTTCGAAAAAGTATTTCCTAAAAAATTTTCTTCGACTACGCGATATTGCCTCGCATTCACACAGTATGTGTGTTGTGCCCGCAAAATCTACAAATATTCATATCTGACAATTTGAATCTATTTGCGGGTTTCCGCAGGAGACAGTGTCCTGCCAGGATTCCAATTATTTTCCTAAGCTTAACCCTGTTTAATTTTATTAACTCCCTAGATCCCTAGATCTGGGCAGAGGACCTTGGATACCCTGTGTTCTTCAAGAATTGACCACCTTAGGTTGGCAGTCTTTGTGATTTTTTCCTCAATATGCAGAGTAGTCCTCCTTTTCTTTTCATTTTCTTTCAATTTCCTTCAATAACGCAGTTCCCTGTCACCCAGCACAGTCTTACACGGTTTTGACTGCATAGTGCCTTGAGGACTGTGTGGCAGCCCCTGACTATGTCAGAGTTGATGTTGGTCGATTCCATTGCCACGATTGCGGCCTAGCTATCGATGTAGATAGCGATAACTCTTTCGGATACCGATCTCATCTGCATTAGCTCAGCCGCTCTGAGGACAGCCAGAACCTCTAATTGGAAGACACTGCTCTCGTGCGGTAGTCTTATAGACACTCTTAGCTCTGGGTCTTTTGAGAAGATACCAGAACCTGTTTCTTCCTCTGTTTTTGGGCCATCTGTGAAAATTGCCAGTCCTCACTTCGGATATATTATATCATACGGAATGTCGAAGTCGACCAAGGAAGAATTTCATCAGTTACAATTGGATTGCCTGGCAGTAGCTCCGTTAGGACCGTACCATATCCGAAACTACTGCTCATGAAGTAACCCAGATTAGTGAGTCGTATCGCACTGTTGCCAGCAAGTTTGTGGATTTGTAAATCAAGCGTGTGGTTTTCTTGTTCCTTGTTTCGCGCTGTTCGAAGGAGACAGTTCAACTCCGTTGAGTTTGGAGTCAGGATTAATTATCTTAATAATATGCTTAATTATCTCACTGAGAGATGCGGGGCAATGTGTAACTACTCTTTAATTCATGATGTTTGCCTGACTGTCTGCGTAAACCATTTTAGTTGAGTAGTTGCAGGAGGACAGATTTAGCTATAGCAAAAGAGTTGTAATATGTTAGTCTGGAGAGGTTCTTAAAGCCTATGTACACAAAGCGGGCCATAAAATACCAATACCATAAGTTAGAATTAGTCACATGATCGTGGTATAGACCTAATCCATGACTTTGGGTTATAAACCCCACATCGAGCAACCCTATTGCATGAGTAGAGGGCAAGTAGAGTTATTTTTTCATAATTTTTTCTTGTGAATGTGACCACCTAAGTTTTGGCCGGACTCACTCTAAGTCTTAAGTGCTTGCGGGTGTTTTCCCGGATAATAAAGAGTGACGCTATCACACCATATCTGGCACTTATGCCGTGGTAAACTAGAGAAAACACACTCTTTGGGTCTTCCCCTGTGTGGTTTCTTTAATGTAGAACAGCAACCTACGGATGCATTCATGTCTCTAGTGCTAAAAATGAAGAGGATAAACATACAAGCAAAGTAATTTCCTCACTTACTCAGTTAAGTGAATCTACAGTCCGTGTTAAACCTAGGTATCAAAAACCAAGTCTCCTACGATTCTGTGCTACGTTGTCCCTAAGGCGTTAGATTGGGCAACTAATTGAGCTGGTGCTGTGGCGACCATTTGCTCAAAATCGTCCAGTCATCTCTAACGTAGAATCTGTAAGATCGACGTTGCTATACAGCCATTAGAGTTCGCTGTTGTACCTCCTTCTCCATTCCCAGTCAATATAACCGATACATAAAAGTACACGCAAAATCTTTCCCTCGAAACGGCAAAGTTATTCTTAATCCATTTCAGCTATACATATTGACTGGGATGAAGAGTATCTTAAATGAATCCAGCTTGGTCTTACGTGAGAGGTTTCAGAGCCCAAAGAAATAGCGATTGGCAAGAGTAATTCTGAGTCTGATTTCTGCGCTCGCTGGTGTCATTGATGCTAAGATAAACGAAATCTTTAACTACCTGGAGTTTATAACTGCCAATGGTGATATTCAAGTCTATTCGATGGTGGTATAGACTAACCAGATTGTTCTTGAATGGTTTCAGACGTTCATATAATACGGAAGAATGGTCCTACAGGCGATATGTCAGATCTTCTTTCAAGTGAATTGGACTAGGATTTTCCTATTCATTGAGCATGACTTGCTCCGATTATATCTTACAGATGAGCTGGTGCACTTTCCCAACCAGACTATCTCCAGCTACTTCAAATAGCTCAGCAGGCAATCCGGTTTATATTCGATATTGCGACCATAATATCGTCAAGGTCTGGCATAGGATATTCTCTGTCACCTTTGTCTACAATAAATGTTTCATCTTATTTGACAATGACATCGGTATTTTCACCACCATCGCTGTTAGACAGCCTGCAATAGTAGCTTTTCTATATTCTCAGTACCGAATAAGACTCCACTATTAGTTGTCCTGGTTCATCTTTTCATGCTTTCATACTGGCTTTGTAGTCATGTCATGTTTGTTTCGTTCTCAGTTAAAACTATCGAACGTGATTCCTCCAGTGAATCCTATCACATTAGTAGCAGCTTCTCTGAGTGCTCGTTAACAACATAACTATTCTTTTCCACAGTTTGCATATGGTGACTAGGATTTTGTGAGAGCTTAACGGAAACGCAATGGATATCTGGAAGTTTTACTCCAATCAGACAAAACCTAGTCAGAACTTTAATTCTGCCCCTTATCACATATGCTGAGGTAGTATACAGTTGTACTGCCTCTGTGTTCCAGCGTAATCTACATATAGAATTTAATGATGTGGTAAAATACATCTATGGTTTACAAAGATATGATCATGTTTCACAGTACTCAAAGTGCTTGCTAGGAATGCCCCTGAAATACTACGTTGACGCCAGGAATAGCATTTGTCTACATAAAATCTTAAAAATTAAGACGCTTGCGTATTTAGATGAAAAATTCAGGTTTTCTCGGTAATCACCGTTACCTTAATTCATTTTTTTTTTTTTTTTCATTCACGCTATCAAAGTATAGAACTCTCCACTAATAACTTTTCGATTTCTAATGTCATGCACTTTAAAAGTTCAGTCTTTTGCCATTACTCTTCCCTTCGTTAGATCCTTTACACAGTCACTCTTTAGTGAGAATCGCGTATATTGTTAGACTTATCCATCTCGGACACTGAGCATATGTCCGGTCTAGGAATTTCTAGAATGGAATTCGTCTATGATACTGTCAGCCTTATGTACTGTAGCCCTTTAGGGTCATAAACACAAATCAGGCTTATATTTCCGAGTTAGGATTTGCTGCGGATTGATATGAGGAGCACGCTAACATGCAAGGAGCTTAAATCGACATCCAAATGAGCATTGTCTGCAACCATTGTCGTAGTTTATGACACAGTTTTTCATCCTCTTTTCGCCCAGCCTATCGCATCGAATTTCTTGGGTTGCTATAATAGAGGGTGACCAGATAGCAATGATAGTTTTTCCTATTATTGTGTTTCAGCAGCAGTCAAAGTTACTAATAATATTCAGCTGTAAAAATACTCAGTAAGGTTAGCAATTTCATCATGCATCGTTTTACGCTTGGAATTAATAAATTATTAATAGTGTGCTTTGAATCCGTAGCACGGTGGAAAAGTTTGAGCGTGAGTTCACTCTATTGAATCTTAAGCCACCAACTATACAGAAATTGGTGCAAAGTTAAGAAAATATAGCCGCCGCAGCGGCCAGTATCGAGGAAGACCCAGAAATGTCGATTCGGCGCCGATCAGCTGAATTGGGCAGCGCCAGTGAGTCAATCCGGCTTATTTTGTGGTTGAATTTGGGCTTACAAAAGTATAAGAATGTGCTGACGTAAGAATTGAAGCCAGACGACCATAGACAAGGACGTGAGTTCGCTCATTGGGCGTTGGAAACGTTGGCCTGAGATCCGGATTTTGGCCAAAAAATCATCTTCTTGGACGAGGCCCATTTTTGGCTCAGCGGCTAAGTCAACAAGCGTTCGGCCAAGCATCAATGCATCTACAAAGATTGACTGTTCACGGCATGGCGCCATCATCAGACCTTATTTCTTTCGAAATGAGGAAGGAGACATCGTTACCGTCAATCGTCTCAGGTATAGAGCGATATTAACTGACTTTCCGTAGTCAGAATATCGATATATCCGAGCTGTGGTTCCAACAAGACGGCGTTACATGTCATACAAGCGACGCAACGCTCGAAGTTGTGAATTAGAAATTTGGCGACTGTGTCATCTAACAGCGAACGTTCATCAACGATTTGACACCACTTGTTTATTTTCTCTAGGGCTTCTGCTTTATAGAAGTGTACGGTTTCCGCGGGTTATTTGGTCGCGGAAATCGTTTACCGGAGTCGTTAACATTATATCCATCGATGGCTGTTGGTTTCCTCTGGAATGGAATTTGGTTTATTTCACGGAGGAGACAAAAGCTTCCGTTTCAGTACCCTCATTGGAATTATCAAAGCCGCCATTGTTCTATGTGTCTGACACAACAACGGAACTCCCCTTAGATCTGGGCTTCGAATATACCGAAGTAGCTCTAAAGAAATTTGAAAATTAAAACAAGTTTAAAGTTTTTTTTTTCAAATTATGAGTGTGTCCGCCAAATTGTTCAAGCTGACTAGAGCAGTGGACGTTGCCGTTGATCCGTATATGAAGGAGAATTATTCTAATGCAAACACTCTGCATTCCTTTCTCATCTGCAGCCAGGGATTACCTACACTACTTTTAGTCAAAGGTACTTAGCTCCCAGGCAGAGTGTTGATGTTGATGGACAGAAGCCTAAGTGTCGATGCTTATGCCTTCAGAAAATGCTAGTCCACCATTTGAAGCCTATGGTGTTATGCATCATGGCTTTCTTTTGACTGAAAAATAAAGAAAACACGACATTAACAATTTGTATGATCAAATTGTATGATTAACAATAAAAAATAGTATCATGACAATAGCGTTACCAATTTAGTTTAAATTTGCAGCAAAATGTGCAACTCAAAAGAATCCACAACTTCTCATTCCACATCGCTTGACAGTCGTAGAAATGTGCTATAAGTTCCTCAAAAAGGGATACACGCACTTAAATTTTGATCGTTCGCACGCGACTTCTTTTTTTAAGGACAACACATGTCAGGTGCTGTAAATTCAGTGAACTCCTATAAACAAATCGAACAACTCAGTTTATTATAGTCTGCACCTACACCTACATAGACCATAAAAAATTGAGTCGGAAACGTAAATGTTCCACATACGACACAGAGGCCCAACAAATTTTAAAAATACTTTTTGAGTGGGGTGAATTTCATTTAAAATATTAAAAGTTTTCAAATTGCAAAAGTTTTTAGGAATCTTTAACGAAGTGGAAAATGAGGCAGTGTTAAATGTATTTTCGCCCTTTAAATGAAATAGAATTAATGAATGCCAATGTGAACAATTTGGTGTGCTCAAATTTGTAAGTACGAGTATACTGTTTAAGTATTTAATTGGACATTCCACTATCTTGACAACCTTTGGTCATTATTTCAATAGTTAAATTCAAATACAAATTAGAAACAACATATAACATGACATTGTACGAGAATGTGGCATTTTTATTTTTATTTCTTTTTCCTGACTGTTAGAGACCCCTTAGATCTATCGAAAAAAAAAAAACAAAAACTAAGGGAAATTTGAAAGCAAAATTAACTAACAAGCTAATGAAATTGTTGTAGCGAGCACCTTTGCAATTTCAGCGGTAAAGTTTTCCCCATTTTTTTATTCCTCCTTTTGTGCAGGGATGGTCTACTAAAAGTACACTTACATAATTTAATGTGAAAAAAAATAAAACTTTTTAATTGGGCAACGCTGTTGAATTTTTACGGACCAGAGTCTGTAGTGTTGCGTCGCCGTTAGATGCAAAGCATACTTACTTCAACTTACGAAGGACATACGTTCAGAGAAGTTTTTCTGTGGAAGCACATAAGCAAACATATTCGTTTACTGTTACTCGTTCCTAATTATAGAACTTTGGACGTGTTCTAAAGCTGGTTGGGACATTTTTTCATTTTATGCAAGTCAGTTATTTAACCTACTGTAATTGCATATGTAGATACGAGAATATAATTTCTAAGAGCTAAATCAACAAAAGATCTAAGATCAATTCAATAGAATAAAGGACTGTGCAATAATGAGGCAAATGATGGCGACTAAGACGTCCATCGTCTCTGTTTTATCGGCCTTGAATAGAGACTTTACAGAAAATAATCCATTTGATTACATGATTTCGGAAGTTAATAATTGCAGGTCGATAACGCGAAATTAAGCGCTCATTAAATTCTTCCTTGAATAAATTGATTAGAGAGCGCGCTGAATGGCATATTCCGCTATTTTGTTGGATCCACAGCTCTTCTACTTTAACCCATTTCCGACCGGTGTTCGATTAGTCGAACGTGAAAAATAATTTTTTGTAACTATGAAGGTAAATGATATCAAGGAGGAAGTTAGCATCCAATATTACTTTGTTCATTGGCTATTCGAAAATAATATTTAGCACCCCCACCCCAACCCATAATTCTGGTGGGGCTACAAAGAAGTGATGAGGAGTTATAGCTAAAGAACTGAGCTATCTTTTGCAACTAAAAAATCAACACCAGGCAACACTGATATGAGTCAAAGTTAGTGTTCGATTAGTCGAATATAAGTGAATAGACAAGGCTATTTCAGTAAAAAGCAATTGTTTACTGAATTTGTTTTAATTTTAAATAATATAAAGAACAGTAGTGATATTGTTTAGTAATTGATGACAGTAGTAAGATTTTGAAACAATGCGAATGCATATGCTTGGTACATTTCTCGCAGATCCAAATTGTCGCTTTGCCACAAGCTTTTCAACTGACATCGACGATATTTTCCTTCCGGCTGACGGACGATGCGGTGTTCACCAACCACGTTTAGTAAGTTGCGCGGTCTCTGGAACTCCAGGTCTTCATCCATTTGTATTCCTTCTTTATCGTCGGTCACCAGAAGGAGCTCAGTGACGGACAGTTTGAATTCTTTCTGGCTGATTGGTTTCTCGTTGTGTGTGCCTGTACCATTTTTCTCCACAGATGTTCACTAGACAATTTTGAATAGCGTTGTTATGGTGATCAACGCCGCCCATACCATTGTTATAGCTGCGAAGCACAGCAGGCTGATCAACGTTGACCAATTTCCCTTCTTCTCTTGGCCCTTGCTTGGAAGCTTTAGTTTAGAATTTGATCATAATTTGTACAATAACCATGGTGACCTCCTTTTTATCTTCCCAGCGACAAAGAGTGATCTGGTTCTTAGAGTCGTACATATAATCATGTGTGCCACGAGGCGAATCTTTTTCGGTCTTCATATTAGTAGCACCACCAGCTACACGATTACAGCGAACAGTTCCAGTGGCACAGAATCCCTTTTCTTATAGCAAGCACAGAAGATGATAGGATCTGAAGAAAAAAATATTACTCGACATCGATGAGTACATGGAGAACTACATCAACTCCAAGGCTAACCTCTGTGTCGTATTCATCAGATTGTCCACAGTAAGGGATGAAACAGAATAAATAGCCAGTTGACGAACAGAAGCACCACAGTTTATATCCAAAGAGAATCGGTTTTCCCGACCGAAATAGGCCACCATCTGCTCGTCTATGGACAAGAACTCAAAATTAGAAAATTTGCAGCATAGTAATTAAATGAAAATTAAAATAAAATTAACAATAAATTGAAATCTATTATTAATAAAATTTTAAAGAGTACTAGCAACTAAGGCTCTTCGTAAGTATATATAGGTTAAGTAGTAGGTGTGTTATAGAGTTAAATTTATGTTTGTTTAAGTTTTAATTTTGTGAAGAAGAAGTAATTTTTTTATGAGATCAATATTTTTGAAATTTGGATCTTGAAGTCGTTCCAGTACGGTTAGCTGATTATTATTGGTTAGTTGAAGAGGGTTATTGGCTGAAAGATAACATGCTCCTAAAACGTGAGATATCGTGGTAGTGGTTTTGCATTTCGGGCACATATGGGGTGTTCCATTTTTTTAAAAATATTCGTGAGTCAGTTGGGTGTGTCCTAAGCGTAAACGAATGAAACTTATTATGTTCGCCTTAGAAATATTGGTAGGGAAGAAGGGACTGTTTTTCTTTTGGTGTTAATGGTTTGATAGTGGTGCTTGTATTGAGTCCACTTCAGTGCATGATGTTCTTTGATTTTATCAATTATTAGTCCGTTCAGATCCCTTCTGCTTGAGGATTGGAACATAGATTTGCAGCATGGTTAGCGAGTTCATTGTCTACAATTCCAACGTGGCCTGGAACCCAAATTAGCTCTATTTTCGTGGGAGTTTTATTAGAGTGTCTCGAATTTGGCAATTGCCGTGTTATCATTGTTTACAACAGAAAGACAGTCAGTGCAGATCGTCCATTGGCCGGCAGTTTGCGAGAGCCTTTTGACGGCTTCAAATACGGCTTGAGCTTCTGCTGAAAAAATTGCCGTTTCACCTGAAAAGGTGCCTTGTATGATAGTCGATCCATTGTGTGCTGTTACTACGTTATCAGCGGTTTTCGAGCCATCTGTATATATAAACTTCCACTTTAAAGTAAAGTCACATAAGATTTCTTGAAACATCTTCTTATATACCAGAGTACAAGTATTGTCTTTGCGAAACTGGAGGAGATGCAGTATGGTCGAAGACGAATTCAGGTACCAAGGTGGTGAAGTTGGAGTGTATTTTGTAAATGGTTTAAATAGAATTTCCAAATTTTGTGCCGTTTTTAAGCTGTTATGTTTAGTATAGGGGATTCTCTTTTGACGTATGTGTTTTAGAGCTAGGGCTACATCTTTGTCGATAATTGAGTCCGCTTGAAACCATAATTTGGCAATCAACTTAAGTGACACTTCGGAATATCTTTCTTCAATGGATGGTAGGCCAGCTTCAGATAAGATGTTTTTGATGGGGATTGTGGGAGAAGCTCCTATGTTTCTTCTTGCTGATTCGTGGTAGATGGGTTTTATAATGTTTTTTTGTAGATTTATGGCAGGAACCATAGATAACTAAAGCGTACTCTATCTTACCTAACACAATATTTTACATATATAACATAAAGTATTAATATGACCGTTACTTTTTCTTGGGGAAAAATACTAAATGATATTGAGCCTTGACGAAAACGCTTTTTTAAGAGATGTACAGTGATTTCTCCAATTATACCTGTTGTTTACAAGAAGACCTAGAATAGTTAAATAAGACACACTTTCAATTGCAATGTTATTAACAGATAAACTAACATTATGACAAACGTGAAGCAATTTACATTTTTCAATAGAAAGCTTGGAAGCTTGGATATAGAAGTCTATTCCGTTACTTCTTTTAGTGAGTCAGAAAAAGTTGTTAGGTTAAAGTCATTGTGTTTACATAAAATATACACAGTGATCTAAATATTTGTATTTGGATATTATAACACTTAACTCTTCAAAGACGATAGCGAAGAGAATTATACCGAAAGTGGCGAACCTTGAGGAATTCCATTTTGTAGGAATAGGACTCTTGAGAAGGTATTTCCAATTTTCACGCAAAATTTTCTTTTGCTTACGAACGATTTAATGTAATTAAAAATGTTCGGACCAACTCCCTATTCGGAAAGTTTTTTTTTAACACAGATGAATGCAAAAGTGCATCTATACAACCTCTTTTTGGTTTGAGCTAATCAATTTTTTGGACTCAGTGGATGAAAGGATACGGTTGGCTATTATTTTTTCTAAGATTCTAGATAAGCATGACAGTTAAGAGATGGTTGGTTGGTTTATGGATTGGGACAATACAAGCTGTTTTCCAACTTTGAGGTATAATACCTTTCCGGAATATATTGTTGTAAAGTTCGATTAGTTTTATTTTTGCCGAAGTTGGGAGGTTTTTGATTATTGGGTAGGAGATCTTATCCCGCCCAGGTGTTTTACCTTTCATTCTTAGTAAGCAGCTTTCGAGTTCCACCACAGAAATATCGTTTTCTATATGTCGTGAAGCTAGAGTCGTTGCAAGTTTTGGGACTATTGAAAATGATTCCGATTTTCTCGTTAAAAAAGTCGAACAAAAGTGGATTTTATGTTTGACCAAGTATTAGCAAAAAAATCTGAAATTTCATCTGGAGAACATACAGGACCACTTAGTGTTTGGATAGAAACTATATTTCTTAACTGTTTACCTAGTATTGTGCCAAATTCTGCTCGTTGATGTATTGGGCTTAATTTGAGCTGTGAAATTTTTTCTAAAATTCCTCCAAGTTAGGACTTTTTCGGCCTAAGCCTACTGAGTTCTGGATTCCACCAAGGAACATTTCGTCTTGGATTTACAGAAGACTTTTGTGGAATGGAATCATTGGTAGCCTTGCCTTTTGGGGAACCCCAAAGTCTACTCCAGGAATTTACATCTCCAGTGAGAATATAGGGTGGGTCTATTTGATAAATTATATTTTCAAGGTCGCCTTTATTAAATGTTTGGTCAGAAGGAATGCATAAGGATATTATTATTAACTTAACATCTACTCGTATGTGTATTTCTAAAGCTAAGGCTAGAATATTTGAACTTATCGAAATCGGAGGTTTGTGTGGAATATTATTTTTAATAAGCAACCCGACTGCATGCTTTGCCGTAACATTGGTTGGACGGTTACTAAAATATCCTCTGTAAGATTTGGGTAGTATGGGTGTCGTATTAGTTGAGAATGGAAGGTGAGTCTCCTATAAAGATATAATATCAGGTTTATGCACTTTAATTCAAAGATTTAACTCATCAAAGTTGTTAAAGAAACCTTTTATGTTCCATTGCAAAATGTTGAGATAAGTGCTTTTAATTGTTTGGGAGTTGTTTTGATGAAAAGGTGTAATTGGTGTGGTGTATATTGAAGGAGTTGAATAAATGTTTTCGGGGGTTGAGGTAAATCGAGATTTAGAGAGACAGACCGTGGAAACACTTGTTTCTACTGAGATGGTGGAATTATGGTCCGTTGTATTTGATTAGCAGTGATTGCTGCTGGAGAATGAGAAAAAACTGCTTTCTTGTGGGTGGGTGTTCGAGATGGTTGAGTGCCAGCGTGTTCAGCTCTTTCGGAAAAAGAAGTAGATAATGGCTTGGCTTGAATTGCATTCTCTGAGTTGTAAATCCGTTTTGCCTCAGACATAGTTCACTTATTAATTGTCTTGATTTTTAGAGTTTCCTTATTTGGGTCATGGGGCGGAAGGTTGAAGTCTTCGCAGACTTTGTTGTTGGAACATCGGTTGGTGGTGTGAACGAGCAACAGACCATTTCGACACCTCATTGGAGAGGCCATATGTTCTTTGACTTTGGTCTTACATCATCCAATTTCTATGGTGTCTGGGATTTTGTACAAATCAAAAGTAAAGAGGGCTAGGGTCGTTGGGTGAATTTTGTTATCTATTTTCTTTTGTAAATTTATAGGCCTCAATCACGCCTTGAGGTTTCATTTTCGAGACAATTTATTTCTCTGTGACATTAATTAGACAAGGGGCATATACTAAGCCCTTTAGAGAATTCAAAGTTTTGTGAAGTGTCACATTCACAGGACACTGATTGGCAATGTTAGTCACTTTTAGAAATTTACCAGCAGGTTTTTGGCTTTTGGCAAGTATAAGAATACTGCCGTCTC
This sequence comes from Volucella bombylans, assembly GCA_949129095.1. NCBI lineage: Eukaryota > Metazoa > Arthropoda > Insecta > Diptera > Syrphidae > Volucella > Volucella bombylans. The sequence continues at coordinate 140,625,117 of OX422143.1, forward strand.
TGAGTTGTGAGACATTATCATACTGACTGAGTCGATAAATTTTCTTAATAAAAATACACTAAAGAACAACAAAAAAAAACATAAACACAGCTTCGCGAGTCTCAAAAATCTTTTTTTTTTTTTGACGTCGAAGAGTGAGAGAGAGATCTAAAAATACATACTCCTAAATCGGCATGAAACTGCATTCGCATCAAGTGCATACGGTGAGCTGGCAGGTACCGGAATACACACTTTTAACCCGTGCATAGACGATCGCCACATCTAAACGTCCGCAAGGAGCAATGACCGCAACGTTCATGAGGTTTCATTTTTTGAAATATGAAGAGGAAACTTACACTTGCCATGTAACCACCGGCGCCAACAATTATCAATAAAGAACCTTTAATTTAAATTCATTTTTTGTGTTCTTCATTTAATTCTTTTTTTTGTGCCAAAAAATATTGCTAGTGTCCCTACGACACACCTGCTTTACCATTATGATTCCCACTGACAGCTTCGAAGACCAATAATCCTAAACAGAAGGCAAAGTGTGGCAGCCCGATAGCAGTATCTCTTCAATAAAATCACGTTCAAATGAAAATGGTTGTTCTTCTGGGCTGCAAATCGATTGGTCTCAGTTATGATACATTCATCGATATATCGTAAAGTAATTGCTTCTTTGCTTTCTTCCTGGACCATTTTGGGGTTCCAAATGAACTCAATAGTTTGAAGCTGTCCCTTGTTTTTTTTTCGATGTGGTCGATTTAGTCGATTTAGCAGTCGATTTGGAAACTTACAGCCTAGCCTCCTCATGAATGTTTCGCTCAGTCTCAATTACCACATAGCCGACAACCTCAAGCACTTGGATGAAATTCTCGTCTACTAATTCTTCATCTGATTGTTCATTTACCTCGGGTGGGAGTATCTTGACAGATTGAGCGGAATTACTTAGGTATATTTTGTTTCGATATTTGCTCTCCAGGGGTGGGAGTCCGAATAGGACGAAGAGTTTTTTCTTCACTCAGAGTGATTCTAAGGTTATAATTCACACTAGTTTTTTGTGCTTGAAACTCTACAACAGTCAAATCTACGTGTCAGTGTTATGCCTTCACACGCAAAAATTTTCTGTCTGAGTTCCAATAACACAAATGAGAAACTTGAAAACCTTGTCAATGGGTAGGATTCGAACCTTGACCCTCCGAGTGAGAAGCGATTGCTAGTACCACTACACCACGGCCACCCCATAATGTTTAGCGGTTGTAATGACAAAGAACTAAAGAGCTCGGCAGGGCTTTCAGGAGCGAATTGGGTACGGCTTAGGAAAGAATCATGATGCCTCAGAGCACGTCCCGAAGTGGGTAGAGGGCACACTGATGAGCTTTCTTAACCAGGGGGCACAATGCTACTGGCAATTTCAATTCAGATTCCACTCTATTGGGAGTTCCCCATTTAGTTTTGCTATTAAAACCCACGTTCCCATTCTTCAGCCATAGAGCAAAGACGTGAGTGCAGGAACGAATTTAAAAAGCAGAAAAAGGAGTACCAGACAAGAGATTATTATTGAGAATAGGTACACTATCATTTGATTTGTGGATGCCAGACTTAAAAACATCGAAAACGACTTCAATTTAACATTCCGAATGGTAATTTCTAATCCATTGGAGAGGCGGTTCATCGATTCCAAATGCACATATTTTCGACAAAAAAGCTTGATTCCAAACTCTGTAAAACGCCTTGAATTACAATATTAAGTACAACATGCAGTTTGATAATGTGAATTATATTTGTTAAAAAACAATATCGTCTAAATGCCGTAAATTCCTCTCAACACACTCTTGTAATCGGACTCTTAGATTTGTGAAGACGCGAGATCAAAGCGTTGCTTCAATGGCAGCAACTTCATGATGGCTATTTTCTTGTAGGGCCTGAATAGTTCTGGAACTATTGCTGTAAACCCTCGACTTAATATGTCCCCATAAAAAGAAGTCGCATGTAAGTGTAAGTAATCGGTAGTTGCTGATAAATTCATTGGAAAAAATTACCCTGAGCCTCTCCATTGACACTCTGGCTGTGTGTGAGGTAGCCCTGTCTTGCTGAAATTGTGTTCTGTTGTTGAACCTGAGTGACAGCCGTCGATCATTCGGCAATACATGTCAGCAGTGACTGTCTCTCTCCGGCTTCGTCCAATTTATAGAATGTTGGACCTTCCCACCAAACTGATGAGATTTTACCCTGTCGAAATTAAATCAGCTGGACTTTGTTCTCCTTTCACAGAGTTCCATTGCTGTGTTCGGGTCGCTGATTGGCAATATGTATGTCCCAAACATATGAAGAGGAACGTTCCATTTAAGAGTTCCATAATCACAGCAGCCTGCAGTTCGAGACGAGCGATTGTAACAAAATTTTGTGGACAGATACGGAACCGGTAACAAAGTAAATTAGAAAGGATTTGACGTATTTTATTTATACATCTTATATATACACTAGTGGGTACTCTGTTGGATTGGTATTATTACAATATATCAGACAGTTTGAGACACTCCAGTGTTTAACTTCACTCACACGGCCTAAATTAGTTCGATTGTAGGGGCTCACCCAGGCTTGAAGTATACTCATCGTTAATACACAAAATTATGGCACCTAGTTGGTACCATTAGGGAGTCGGTACTCGTATATGTGACTTTACCAATGAAGTCTCACAAGATATGTTATTAATACTCACTGACGTTTGCTTTTTACATCATTTAAGGGTCGTCACACTCAGTATCTGTCACTCAGGTCATACAAGTATGTATGCGGTTATGTGACAATTGTAACTGAAGGAAAGTGATTCTCAGAAGATTGATGACACATCTTCAATCTTGAAGCGCCAAGATAACAGAAAAATGTATTCCTCGTATTATCTTAATGAAATTGCCGTCCTTGGGATAACGTTTTCTGTTCTGTTATACAATATACCTTCTGGTGTATACATATACGTAGTAGGACATTGACATTGAAATCGTGTGGAAGACGCGTGTCTCTTTGAAGCAGTATCATTTCGAAAAGACACATTTTCCAGAAATATCCTCGTTTTTTAGTAGCGGAACATTATTTTCAGGATTTACAACATGTACAAATAATAAACATGAATCACGGCAGTAATAGAGATAAATTTTGCTTTGGATATTTTTCTATATCCGTATGGTATCAAGACATGAATTTAAGAAATTGCTTTGTTAGGAAAACTTGGTAAAGAATTTATTATATTGAAGATAGGATCGGCGATTAAATTTGTTTACAAATATTTTTTTATTATTTAAGACTAGAGGGCTCCGGGTATGTAATAAGCATTTCAGATAAAGTAACAAATTGTTTTATTACATAGAGAGGTAGAATATACTATTGACTCTAAACAAAGTGGAGAGATAAATGTGAGGTATGGGACGGATAAATGGCAACGAACCGTGACGGGAAAACTACCGAAGAAACTATTAAAAAAATGTTAACACAACGTTAAATGTCTACAGTTTATGCGACATGAAAATATGAACAAGATTCTGGTATGACTTTAATAGCCATAACCATTTCAGAGGCCAACTACACTCTCTACTCTCATCCGATGTTTCTTCGTGAAATATTTAGAAAGTGTTCTGTCAATAAGTGAGCTCAATACTTCTAGTAGAATTTCCAGCTTATTATCAGGTTTATCAAGAAACAAATTCCAAATATAACCTCTATGACAAAAGAAAAGGGGTAGAAGGGTTTTGACTTCTCCGCTCCCAACGTATTGCAACGTCGTCTGATGATGTTAGTTAGAAATGCCCGGTACATTAAGGTGTAAACTAACTTTTGATATATTTCTGCTGATCAGAATTAGCACAGCTGTTAGCCTGGTCTTTAGCTAATTGCCACCAGTAGGGTGACTCTATGTCGGTTGAGGTCCGCTTCTATTTATGCGTGCCACCAAAGGGAGGTCTTTCTCTACTCCCTTGTCACTCTGCACGCCATAGCGTTGAGGTCGACTCCAAGTCGGTTTAGGTCCCCTTTCACTTGTACGTGCCACAAAAGGGACGTCTTTCTCTATTTCGTTTTCCCTCTGAGTTACATTTGAAGACTCTGCGCGCCATAGCATTTGTATCTACAATATGTGCTCTACATATCCTAGGCATCTCAGGCGACTGATGCTCAGTTTTCTTCAGTCATATGAGAGCGTGTCACCTTGTCTAAAACTATTTTTCTCATCAAATGTTTCAACTCTACATATATAGCTTGCATAGAATCGAATAAAAAATTGGTGAGTATCGATTTCGACTTCTTGAATTTCTTCTAGAATCTTCCGGGGAATAAAGATTTGATCTACGGTGGACTCTCCTGGTCTGAAATGACACTGATAGGGGCCAACCGTGTTGTTGACGTGTTCAGATGTTCACACAATATGCCAGATAAAATCTTGTATGCAATGTTGAAGAGACTTATGAGCCATTTTCCAGACATACACTCTTCTGACCAGATCTGAGAAATGAGTTGGTGCATACTCTCCACAAAGTCATTCAGTTTATATACTCGTATTGCTATCCTTACTTCGTTTTGGTAAGGTTGCCGCAAAGATTTGGTAATCATCGCCTAAGTTAAATAGCTTATTCTGCCAGACAGCAAGATATTGGGCTTCGTTGTCCTTATATAGCCTGCAGGAAAATGTTTTCCATATTTTCAGCACTGAATGTGACTCTACTGCAAAATTTCCTTCCTCATATCTAGAGGTTTCTATACGGGTTTTCTTGCCTTGACACGTTCCTTTTACCTATTGGTAAAACTTTCGTACGTTATTCCTGGAGTACAAACTCTCAATATCTTCGATCGCGCCCTTCTTGTCTTTTCTACTACATCACACAGTAGTTCTTCTTTGTTGTGCTGCTTGGGAAGTTCGAATTCGTACCTTGGTTACAACAAGGTGGTAATTCGAGTCAATGTTGGCTGCCCGAAAGGTTCGGACGTCCAGAATACTGGAGTCATGCCTTATTTTCATGTGATCAATTTGATTTAGCGTTTCACAATCTGGAGACCGCCATGCCACCTTGTTGTATATTGAGATGAGGAGCCGAGGTGTTCGTAGAAACATTCTTTGTTTCCAATAAGCGCTGTTTCCTTTCAATGTAGCAATCACCATTATATATTCGTATATTACAGTTTTTCATCCTCCTTAGGTCCGGGCCATCCCATCGTACTTCCTGGATGGCGGTGATGTCTGCATGATAGCAGTCAAGGGCCTCTGCTATTTTAATGGCTTGGCTGCACGGCCTGTGAAGAGTGCGAACATTTCATGTGCAAATCTGAGGGTCAGTGTCCTTTAAATGTTTGCAAAGGTCATCAACAGAAAATTAGTTTTTATCTGAGGTCATTAGTTGACTCGTTTCATCTTTTTAATTTCTTTCGCATAGGATAGTGGGTTGTATGAGGATTGAAGATGCCTCATTATGTTACCATTTTAGGTAACGGGGACGACCACTGGGAGATAAAGAAAGCATTGCGCTACGAACTTGATTGCGCTGCTGACCCAATCTACGTGATAGGACAGTCAGCAGCCTACCGATCAATCGCCATGTGGGTTCCCGAATTCATTTATTGTACAAAAATGTTATGACCAACTACTGGCAGGAGCAAAAGTAGCATTTATGCCAAAAATTGGAATGGATAAGCTTCAGTTAGAGATTGTTCTTCAAAATCTGTTTGACGGAATTAAGGCCGCAAGTGAACAAGGAGTACGAATTCATCGAGGGTGCTTTCAACAACGTATATTTCGACCGCATGCGTAACGCCACCTGATAATACTCTTCACAAGCCTTATGAGTGAGAGCAATCTTTGTGAATAGGCTGTTGTCTGCCACATGTCAGTCGCCTCACTGGTCAACGACGTCTATGCTCAGACATGTGAAGAGGATGTAGCTAGACCGCTTGTTGCTTGATCAGATCAACATTTGTCTCCCAAACTAAGCCACGTATCTTGGTGTCATCCTGGATAATTAACTTTATTGGTCTAAACATGTCATCCCCATGACTCTGTCGTGCGTGGGTTATCTGGTGGAATAACCTGTCAGGAAAAAACGTAACTGCTGCTTTCGAGTCTAAAGAATGGTCTGTTTGGCTGCATGGGAGAATTCCTTAGCACGCTTGGCTCTACCCTAGAAGCACTGATGAATCTCCCTCATCCTGATATTGATATCACGGGCTGCACATCTTTTAAACTTCTTCTTCTCCTTCCGTTTAACGGGAAGTGGTCTTTAATACAACACGCACTTGAGTTGGATGAACATGCTCGCCGACTCTCTTTTGACTCTGGTCTTATGCACATGTCGTCTGATGCAATGACACCATAACTTCTGTTGCGAAATAGACTTTCCCTGAATCCAGAAGTGGCATCAGCCAGAATCTGTCTGTCGGCTCTACATGGATGGCAGCTGTCCTTGCGAAGAATGACAACTAACTCCTCGTTAGGAAAACTTACGTTTGCAATGAATTATATTGTGAGGAATCGATGGAGTGAGAGAAGTTTTTGGATATCGACAAAATAGGCATACTGAGCCCCTTGCTTTTGCTTTTCACCACTTTCATGCCAATTCCAGAATTTAAGGCTTCTTCTTCTGTATTTACGGAGTCTTGTTTGGGGCCAGGTCACAATGTGAAATGAGATCCCCGATGAACTTGTTAGGCAAGATTGAGAAGAGTGTTTTCCAATACCCGAACCTGCGTAAGGACTGCCTTTGCGCTCGGCAAGGACTATCAGTGACAGTTAAATTTCATATGAGCATAACTACGGATGACGTAACTCTCTAGCCAACCAGATCAGACGAATGCTTCCTGACATATCTAAGATGTCAACAACTTTCCTGATGTTCCTCAGAAAGGAAGACAATAGACTGCTTACAGGCCCGCTACGCTTTTGGTAGACAATAAGTTTGATATGAGAGTGATGGCAATAACTATTATCACTGATTCTATAAGTGTCCGGCTGCAGGTACTCGGCATTGATGTGGTAAGTGCTCTGATACTACAGGCATTTTGCTCATATTTCTATGAAAGACTGAGAAATTCAAGTGAAAGGAATGTACAATGTGGTGGATTAATTCTTCGGCTATGTCTCTGTTTCGCAAGAAAAAAAGTGTGTTCCTCGAAAGATATTTCGGTTGCCTGCTGACTTTAAAGTTACATCTGTTGGTTTTGATAATTATTCGAATTGCCTACATTGTTTTCCATTTTAGCGTTGGATCTGAGATGAACACAATTCTTGAAAACTTCGAAGGTCGTTAATAACTGAAACGCATTGTGTAAGTTGAACTTTCAGTAGCCGTCGGTGTCTATATATAATCCGAGAGATTCTTTTCCAAACCTATAAAACATTTCGTGTACCTGTGTTTGTGCAAAAATGTCATCTTCTAACGTAACGACATTATGTTAATACACCTATGTAGCCAAATGTGTCGACATTTGGGGTGCTGACTGTCTTTTTCGCCATGAAACCAATTTTTACCAAAAGCCCCGTTTCGTCTTAAAAAATCATACTCGTGGTAAGACTCAGAATGCTGAAGTATAGTGATGGTGGTTATCTTCAGTGAATGCCCCACCTTCTTTCCTTACGTGTGCTTTGAACCGGCTACGTCGGAGTTATTTATGAGTCAACAATTCACGTACTCACAGATATGTGTTCCCATAAATCTCTATGACAGTTTGACATGGAAATTAAAATTTATCTAAAAATGAAACTTTTCGTTAACCATATAGGCAAACAAAAGCCGGATCCATATACAAGTAACTGTATAATTCTTCATCCCAAGAATTCAATTCGGTTTACAAAGAAGTTCATTATCATGATGAAATACAGTATTGTTCCTCGCAGTCGCAACTGCTGTCCTTGCAAAATATACTATAATAGCGATTTACATAGATTTCTCATAGCTTTGATCTTTTATTCATCTAAAAGTGGATAAGGAATTTCTCACTACGCGGTCCAATGGTTATACAGCTGCTCGTGCTTTAATGTCCATCTAAGATTTATAGCCGAACGAGAAAAATGAACACTTAATATTATTCAACAAATGTCAAACATATGCAGTATAAGGATCACACTAGTATGTAAGAACATTAAATAAATCTTGAGATTGTATCAAAACAACTATAAATCAAAATCATTGTCCAATTGACCAATCACTATTGTGTATTACCTCTATATTGGCTTATGAAACCAACAAAATTTTTTATGAATTTCTCAATTAAAATAATTAACTCAATAAATCTGCAATAATTTATCATTCACATTTTTGTGCACTCACAGATATTAACAAGTTCACAGTTCAAGTTTCAGGGTGGATATTGCTCATACGTCCAGTTATGTTACATATTCATATAATCATGTATATATTCATTTCATTAATACTTTGTAAATATGTTAAATAAGAATAATAAGACTGATTGACAAACGACGTATAGCTATTGCATTAGTAGAAAATCAAAACAAAACACAAGTGCTCGTTATTTTGTGCTCTATTCTTTTGAATTTCGAGTTTTTGCTGGAAAATGAGTAAGAAACAACAATATAGGGACAAAGAGTTGCAAAGATATTACAATATAAGAGAGGGACTATGAACAAAACGATCAGTCAAATTCATCGGTTGAAGGAGAAAATGAAACCGAAGCGAAAAGTGATGTACCTGATTTTGACGATGACTATTTTTTTTTTTTATGTAATTTTAACTTTTTGGAATTTTGAATTTATAATCAAATCAAATGTTATGCTCCCTTTTCCCCCTTCTACCTCCCACTATCATATTTCTTCACCATTCTTTTCTTATTTGTATTTATTTTTTTTTCTCTTCTTTTCTTCTACTGTTTTACCTCTTTGTCGATTACACAGTGCTAGACAAAAGTACATCGCGCTACTATTAGTTGTTGATGGGATGGTAATATATATTTTAATTTATGATGGCCCATAATAGGGTTTTATATGGTGTGAGTGATGAGGTTGAGGTGCGAACGTTGGCTAATATTTTATCCAATGCTTCATGTCACTTTAACGCTCGCAGTCTTAGCTTGTCGAAATTAGACTATGCTCGACATATTTTTATAGATTCGGGAGTAGATGTAATTTGTGTTAGTGAAACTTGGTTTAAAACACTCGATAATAAAGATGATTATGATTCAATATACGGGATTTCCGGATATTTACTCGTTCCGCATAATAGAATAACTGACACTACTCGTGGAGGGATTGCAATTTATCACAAAGCCTCTTTGGCCTGTAAAATATTAGGAAAATCTGTGGGTAACGACAACGAATATCTAGTCGTTGAAATCTCGAAGTCCAATATAAAATGCATCCTTGGTATTGTTTATAGCCCAAATCGTAATTGTTCTTTTGATAAATTTTTTTGTACCATTCAACAGTTTAGTTTAGTTTAGTTTTCAATGCATTTTATTTTCTTACTAATTAACTCTTACATACTAACAAAAAATGCTTAAATGCTAGCTTACAATTACTTAACAGTCTTATACTAACTTACTGGCCCCACACAGGCACTCTAAGCTACTCTAAATACTTATATCTATGTCTTTCGACTTTACTTACATTTTATTTAGAATTATTTATATTGTATACTTAAGGCTAAGAAAAAATATTCGTTAAGAAAAAACTTAGCATATGGACTTTTTTTTATTTTTTTATAAAAACTTAATATCTAACTTAAAATAAACCTTACTCTACTTAACCTAAATACACAAAACACACATAGACAGTATACACAATCATATACATATGTCAGTATACACCTTTGTATATACTGACATATGTATATGTTTCTTAGATGCTAACCTAAACCTATGTAAGCTGGCCATCGCTATTTACAAGAGAAAACAGATTGGTCAGCTCTGCCTCATTAGTAAGGCTGGTCCGTAATTGACGGAAATGACGACGAAGCATCTTTTCCATCATTCAACCACCAGAAATGCTGGTGCTGCCGAACGACATCCCTCTTATCGCGATTCCCCACCGCCCTACTGAACCTGAGGCGATCCACACTGCCGTGTGCGACGTCTCTGTTGTAGTTGAGTCGCCTGTCCCCAGCTATCCGAGCGACATGGAAGATTAACGGCACCGCTGATCTATACTGGATCAACCCTATCTGATCCATGTAGAGGAATGCTTCCGGTGGAACGAAGCCGTCAGAGCGCACACTCTCGTGGTAAAGGTAATTGGGGTAGTAAGCCCCAGATATCAGGTTATTCGTCGAGGTCATTACTCTTGCAATGTGCTTTCGAGTCAGCTTAATTACGAAGTTGTCCACTCGTATTAGGTTCGCCCTGTTGTAAAGGACCTCATTAGGATAAAATTTCTTGTACTCCGACTCTGGTGTTCTGTACAAGCGAAGACAAGCCCTAAGACAAGCCCTCTCAAACACCCGAATCTTTTCCATTAAGCTTGCTCTCACGTTGAACCACACGGGACAACCAAATACCAGCATGGGCCTAATAAGGGCCATGTAGCAGATTACCTTTACCCTCGCATCGAGTTGGCTGCTATAAAACAGTCTCTTTGTAAGGGCAAAAGCACCTCTGGCTCTGGCTAGAGCAGCATCTACATTTTTGCCAAAATACAGAAACTGATCTAGCCAGATCCCAAGGTATCTGACTACATTTCGACAGGCAAGAGGCTGTCCGTGCTGTCCAATGATTGAGAACTTTCGCCAATTTTTTCTGGTATCCCTAGAGGCTTCAGACAACGGCGTCCTAAAGAGAATGGTTTCCGACTTCTGAAAGTTGATTTTCAACTTCCAGTCATCGCAAAATCGTCTTATCTTATCGAAGTCACGCTGCAAGAGAGTATTAATGACCTCGATTTTTGGACCTGTTCTGTACGCTACCAAATCGTCTGCGTACGCAATAGTATGGGGAAGTGAACCTATCAAGTCGCTTGTATAAATGTTAAATAGGATCGGGGAATTGACCGCCCCTTGCTGAAGACCATTTTTAATTTGAAATATTCCAACAGAAGTCACATCGCCATTTTTCACGATGAACTGTCTGTTGGTTAGCATATTATAAATAATGTACAAGAGAGGTTTGCTGATCCCCAGCCTAGTCAGCTTATAGAAAAGACCCTCTAACCATACGGTGTCGAAGGCCTTCTCAAAGTCAACAAGGCAGGCACCAGTGCACTGTTTCTTGCCTTTGTTCCATTGGATATCAGAAACCAGTTTAGACGCGGCATGTGAGATATCATGTCCCGCTTTAAAACCGAATTGATTATCCGGAACTATATGTTTGTCCTCAACCCACCTAGTCAGAGCTCTATTGATTACCTTTTCAAAAACCTTACTGATATTCGGAAGGAGACTTATCGACCGGAGATTCGCCGGATTGGATATATCCTTTCCCTTTTTGGGGATAGGTTGAACCACCGCCGTTTTCCAATGCGCTGGATAATGTGCATTATTCATTGCATTATTAAACAGGATGGTGTAAATGTCCACCGCTTCTAGAGGAAGATATCGAAGCACGATGTTCGGAATACCATCGGTCCCCACTGATTTCTTTGCCCTGATTGTGTCGAAGATCTCATGGAGTTCTTCCTTCGAAATGAACGGGGGTAGGTCACCCTCTCTGGCAATGACATTATTTGCCATATTTTCGTCGCTAAACCGCGTGAAACCAGAGCCGTTGGATCGCCAATTCTCTATTTCATTTCGAATGTAGCAGTTGTCCACCAATACGCGATTGTCCAGGTCATAATTAGGGCCAATGATATCAATGGCCTTGTATACTTCCTGGAAAGTCGCCCCTATGGCCTCAACCTTCTCCTGTGGATCCTCGATCACAAAGAAGTTGTCATCATCAGCGGCCTCATTTGGATCAATACCTGCTATTGTCAGTAACCGTTCGTTGTCTGTTGTCCGGGCTATTTTAAGACACTGAAGGTCGTTTTGATTTTTTCTCCGAAATAGTTTATTGATTTGCGTAAACATGTTCGGTTTGCTGGTGTTTACAGCCCGAACCTTGTTGTTCCAATATGAGCTTACAGCAATTCTGTAATTTTCTTTTATTAACTTTTGCACATTTTTAATCGACGACTTCAGCGTCCTAATCTCCGGATCTTGTCTGTCAGTTAACTGTCTGTACAAGTTTTTAAGTCTTGTCAGAAGTCTACTTTTCTGTCGGTGCAGTGCGTCAATAGTAGGATTGCGGAACAGGTCTTCGTTAGTCGTACGTCGATACCGCGGTATTGTAGTGTCCATAGTTTGTTTAATTGTCTCGTCCATTTGTTTTAAGTAATTGTCGATCTCCTCGTTTGACAAATTCCTATTGGACGGTGGGTGGAGCGTGTTCGAGGAGAGCGCTCTTGTCAAGGTTGCGGAGAAGCGTGTCCATCGAGTCTTACTGTAGTTGTAAGAATATCTTTGGACAAACTCCTCCAATTCCGCAATTTCGTTGGGAACTGTAATTTCGGTGCTAAAACCGCAATGGTCGCTGTCATACACGAATGTGCGCAGACAGCTTAGCGTTTGTAAATTCGTACCTGTCAGTCGTATACGTTCGTCGTACAGCAGTATATCCAAATAAGACCCGCCTCTGGGAAACGACGGGTTATCCGTCGCTTTAAGACCGAGTCTGTACATGACACCGTGCTGACCCCACTAATCGAATAGTAGGTTCCCTCTAGTATTTGGCAAATTATTTCCCCAATCTCTGTGTCTAGCGTTGAAATCCCCGCCGATTATAAAATAATTCTCCCCCGATTCCAGCCTCAGAAGTCGAAAAAGCGTGTCGAGCTCTGTAATGAATAGGGTGGATTGTGAAGCCTCAGGTGCATAAACAGAGGCCAAGTACAGCCGCTTTCCACTGCGGAGCGGGATGTAAACGACGACTGCCTCCAACACCCGGAACCTGCGCAACACCCCCTTGTACACTCTGTGAAATTTTATACCTTCTTTAATGAAGATCGCGACACCGCCTCCACGTTTGGATCTGGGCCGGTTTCTTCTTCTAACGATATAATTATTGTACTCCAGTTTGTGCTTATCGGTTAGCTTAGTTTCGCTAGCGAAAAGCACATCAGGAGTTTGGTCTTGTAGCAATTTAAACATCGCGGCTCTTCGTTCGATCCTAATCAATGAATTCACATTCACCGCAAGGACCTTCAAAGTTTGCTCCACCATGTGCGTACCCATTACGGCATGTGTTGCGTTAGGCCCGGCAGCAACGCGTAGATCTGGTCCACCCGCTTGGCCTGTTCTTGAACCTGCTTTTGCAGCTGAGCCATCTGCCCTTGGATTGCGAGCAAGATGGCTAGCATGTTGGGTGCAGCTTCCGTTGTTCTCGGCATCGGAGCCGGAGAAGCAACAGTCGCTTGCTGTACCGTAGCCCCCCTACCTGACGCCATTTGGGCGTAGGAAATTTGGGGCGTGACGGCTGGTGTTTGAAACCTCACAGGTGAACGTTTGACCTCCACCTTCTGCTGCCGAGCCAATTTTGCTTTTTTAATTTCGGTGAACTTAGGACAACCCCGATAGTTTGCGGTGTGTCCCACGTTCCCACATAATACGCACGAGAGCTGCGACCTATCGGATGCTCCGTCAACACCCAGAGCACACTCCTCGGAACTGTGGTTCTTTGCGCACTTCACGCATCGAAGCTGCATTTGGCAGTTCGACGCGGCGTGCCCGAACCTCTGGCAGCGAACGCATTGTATAACGCCGTCGCTCCTTTTTAATTTTTCCTAGTGAACCACCTGGTAGTCTAGGACATTGATACTCCTTAGACTATCCAGACGGCTTTCGGGACTGAGCTGCAGCAAGAAGAACGGCAGACTCCGTTTCTCCCTCCTAGCTCTGGCTGTGGTAAACGGCTTTACCCCCACAAACTTGAGTCCTTCGCACTCCTTCTCTTTGAGCAGTGCTAGGATCTCCTCAGGATCAGAAGACGGTTCCAACCCCTTCAACAGCATCGATTGCCGCTTTTCACACTTCGGTGTGAATGAGAAGTGCTCCGTCGTCGTTTCCTTCAGGAGCTCTTTCACTTTCGCATAGCCCTCCACTGTATTACAGTGGATGGCATGACGATCGTTCCCCAATCTTTTAATGTTAAAATTGTTACCAATGACCAACTTACACAGGTCCTTGGTTGCACTCATCTCTAATTTATAGGTATTAATAGGAGGTACCTTCTCCTTCTTCTTCTGATGCTGTTGTTGTTGTTGTTGTTGCTGTTGTTGTTCTTGTTGGTGCTGCTGTTGCTTTTTTTTCTGCTGCTGTGGTTTCAGCTTTTGTTTTTGCAGCTGTTGCTGTGTCTGCTGCTGCTGTTGTTTCTGCTGCTGCTGTTTTTTTTGCTGCAGTTGTTGTTTCTGCTGCTGCTGGATTTGTTTTTGGGAGCTCGATACTTCCAATTGCTCCCTCTGCCTGCGTGCTATTTGCCGTTGCTTAATAGCAAGCATTTCCTTTTCCAGCCTTTGTATGCTGCTGGTGATGTTGTTTAATATTTGCTCATCCTCATCCTCCGATTCGGATGCCGCTAGAGAGGCAAAGTTGTTATTGCCCCCCTCGTAATTGACCTCATCAGCCGTTAAAGCGTCATTTGTTCTCTTTTTTATAAGAATAGGAGGAGTTTTCAAACTCCTCCTCCTTTTAACGGCTTTCGCCACGGCACCGGCAACACTATATTTGCCTTTTTCCACTTCCGTTATGGGAAGAGCGGAGCGCTCTCCACCATCCATCACGTTATTTTGTTTTTTGTTTTTGTGAACACTTTAATTTCTCTTATTAAAATTGTCTCTCTGATAAATTAAATAAGAAAAACCCGTTCGCAGGGGCTGGGAAGCGAATCCACAACCCCGAGATTTGTCGCCAGGGTTTTTGCCACTTAGGCTACCGAACACTCGATAAATTATTGAGTAAAAGTATACTCCTTTTTTTTGCTTTTTTTTTTTTGTTTTTTGTCTTTCACACTGTGAAGCCGAACACGAAAAAATCACACGTCTATCCTCTGTCGAGGTCTATGAACGACTGACCATTCAACAGTATTCAGCATCCTATGAACATTTTATTCTTTGTGGTGATTTTAATGCAGATATTTACAAATCTGACTATAGCTCTAATCAGCTCTTAGACAATTTTGCTTCATCTGGTTTCGTGGTTGTCAACTCCTACGCTACACGATTTGCGCCTGACTTTATGCCGAGTCTTCTTGATTTAGTAGCTGTCTCTGACCTTTCCAGCGTGTTGCTTTTTGACCAACTATCACTTGAGGGGGTATCTGATCATGATCTTCTGTTTTGCACTTATAATATTGATTTCTCTTGCATCCCCTTGCAGGAATCGTTTCATTTTCGAGACTATGGATCAATAAATAACAACTTACTCCAATTTGATGCAAGTCTGACTCCATGGCACTCTTGTTACTTCGTATCGGACGTTAATGAAAAAGTTGAACTTGTTCAAAAATTAATAAACAATCTTTTTAATAAGCATGTTCCCATCAAAACCGTAGCTGTGCGCAATAAAAAATGTCCATGGTTCACTTCTGAAGTACACGATACTATAAAAGCACGTAGGAAACTGTATGCCAAATGAAAACATAGGCCTAATACTGAAAATTGGGAGTCATATTGCAGGGCCAGAAACTTATCTTCATCTATCACCAAAAGGACAAAAAAAAGATATTTCCTGTCCAAACTAAGTGCTGATCAAACGTCGAAAAAACTTTGGAATAATTTACGCTCTCTTGGACTTGGTAAAAATAATGTTCTAACAAAAATACCTGACCTTGATGAACTTAATAACTCATTCCTCTCTTGTCCTAGTACCAACACTTGTTTTATACTAGACACCAATCTTTTTTTCAGTTTCACCCGCTTTTTGGATTTTGAAGTTGTCTTTGAAGTGGACGTTATAAATCATATTCGAAATCTTAAATCCAACGCTATCGGAGATGATGGATTACACTTACGCTTCGTAAAAATGATACTTCCTCATATTTTAGGTTGTATCACTCATTTGTTTAATTTTTGTATTGTGTCTTTCACTTTTCCTGAGTGCTGGAAACAAGCCAAGGTCATCCCGGTACCAAAAAAAGCCAATCCCACATCCACCACTGACTATCGCCCAATTAGCATCTTACCATGCCTGTCTAAGGTTTTTGAAATGATAATTGCCAAGCAGATTACTAGCCACCTAAATCGCTTCAATTTATTGTCTCCAGTACAGTCTGGTTTCCGTGCTCAACACAGCTGCTCAACGGCTATGATAAAAGTGCTTGATGATATCAGAATGGAGTATGACAAGGGATTTCTTACGCCGCTATGCTTGCTTGACTTTTCAAAGGCCTTTGATACGGTTAATCATGACATTTTATGTATGAAGTTAAAGCTTTACTTTGGGTTAAGCGATAACTCAGTACATCTAATTAGGAACTACCTTTCGAACCGTTTTCAAAAGGTTTTTTCTGAACAAAAATGTTAGCGGCCAAAAAATATACTTGCCGGCGTACCTCAGGGTTCTATTCTTGGCCCAATCCTGTTCTGTCTTTACATTAACAATCTACCACATGTATGCAGTAATGCATATATACATCTATATGCGGATGATGCACAGTTATATCTTTCTCGACCAATTGGATTAATGGAAGATCTCGTTGATAGATTTAATTCTGATTTGTCTTCTATAGTGAAATGGTCTCAAAATAATGGTCTAATCATGAATCCGGTAGAAACGCAATTAATTATGATTTCTAAAAAGCATTATGACCCTGGAGAGATACCCCCTATTTATATAAATTCTTGTAGGCTTAAATTTTCCAATACAGCTGTAAACCTTGGGTACAAGTTGAATAGATCCCTTTCCCCTATTGATCATGCAAATTTGATCGTAGCGCGTATTTATGCAGGGTTACGTAAGCTTTAGCTGTTTTCCAGTCTTACACCTGTGGATACTAGACTCAGATTAATTAAGACTTTGCTTGTGCCAATATTTGATTATGCCATAGTTGTATATCCTAAATTAGATTCTCAATCGCAACACAAGTTACTTGTTTGTTTTAATGATATGGTGCGATATGTCTATGGAATGAGAAGATATGACCATATCTCTGTCTACCACAAACAAGTCCTTGGTTGTTCATTTCAAAACTTTTGGGAAATTAGGTGCTGTGTATTCATGCACAAAATAATACATAATCGCTCACCACAATATCTATTCGAGAAATTGCAATTTGTCCAGTCACCACGTACATTCAACCTAATAACTCCTTCTTCTAACTTTTTAAACACTTCACGCCTCTTTCTTGTCCCCACTGCCAGACTTTGGAACTCTCTACCTGTCTCCATTAAACAAATAATAGGAGCCGAAAAATTTAAAAGTGCACTGTTTGCACATTTTGCACAGTAATGTAATCTACTTCGTTTTTTTTATTCTTTCTCTTTTATCTTTTTGTTTTTCTCTGTTCACTCTATTACTTTTTTTCTATCCTAATTTTCTCCCCCCTTGTCCTCTTCTTATTTTATTAGATATTATTTATATTAGATATTTTTGACTCAATTTTTATGTATTTATTTATTTTTTCTTACTTTGCTCATTGTGTAAATTAATGCAATTCTAATGTATCATTGCTGAGCCTTAATGTACTATAAAAGACTTTTGTTCTTACTTGTACTTTGCCAAATAAAATAAACTGAAACTGAAACTGAAAACTGTAGCAGATCCAGATTTGTTCCCTAATGATTTGTCACCTGACAAGTTCAAGTCTACATGATAGTCAGGTAATAAATGAAAATATAAACGTCCATCACTCGATTGTATGGATGGCGATATTTTAGAAACAACCAAGGCGACATCCCATCCGTCCACGTCTTGTATGTATACATCTCCCGACAACTCTAATGACACTCCACAACAATTCCAAATAACCGCACCATCTGATTCCGATTCTGATGACGACAGAGACATTGAAAGAAATGCAGGTCCAAGAACTGGCATAATACCGACTACAGAGCGTCGAATGAGAGAACATGATGAGGAAGAAGGATGGAATTACGATATTTAGCCGTTAGATCGTCAAATTTTTAGTAGCGTAGAATACTTTAAACATACTGATTATAGTATTCCAGCAAATGCAGATGTGTTTAAAAAAAATTTTCTTTTGGTTGATGACAATTTCTTTGACTTAGTGATACATAGAACACATCAATATCTACGCTGGACAACTTATTGCTAATAATTCTGGAGTCGCTGAAAACCGGTAAACAAGGAAGAAATGGAAAAGTTTTTGGGCATTTACTTGATTCCCTACATTAGAATGCTACTGGAAGAAAGATCCTATTTTTTATCACCCGCTGTTGCAGCGGATACAAATGTCCTACATAGTGTCTGATTTTTTAATGTAAAACACCTGTCATGGAAACTTATGTTTACGGGATGCCCATATACCCATGGGGGCGAGGATACGCCTTGCGATCGCTCTACCGCCTTCCTGAGATACCAAATCGGAATTGTGTTGCCGGCACAAGTTCCACCCTTGGTATGAGTAGAGGCCGACCTAAAACCACTTACTGCTCTTACCACTCTACATTGGGTCAACCAAAGGAAGACCCTTCCCGCGACTTTGGGTTTAAACCACAGCCATCATGACGCTCCCACAAGGGGCCTACCTCTTCAAGTCAGGACCGGACCGAGATCCGGAGGGCTCCTCACTCACATGGTACCGTGATTTAAGTCCTGGTAGGGACTACCGGTAGTCCAGCCGCCAACAAGACCTATGACCGGCAACTTGTGACTGATCAAATCGTAGCAATCTTCGGTAGCGTCATCTGAAGATGTTTACGACAAGACCAGTACTTTGCTCAGCCCCCGTTTATTATAAGGCAACGTTGTTGATGAGCGAAGCCTTGATAATTGGGCGGGGGCCCACAAATGTCCTACAATAGCTTCGTAGCAATTTTACGCTGCTAGTATTTCGTTGACAGCCCAGCTAAAAGAGATGTCAATGATCGTTTGTATAAAGTCCAGCCAGTTATAGACACGATGATGAGAAACTGTAGAAAAGAAAACTTCTTACACCAAAAGACTGCATTGTTGTAGATGAATCCATGGTTCCCTTTCAAGGGCGATTGCTGATTTGTCAGTATAATCCAAACAAAACCCACAAGTAGGTATATGTTTGGAAATATAAATATATAAATAAATAAATAATATAAATATAAAGTTTGTGGGAAACAACAGTCTAGATTCTATATATGCCCATATATGTATAGTATGTACATATTTTCCTCCCATATCAATTATGTAAAAAAAAAAACTAAACCAAAAAGAAATGTATATATAATTCGAACGCGAAAAATAAACTAAAAACAAAGAACAACACCGGAAAAATAAAACAAAAAAAAAGTCTGTTAATATCGACCGAATGGTTTTGACAAGAAATCCAGCAAGCGTGCAGGGGTCATCAAGTGCACCGACCCGCCAGTGTCTAGAAGCCGAAAAAAAAAAAAAATAAATAAGAAAATAAACACAACTGATAACTAAACAGAATCCCAAGAGCACAGGAATCCGCAAGTGCATCCGTGGCAGCAAATAGAACTGCAAGAAAATAGTATCGAGATCACCCCTTGGAAACTACCCAGCACAAAGCACAATTGAAGAATTATCCAGCATACCAGATCGCAGTCATCCAGTCGACCAACGCAGTGCAGTTTCACACCCCCCTGTCCCCCTACTCAACCTTTCAAACCTAATTCTTGCAAAAGGCATTAAGGTTGTATATACGAGTATGTGTATTGTAACAGTCTTCTTCTCGTAAATTTCTTTTTTTTTTTAATGTTAAAAGTTTTCACTGTTCATAAAAAAAAAAAAAAATATAAATACATATACTCGTATGTATATAAAACGGCAATGACAAAGAAAGACAAACCACACTAAAACATATAAAAACAAAGATTTAACATCTACAGTACATTGAAGGAGAAGGAGTGCACTTCATCCCCTAACCAGTCCGGTGGTAAACCAAAAAAAAAAAAATAAAAAAATTCATATTAGTATCGATAATATTTTTTTTCAAACAAATTTATGAAGAATCGAACTGAAAAAAAAAACTAAAAATGTGTATACATACATATGTATATGTACATACTCGTAGGGCATACAGCCCTTACATACATACATTTACATCGGCCTTTCATTTAAATTTAAAATTTTGAATTTGATTTACCTAACGTTATTATTTTACTATAATACTAGGCTAAGTTGCTTTCATATCAGCATACTCGTACTCGTGTGTAGACTCATTTCTATAAGAAAGTTTTTTTTTTCTCATCTTTCAACGATTTGTTCCCTCCTCCCCCTCTTTTTAGAAGAATAAAAATTTGTGTTTATATATACTCATTTGAAATGCGCTTTGTTTGTTTTTCTTTTTACTTTATTTCTCGGGTCATAGGGAGTCTTAGAAGGAAGGTAAACCGGAAATGACAATACTCAGTAGAAGGGAAGTCATTTTCTGTTTAAGATTTTGTTTTTAAATTCATCATATAGGATGCATTTCTACGTGTTAGACTGTAGGGGCGTGAAGAGATACTTTGGCGAAACACGGAGTGATAATTAAGGAGTCAACGGACAAAACAACGGGTAGCCGCACAAGATATCCACAGACCGCGTAGCTACCATGGTGTGACTAGCTATTCATGCCAGCTGCTAAGGGGTGGGAAATTTTCCGTAGGAGAGAACATCACCCAGCTCTCCTCTCTTTTGGTGCGATTGGTGGTGAGAATTTAATTTCAAATTGATTTCAACGGGAAGAAGATTTAAGGTTGTCGCTTAGGACGAATTCTGGTCCCGAAACATTTTTACAGCTCAACTAACATCAGGAGAAGGCATGAAAATAATGTAACTGCGGCTGGCCATTTTCAGTAGCAAGATCCCACCCCATTCCGACGAGCTTAGGATGGAGCTAAAACTTGCATGCCTACCGCTACTGGATGGTCAAGCCCCATCCTACTCTTTGTCCGGACTGGCCGCTCTAGGTGCCTGTAATCGGTGGTCAAAAGGGTGAGGGAAAGGTAGAAGGGAGGGTTCTTCGCGGAATTGGGTTTTGTTTCCAATTATTAGTTGTATTTACCATCGTTGTACATACAGTCACTAGGTTGAAAGACCCTGGGTTTAGTGCAAATTATCTGAGCACCCCCCATATTATTTTTGTCCAGCATTAATGGCAGGGCAATAATAATTATCGTTACAAGTTTATTCTGGTCAGGATCCACAAATCTCCAACCTCGATAAAAATGGAAACGTCGTCATCGAGCTTTGTGGAGACCTTTTAGACCAAGGGAGAATGATTATTGCAATTAATTGATATACAAGTGTACCATTAGCTGAATACTTGTGTTGGAGCATACAATCGAAAAAAAAAAAAAAAAAAAAAAACTTTGTATCAGTTCATAAATATATTTACTCATTCATTTATTAAATCGAATTGTCAAGTGTAACACCTCTGTGTCACAAAACTAATTATACATATGTACTTGTTAAACAGTAACATTCATACGAATTTACCGATGCTGTACCTTTCAACAGGGCGAGCGGGAGTAGATTTTATTCATTCGTTGTTGAAGACTCAAATTGTGAACATTTTTATTCGTTGTCAAACCCAAAAACAAGAAAAGCAAATATATTCCTACATTCATACTCAATCGTGTTGCAAATTGAATTTGCGTTTCATTGCATTTGTAGTTTCTCGTGGGAATTTCTAATATAATTAATTTACTCGAATTTCGATATCGGCCCTTTTCTGTCATTTGGCCCGCGAGAATATAGGGAAAAATTATTCCCCCAACAACTTGCTTCAACGTAAAACTGATCTATTCGCCAATTCGCAAGACCTTGACATTGTACAAAAAAGTGGTTGTCGATATTTTGTTTGGAGTGGGTGTTCATAAGTACAGTTTAGTTGTTCAATAAATTGAACCAACAGAATAAATGAACATTATTAAAGTCCCAAATGAGTGTTGTGAAAAAGCTTTTGGGTATAAACATTGTACAGACACCGGCCATACCTACGCCATCCACGTCACGAGCACAGCATTTCCTCATATCGCTGGATAGAAAAGATGGAAAAATAACTGAACGTAGGTGTGTCGGATGCTATGATGATCTTCGTCAAAAAGGTCTAACATCAGCAGCTGCCACTAATAAAGCCAAACGAGTTTCACAAATATGCAAAATTTGTACCAAACCATACTGCTTAAAATGTTTCCAAAAAGAACATATGAGAATGTAACTTTTTTTTCTTTGCATCAAATATTTTCTTTTTCAATATATTTTGTGTTTTATTTTACTTACCTTTTGTTTAGATAGCTAAAAGTAAGTGAAAACGTATGGAAATGTGGGTCTTTTTTTACACTTTTTTTTTAAATCGCGATTACGATAAAATGGCACGTCCGTTCTCTATTTCCCAACACTATTTGTAATCTATATGATATGTCCTGTGAAGTTCACCTCAAATAAATGTGATTCTCCCTACGTACACTGTTATAAACAACCTAAAAACTTTATGGACGAAACAGACCATATATGGTCTGTGAGCTGGTAGTGCTTTAAGTCTACAGACCATATATGGTACGTGGACAGTGAACCTGTTAAGACTTCCAATAGGATTGTGTAATAGATGGAGGAAGCGTAAACAACGGTGGGAAAAATATTGTATCTGCTGTGCTAAAGTTATAGAGAAGCCAGTATCGCATTGTTTAAAGTTCGCCGGAAATGATTACTTCACATCCACGTGGTGGCCCCAGGAATTTGAGTTAGGATTCAGAGTTTAAACAAATGAACGATGTACTGTGGCCCATTTAAGGAAAAATATTTGCATAATTCTACATATATTCGGGCGGGTCTATAATGTAAAACATTCACTGGTTTAAGAAATGTTTGGAGCTCTGGTAATTGAAACAAAAAATATTTCATTTAGATCAATAGTTTTGCTTGTAGAGCCAGTCAAAGTTGAGTAATTTTTAAAGTCACCTAAAATTTTATTTATTTTTTAAGTTATAGTGTAAAAACTAGGCAAAATATAATCACTGAAGAACTTTCAAATGCCTTAGCAATGAAGTATAGGAAGGATCATGAAAAGACGGAAGCTGATGCAACCAAGGCAGTCTCTAATTATTATAATTATTTCCTCAAAATAGCATACAATTGAATACATATATAATAGTAAATTACTCGTATTTATAAGAAACATTCTTGAGCTATGCTTAAGGCAAACCTAGAAGCGAATGCACTATTGAAACAAATTTAAGTCCCGATTTTTATTCGTTTCGAAATGCCAGCGTATTTTCGGCCGCAGGTATACGTTCGATATTAGAGCGCTCAGCAGGCGGTTCCGACTTCATGAACAGCCTGCTCCTTTTCTTAACAGAACAATGAGGCATATTTGACCTCAAAAGAATCCCGTACACGTCGTAAACAAGGAGGATCAGCTCAAGATGAATCAGACGGAATTTTGTATGCCTCTGTCGTTTTTTTTTTTTCTGCTCCGAAAACTTTAAATCGCTTTTTCTCGAAACATTTTTCATAATGGCATGCAACATAACTCAAAAAAAGGATTGTTCGATAGTTCTAAAATTATGAGGAGATCTTATTGAGACTTTTAACTATGCTCTAAACCTTTGAAACATGATTTTCAATGCAAGTAAAATAAATTGTTTAACAAATTGGTAAAAAAGGTGACTTTTTTCTGATCTCTATAATTTTTGCAAAATTAAATTCTTTTTTGGGTTTTAAAGTTTTTTTTTTTACGGATGAAAAATAAAGCCATCAGGTTGCATGCTATTTTCAAAAACACTCGACTTTGACACCGTGCAGCGCCGTCAGCTTGCTAGAGGGGGGAAGGGGGGGGGGTGGATAAATTTTTTTTTTATATTGTAGTTAACCGATGTTTCTGTCTGACAATAAAAGATTTTTTAAATAATATACCAACTTTACACTGACTAAAAAATCCCTAAAAATTTACCTTGCCCCTTAAATTAATTAATATAACAAATTTTGTGATAGTGGGGAATAATATGTATGGAATTATTTGATGATCTACAAACAATATTAATATTGTGATTTTAAAATACCATATTTTCGATTTGATTATAGTTCTGGTTTAATAGCGAAGATTTTATTTCTTTGAAAAAATTTGTTAAATTTGATGAAATCTGATTAAAAGCGGCAATTTTTTTTGAAAAGCGTAGGGGCTACTTCTGTAGAAAAATTTCCTAAAATTTGTTCTGTTGTGTGAAGAGATGTCAACAAAGTTACTAGAATTAATACGTAAGTCATGGTGAGTGTTCCTTCTTGTAGTAAGGTAGCCACTTCTTATAAAAAATACTCTTAAGGCTTTATACAATAGTAATAGAGATATCTTAGCGGAAGGATTTTTAATGCCTGAAATAAAACTAAACTACCATGGAAACGATTTCTTTTGCATATAATACGTATAATACTCGTATGTTTTGCGATACAAACAACGGTCTAATTTTATGGAGAAACGCCCCACCCTAACAAGTTAGGTCATATTGAATTTCTGAGTGAACTAGTCCATAATATACCATACATAATAATTTCAGTGGGCAATATAAACTTAAGCTATAAATTTGTCTGGAGCATGGTTATTATCCAATATAACTCCAAGATATTTAAAAGATTGCACAAAATTCACCGGGGAGCAATTATCAGCGCAATTAAAAGATGCCTTCTTATTAATTTGGAATTTTGGACAGTTAACAGAATGGTAAAATATTTCACAGTCAGGCAGAGCAACAAACCAGGGTGGTAATTCTGTAACGAGATAGCTGACTCTCTTTCAAATGATAGTTAAAACGATAATGAAGGTGATAGTGGCGAAGATTTGCATTCTGTGAAACGATAGTGATACTCTCGTTTTCATTCTTATCCAAATTAATTTCGTTCCTGACTGTACGCACAAATTTTGAAAACAGTTTAACTGACAATTATGAAACACAGTAAACAATTTTCAAATTGTCATATATTTCTCATTGAATTGATAGAAAATGTAAGTATGTTATATACTAAAAAATAAATTCTGAAAAATGCAATTTAAAAATAATTTTTAGGCGTGCAACCAATAAGCAATTGGAATCGCTTGTTTCTTTTAGGGAAAAGACTGGGGACTTGAGCAAAAGTGTGTTTAACACTTCAGCTGGTAAAATTCGCAGAAACCAAATGTTTCCACCAATAAAATATAGAAATGAGTGGCAAAAGCTAAGAATTCTTGGTATAGGTATTTCTTATTTAGAATTTGAACGAAAGTTATTTTGAAGGTTTGGACAGGCTTTAAATAACGTACCAAAAGTAAACAAATGGCAAAAACGGGAGGTGCCCCATTCAAAAACATTTTTCTTAGTCCTCTAGAAGAAAGAGCGAATGTCTTAGTTTCCCTGGATAAAGCTGTGTTCTGCTGCGAAAAAACTAAAACTTTTGGAGCTGAGGAGCCGTGCCAAAGTTTGGATCCTGCCAATAAGGACGAACATTTTGAAAGCTCTGAAGTTGTTTTTGAAAAAATCGCATTAGAATTATTTGCGACTGAGCCAAATGAAGAAGTATCAGCCAATATTGAAACAGAAGTAGCTTCTTGGTGCGTAGATGTTAATTCTTTATTTGGATTTTTTTTTTCAGTTCTAAACGACCTTGTGAAAAAGTAGCCGCTTAAAAACCTCTTTCGAAAATAGACCTTTTTGAGACCAGCGCTAAGAGGTATGAAATTTTTCAAAACGAACTTCTTAAAACTTTAAGAGAAATCAACGAAATTAAGAAAAAGGTGGCGGAAGAAAGAAATGAAATCCTTAAAGACTACGTCAAGACTTATAAAGAAACTTTTAAAGAACTTCTAGCGTTGAAGAATATGAAGCTAAACATAAAAGTACGTAAACTTGAAGTCATGTTGGAAGAAAATAAAATGAAATTAGACTTATAAAAGAAAAACTGTTTAAAGGATAAAAATTAAATGTATTTCGCTACACATTACATTAAACTGTTTGCTATTCTATCTCTTTTTCTTAATGCAACTGATCATATGTATATGTATATGTGGACTATTGTAAAAAAAAGAGATATTCCCTGCGGGAATTCCATATTTTCTATAATCACTTGATTTTTCAGCAAATTGCCTTTCTAGAATTCGCCATTTAATATGTTGTGCTTAAATTCTAGTTTCTATTTCATTTACTACTTCATTTATAATTTTGGAAAGGGTACTTCGCCCCAAAGGTACACAACAGTCAGAAGAAGCGAGCCGCTGGTATCCAGCGGATTTTAATGTTTCCAACGTAGCGGATAATTTTAAAATAGGCGGTATAAATGTTAATCGTTGTCCACTTTTAAGGCCCAAAACATCCAAAATGTGCTTAAAAGCCTCCTTGGAAACGCGGTACTTTTGAATAAATTGTTTTGAAGGCAATGTAAATGGATTCGGTCTATCGCGCAAACACTTCCTTCTTACTCGCATATTTGTTACACCTTTCACTTCGTTGAAGTCACTATCACTACGAGTTGCAAACATTTTTTTAAACTTCATCAAGCGAAAGTTGAAGAAAATTTGAAACCAAAAAGAAAAACGATATTAAAAATGACACCAATATACTCGTAGCTATCTTTTAAAAAATGACAGCAAAACGATAGTAGTACTATCAGCTATCGCTTTACAGAAAGCAACTTTTAAAAACAGAGACTGTTCTCACTATTACTTATGTGCTCTCTCCTAAGAGACAGTTTCATTGTCATCTGTGTTGTTACAGAAAGCAAAACTATCATTAGTGATATCACTTTGTGTGCAATCACGTTACAGGATTACCCAGCAGCTTCTTAAAACCTTTAAATTGAAATTAATGTCAGTAAGTAATTAAGATGACCCATATGCAATCAGGCTTCCGAGCAAAACACAGTTGTACTACTGCTATGGTAAAAGTTGTTGAAGATATTCGATCTAGTTTAGATAAAGATGAAGTAACTTTTTTGATACTTCTAGACTTCTCTAATGCATTCGACACTGTTGACCATGCACTGCTCTGTAAAAAACTACAACACTACTTTGGGTTTTCTATTTCTGCTGTTAAATTGATTTCATCCTATTTAAGCAACAGAAAACAAGCCGTTTTTGTTAACAATGTCTTATCTGATTTTCTTTGTTTAACTCGAGGGGTACCTCAAGGATCAATTCTGGGTCCTCTCTTATTCTCTCTATATATAAATGAGATACCAGATCTGGTCACACATTCCTTAACACACATTTATGTCGATGACGTCCAAATTTATCGAAGCTGCGCGCTAGGTCTCATTGAAAATTGTTGCCTTGAAACTAATCAGGATCTTAATAGTATTTTTGACTGGTCTTTGCAAAATGGCCTGACACTCAACCCTAATATCTAGAACAAAATTGGATCTGTCATATTTTCCGCAAATCACTTTAAATAACTCCCCCGTCGTTTTTGTGGATACGTCAAAAAATTTGGGTGTTATATTTAACAGATTTTTAACATGGAACGACCATATTAACACCATCGTAGGGAAGGCTTATGGCGTTTTGCGAACCTTGTGGACAGCTCAACCAATTACACCTTTGGATACACGAATCATATTGGTAAAATCACTTTTAATTCCAATCCTTATATGGAAATTGTGATTATGCATACGAAAATTACAGGTTGCCTTCAACAGTGCCATTCGATACATATATGGGCTAAGAAGATATGATCATGTGTCACATTGCTCAGTAAAAGTTTTAGGTATGCCTTTTGAAAACTATCTTAAATATCGCACTCTGGTCTTTCTCTTCAATATTCTTAGAACTCGACAGCCTTCCTACCTCTACAATAATTTACAATTCCCAGCGTCAAATAGATCCACCTATCTTATTATACCGAGATATAATTACTTAATATCTGAAAGACAATTCTTTATCAATGCCATCCGTCTTTGGGGCGTGTTGCGCAGGTTCCGGGTGTTGGAGGCAGTCGTCGTTTACATTCCGCTTCGCAGTGGAAAGCGGCTGTACTTGGCCTCTGTTTATGCACCTGAGGCTTCACAATCCATCCTATTCATTACAGAGCTCGACACGCTTTTTCGACTTCTGAGGCTGGAATCGGGGGAGAATTATTTTATAATCGGCGGGGATTTCAACGCTAGACACAGAGATTGGGGAAATAATTTGCCAAATACTAGAGGGAACCTACTACTCGATTGGTGGGGTCAGCACGATGTCATGTACAGACTCGGTCTTAAAGCGACGGATAACCCGTCGTTTCCCAGAGGCGGGTCTTATTTGGATCTACTGCTGTACGACGAACGTATACGACTGACAGGTACGAATTTACAAACATTACACTGTCTGCGCACATTCGTGTATGACAGCGACCATTGCGGTTCTAGCACCGAAATTACAGTTCCCAACGAAATTGCGGAATTGGAGGAGTTTGTCCAAAGATATTCTTACAACTACAGTAGGTTAGGTTAGGTAAGAGTGGCTGTTGGAAATACCAACCCACTTAGGCCTATTGGCCCATTGTGATGCCACGTGGATCTATGATCTTCTTACTACTGGAACCAGTTTGAGCTTTTAATAAAGCGTAGGAGACTGTTAACGTCTATTTTTTCTAGATCGTTTAGGTCGTTGTAGAAGAAAGCTCCTAGGTGAAGCTTCCTTCTCTGAGAGAGAGCTGGGCATGTGCAGAGTAGGTGGGGGATTGTCTCCTCCTCTTCCTCGTCCATGCAGCTTCTACAAAAATCGTTAGTAAAAGCGCCAAGCCTTCTTGCGTGCTTGCATATGAGGCAGTGTCCGGTAATGACACCTATTATGGCGCTGAGATGTTTCCTTTCTAAGAGGATCAGACACTTAGATCGACTCAGATCCAGCTTTGGCCAGATCTGTTTTGTCGCTAGACATGTTTGTCCAGCAGTCCACCTAAGGTCCGTTCTTTTATTGGCATCTAGCTTTAGTGTTAGTTTGCACGTAGCGATTGGTATACCTATACTACCTTTGTCTGGTAGGATAGGTAGAGTGGTTCCAATTTTGGCGAGTTCATCGGCTCTGCAGTTCCCTGGAATGTCTCTGTGGCCCGGCACCCAACAAAGGTGAATGTTGAACTGCTCTGCCATCTCCATGAGAGATGATCGGCATTCAAGGGCAGTTTTAGAATATAATGAGACCGAGTCCAGTGACTTGATGGCGGCCTGACTATCCGAAAATATGCGGATATCCTTTGCAGATATCACGTTTTTCTTCAGCCAGGACAGAGCTTCTTTAATCGCCAAAATTTCCGCCTGGAACACGCTACAGTGATTTGGAAGGCGGAAAGAGAGGCTTAGACTTAGCTTATCTGAGAAAACACCGCCACCAACTCCGCTATCGGTTTTAAATCCATCTGTGTAGAGATGGATTGACTTGTCCTCCATGAAAGCATCCTCCTCCCAGAATGATCTAGAGGGGAAGCTTACATGGAAGTTTTTGTCAAACCAAAGTTCAGGTATGGTGTAATCGGTGTTCTCTGTGAGGATTCCTAATGTATTAAGAATGTTGGCGTGGCCAAATGAATTATTTGTCCACTGTTTAGTCGCTTTAAGGCGAATAGCTGCAGTCGCAGCTACTTGCTTGCTAAAAATGTCGAGGGGTGTCAAGTGAAGCAGAATATCTAATGCCGCAGAGGGGGTAGACCGCAAGGCTCCGCTTGTGCATAGACATGCTGTTCTTTGGACTCTGCTTAATTTAATGCAGTTGACTGCATTTTCCAAGGCCGTCCACCAGACAACCACCCCGTAAGTGAGTATCGGTCTTATGACCGAGATGTATAGCCAGTGGGTTATGCGAGGTTGAAGGCCCCATTTGTTCCCAATGGCTTTCTTGCAGGAGAATAAAGCTATTGTAGCTTTATTGACTCTTTCTTGAATGTTAGGTTTCCAGTTTAGTTTCCTGTCAAAAATCAGACCCAGATATTTTGCTGTATCGGAGAAAGCTAAACTGGTACCGTTTATTGAAGGAGGGTCTATGATTGGAATTTTATATTTCCTAGAAAAGAGGACAAGATCAGTTTTATGGGGGTTTATTCCCAATCCACAGCGATCTGCCCAGCAGGTTAATCTGTTAAGATTTACTTGGAGGAGTTCTTTAATGGTATTTAGATGTTTTCCTGAGACGGCTATGGCAACGTCATCCGCATAAGCAATCACTCTGCTACCACCCGCTTCCAGGTATATCAGTAGTTCGTTAACCACTAAGTTCCAAAGAAGGGGGGAGAGGACACCGCCTTGCGGCGTACCCCTACTGACATATCTTTTAGCAGAAGTCTCACCCAGTTTGGAGTTGATTATCCTGCTTGTTAGCATTAGATTAATCAGCTCCCCAAGTGAGTCGTCTACCTGCAGAGTTGACAACGCAGTCGTGATTGCGGATGTGTTGACGTTGTTAAAGGCGCCCTCTATGTCCAGGAAAGCAACCATTGTGTACTCCTTATATTGTAGGGATCGTTCGATGTGGCTAGTCAGAGAGTGCAAAGCCGTTTCCACCGACTTTCCTTTACAGTAGGCATGTTGAGCCGTAGACAGAAGTCTTGGATCAACTTTAGCTCGAATATGGATATCAATCAGTCGTTCTAAAGTTTTCAGAAGGAATGACGATAGACTTATGGGTCTGAGGTCCTTTGGGACCACATGAGAACATTTTCCAGCTTTGGGAATGAATACTACATTGACTTCTCTCCATAACAGTGGAATGTGGATAAGTTCTACACAGCTCCTCATAATATTTTCCAACACTGGTAGAATAATATCTGAGGATCTCTGTAGCTCGGCAGGTATAATACCGTCCAGACCAGCAGACTTGTATGGTTTGAAGCTATGTAGCGCCCAGAGCAGTTTGTCTCTCGTAATCAGACTATGAATTTTGGTCACGGTTACAGTAGGCTTGTTTGGGCTGCTACTGGCCGCGAGTTGGGAGCTACCTGGAAAGTGGGTGTCCAGAAGCAGGTTGAGTGATTCATCACTTGAGGTTGTCCAAGAGCCATCGGTTTTTTTCAAACAGCTGGGCATCATAGGATTTGTGGAGAGGATTTTTCTTAGCCGCGAAGCCTCAGAGGTTTCTGTAATTTTGTCACAGAATGACCTCCAGGATTGTCGCTTTGCCTTCCTCAGTTCTTTTTTGTATAATTTGAGGGATTCTTTATATGAGTCCCAGTCGGTCACTTTTCTTGTGCTTTTTGCTGCGTTGAAAAGTTTTCTGCATGTGTTTCTGAGCAGTCCTAGTGCCGATGTCCACCAGTGTGGCTTTTTCTTGCCTCTTGGTTGAATAAGAGGGCAGGAAGCGGCCATAGCCTTATTGAGAGCCAGAGTAAATTCCCTGACTTTCATGTCGAGCTCATTGGTGTCACGCGGGGGACTTGATAGTTTGGAGGATATCGTTTCCGATAGGATTCCTCTATATTTTGTCCAATCAGTTTTCCGGTAGTTCCGGAAAGTTGGTTGGCGAGGGGGAGCATCACTCAGACTGAATTGGATGTACCTATGGTCTGAAAAGGAGTGTTCAGACGATACCATCCAGTTTGTTAGCCTTTGGGTGATGCTGTCGGAGACAAGAGTAATATCTAAAACTTCTTGTCGGTTTTTTGTTATGAAAGTGGGCTCATTGCCAATATTGCAAATTAAGAGGTTAGTACTTAAAAAATAGTCTAAAAGTGACTCACCTCTATCATTGATGTCGGTACTGCCCCATACCGTATGATGTGCGTTGGCGTCGCATCCGATTATGAGGCCAGTTTTTTGCCTTCCCGCTTCCAGTACCACCCTTTCTAGGTTATCACCAGGGAGAGGGCCCACTTGGTCGTGGCCAAGGTAAGCCGATGCCAGCCAGTATGAGCCTTTGGCAGTTTCTAATCTGGCAACGGTTAGGTCGGGGTCACTGAGGTTGGGAAGTAGAAATACATTAAGGCTACGTTTCACTAATATACAAGTTCTAATCTTACCTTTGTCTCTTGTATAGAGCGGAACGTATGAGGGTGTCCTAAGTCCACGAACCAAGCCTTCTGCAATCCATGGTTCCTGGATTAGAATAATGTCTTCTGCGCTTTTGGAAAGACGCAGAATGAGTGTGGCCGAAGCCTTTTTTGAGTGGTGGAGATTAATCTGGAGAAACCGTATCATTGCTACAGTCTTCCAGAGTCGCCTCCACCACGGTGTTGTTGAGGTCCTCCGATTCTGAAGATGTGCCCAAGAGCTCATCTTCAATCTCTGATCGTGTAGAACCTCTATTTGCTTCGCCATCGGTTTCCATTTCCGACAATGTGTCAGAATCGGAGACCGACGGCTTTGTAGTCACCTCGGACAGATTGGAGTCGTCGCTATCCAATTCTGGAAAGGATATCGATGCTCCAAGATCCACGGTTGTGATGTCAGGTGTTAAAGGAGGAGGAGGTTGCTTATCAGCATCCAACTCATCCTTTTTGTACACCCTTAAATGAATGGACTCGAATCCAAACCGATTCATGCCTTTCGTCTGCGCCAGAGGATTAAGGGATTCCTTATTGATCACAATTAACGCGCATCTATAAGAACCCCTTAGTTCCTCCAGTTTCGCGACTTTCCAGTCATGAGTCGGAAGAGTCGGGTTGCTGAGCCGGATGATTTCCAGGATATTTTCTGGAGAGGAGGGTTCGGCTGGAATCCAGGTACGAGTTCGAGGTCTACTAGGAATGTCTTCCTTAGATACGACCTCGAGTTTTGCACCTGGCCAAACCTCTCCTAAACCATCGATGGCCTTGGTGAAGAGATCGAGAGATCTCTGGTCGGAGCAAGCGATGAGCTTGACATGGCCTTGGTGCCAGCCAGCGTCGCTTGTGATAGGAGGTGGTCCTGGGTTCTCCCGCATGATGGCCAAGAAGTTGCTGGAGAGCTTCAACTTGACCAATTGCCACCGTTCCGGTGTAATGGAACCGTCGGTATCGCTTCTATCGATCACCGCGATCACCAATGCGTCCTTTAGGACTTCGTTATAAGACTTCAGAGATCTGCTGTTGGATGGCCCAGGGGTTGTGGAACTGTGAATTTTGGGCCTCTTGGAAACCGGTACGGTTTCCTCCAACGATCTCTGACGCTTAGAGGAGTCTTTTGACATTTTGTGAGCAATGGAAGCAGTGGGAAATCCGTCTTTTAGGATGTTTTTAGCCCACTCAACCTTGCTCTTTATTTCCGCACTTCTCTCCACCTCCGGAATGGATCCGAAGGTTTTGATAATGCGTGAAGCATTTCGGCGTCTTATGTATAGCGCCTTAGATGGAGCTTGCCGATGCGGCTGAGCTCCAGATTCCTCTTTGGAGGGAGGAGTTTTGGTAGCAGCAACAAGTCCGTGGCCTGCCACAAACTTGCTGCTGCTGGGGGCGGGGGAAGTGATAGGACCATGGCTTGCCACAGTCTTAACACTCCCCGAAGGAGTTTTGGTAGCAGCGACAAGTCCGTGGCCTGCCACAAACTTGCTGCTGCTAGGGGCGGAGGAAGTGATAGGACCGTGGCTTGCCACAGTCTTAACACTCCCTGAAGGAGTTGTGGTAGCCGCGACAAGTCCGTGGCCTGCCACAAACTTGCTGCTGCAAGGGGTGGAGGAGGTGATAGGACCATGGCCTGCCACAGTCTTAACACTTCCTGAATTCTTTTTATTTGGCTTGTTCCTTTTGCCTTTAGAGGATGGCGCACCATGGCCTGCCACAGTTTTGCCTCCTCTCGGCAATGCAGGAGCCTTGCCGGTAGTCGGTGTAGTCACCGTTCCACCGCCCGGTAATTGAGGAGTACCGGCCTCGGTTTTTGTTGTCAGGTTGTTGTCCATAATAGTCCCACGAGTAGCGGAGAAAGGGATGTCCATCTGTACAGAGATCCGCCATATACAGATAAGGCTAGCTAATCCGGAGGTCGCCAGGTATCCGGATACTCCGTTTGCGACTGAGCTATTTTTGGAGATACTGGGCCCTCAGCCAGGTTGATCTTCGGCACGGGTCGTATAACACCTTGATCCAGCCCAGGGGAATGATGGAGTGCTTTGGGAGTTGGGGAGGGGGGGAGCATCCTTTGGTTTCAGGACTCGTCTGGAGAATTTCTTCTCGAGAGTCATTGACCCTACTCAGCCTCTACAACTCGACAAGTTCGATGCTCACGGTAGAAGTACAACTACAGTAAGACTCGATGGACACGCTTCTCCGCAACCTTGACTAGAGCACTCTCCTCGAACATGATCCACCCACCGTCCAATAGGAATTTGTCAAACGAGGAGATCGACAATTACCTAAAACAAATGGACGAGACAATTAAACAAACTATGGACACTACAATACCGCGGTATCGGCGTACGACTAACGAAGACCTGTTCCGCAATCCTACTATTGACGCACTGCACCGACAGAAAAGTAGACTTTTGACAAGACTTAAAAACTTGTATAGACAGTTAACTGACCGACAAGACCCGGAGATTGGGACACTGAAGTCGTCGATTAAAAATATTCAAACGCTAAGAAAATAAAAAGAAAATTACAGAATTTCTGTAAGTTTGTATTGGAACAACAAGGTTCGGGCTGTAAACACCAGCAACCCGAATATGTTTCCGCAAATAAATAAACTATTTCGGAGAAAAAATCAAAACGACCTTCAGTGTCTTAAAATAGCCCGGACAACAGAAAACGAACGGTTACTGAGAATAGCAGGCATTGATCCAAATGAGGCCGCCGATGATGACGACTTTTTTGTGATCGAGGATCCACAGGAGAAGGTTGAGGCCATAGGGGCCACTTTCCAGGAAGTGTATAAGGCCATTGATAACATTGGCCCTAATTACGACCTGGACAATCGCGTCTTGGTGCACGACTTCTGCATTCGAAATGAAATAGGGAACTGGCGATCCGAGGGCTCTGGTTTCACCCGGTTTAGCGACGAAAATATGGCAAATAACGTCATTGCCAGAGAAGGTGACCTACCCCCGTTCATTTCGAAGCAAAAACTCCGTGAGATCTTCGACACAATCAGGGCTAAGAAGTTAGTGGGGACCGATGGTATTCCAAACATCGTGCTTCGACATCTTCCTCTAGAAGCGGTGGACATTTACACCACCCTGTTTAATAATGCAATGAATAATGCACATTATCCAGCACATTGGAAAACGGCGGTGGTTCAACCTATCCCCAAAAAGGGAAAGGATATATCCAATCCGGCGAATCTCCGATCGATAAGTCTCCTTCCGAATATCAGTAAGGTTTTTGAAAAGGTAATCAATAGAGCTCTGTCTAGGTGGGTTGAGGACAAATATATAGTTCCGGATAATCAATTCGGTTTTAAGGCGGGACATGATATCTCACATGCCGCGTCTAAACTGGTGTCCGATATCCAATGGAATAAAGGCAAAAAACAATGTACTGATGCCTGCCTTGTTGACTTGGAGAAGGCCTTCGACACCGTATGGTTAGAGGGTCTTTTCTATAAACTAACTAGGCTGGGGATCAGTAAACCACTCTTGTACATTCTTTATAATATGCTAACCAACAGACAGTTCATCGTGAAGAATGATGATGTGACTTCTGTTGGAATATTTCAAATTAAAAATGGTCTTCAGCAAGGCGCGGTCAATTCGCCGATCCTATTCAACATTTTTACAAGCGACTTGATAGGTTCACTTCCCCATACTATTGCGTACGCAGACGATTTGATAGCGTACAGAACAGGTCCAAAAATCGAGGTCATTAATACTCTCTTGCAGCGTGACTTCGATAAGATAAGACGATTATGCGATGACTGGAAGTTGAAAATCAACTTTCAGAAGTCGGAAACCATTCTCTTTAGGACGCCGTTGTCTAGAGCCTCAAGGGAAACCAGAAAAAATTGGAGAAAGTTCTCGATTATTGGACAACACGGACAGCCTCTTGCCTGTCGAAATGTAGTCAGATACCTTGGAATCTGGCTAGATCAGTTTCTATATTTTGGCAAAAATGTAGATGCTGCTCTGGCCAGAGCTAAATGTGCTTTTGCCCTTACAAAGAGACTGTTTTATAGCAGCCAACTCGATGCAAGGGTAAAGGTAATCTGCTACATGGCCCTTATTAGGCCCATGCTGGTATTTGGTTGTCCCGTGTGGTTCAATGTACGAGCAAGCTTAATGGAAAAGATTCGGGTGTTTGAGAGGGCTTGCCTTAGGGCCTGTCTTCGCTTGTATAGAACACCAGAGTCGGAGTACAAAATTTTTTATCCTAATGAGGTCCTTTACAACAGGGCGAACCTAATACGAGTGGACAACTTCGTAATTAAGCTGACTCGAAGGCACATTGCAAGAGCAATGACGTCGACGAATAACCTGATATCTGGGGCTTACTACCCCAATTACCTTTACCACGAGAGTGTGCGCTCTGACGGCTTCGTTCCACCGGAAGCATTCCTCTACCTAGATCAGAAAGGGTTGATCCAGGATAGATCAGCGGTGCCGTTAATCTTCCATGTCGCTCGGACAGCTGGGGACAGGCGACTCAACTACGACAGAGACGTCGCACACGGCAGTGTGGATCGCCTCAGGTTCAGTAGGGCAGTGGGGAATCGCGATTAGAGGGATGTCATTCGTCAGCACCAGCATTTCTGGTGGTTGAATGATGGAGAAGATGTTTCGTCGTCGTTTCCGTCAATTACGGACCAGCCTCACTAATGAGGCAGAGCTGACCAATCTGTTTTCTCTGTAAACAGCGATGGCCGGCTTACATAGGTTTAGGTTAGCATTTAAGAAACATATACATACGTATATCAGTGTATACAAAGGTGTATACTGATATATGTATATGATTGTGTATAACGTCTATGTGTGTTTATGTGTGTATTGTACATTTAGTTTAGGTAGGCTAAGGTTTATTTTAAGTTAGATACTAAGTTTTTA
This sequence comes from Volucella bombylans, assembly GCA_949129095.1. Lineage (NCBI taxonomy): Eukaryota > Metazoa > Arthropoda > Insecta > Diptera > Syrphidae > Volucella > Volucella bombylans. The sequence continues at coordinate 140,662,029 of OX422143.1, forward strand.
TTAAAAATAAAAAATTATGTCCGTATGCTAAGTTTTGTTAACAAATTTTTTTCTTAGCTTTAAGTAAACAAAATAAATAGTTCTAAGAAAATGTAAATGAAGTCGAAAGACATAGTTATAAGAATTTAGAGTAGCTTAGAGTGCCTGTGTGGGGCCAGTAAGTTAGTGTAAGATTATTAAGTAATTGTAAGCCAGCATTTAAGCATTTTTTGTTAGAATGTAAGAGTTAGTGTTAAGAAAATAAAATGCATATAAAACTAAAAACTAACCATCCGTCTTTGGAATTCATTACCTAACCCTATAAGAGCATTAAGCGATATACACAGGTTTTTTAAAAAATAATTACAGCATCTTCTGTCATGTCAAAACAATTGATTTTTGTCTATAGTATTTATCTTGTTTGTTTTTTTTTTTGTACTTTTTCATAGCCTTCGTATTCGTATCCTACTTTTTTTTAATTGTTTTTAACTTTTTGTTTGTATTATTCATTTAAAGTTTATCTCATTCTGTAATAACTTAATTGCAACTAAGTGTATATTGTAAGTAGCTATTACAAAGTTATAAGATTCATTCTTACTGTTCTAGCTTTCCGAAAATAAACTAAATAAATAAATAAACTTGCTTAGTTATTTACATTCCAGGATTAACTCTGTCACAACCAACAAGCCTCTCCAGCTAGTACGGTCTCTCGCCAACTGTCTTCAGTACTGCTCACGAAGTTGATTGAAGTCAGCTTCCACTTGCATACGTGATTTAACTGCGCTGTCTTCAGGGTTAAACTCAAAGACTCTTTAGACCGGACTGTGGTATCCATTAGCTCAACATGGTCCAGCCATGATCGGTGAAGTCGGTGTACAGTTCGGGGTTGAATCGCCTTATCTTGCTCTCGAAATGGACAAGTGCTTTGCTATCCGCTTTTCTACAGGATCCAAGTCTCTGCGCCATAGAGCACGACCTAGAAGATATGGGTCCTGTATGAGGCCAATTTGGTATTATGAAGGAGATGTCTCCTACTCAACTGCCTGCTGAGGTCATGAAAACAGCAATCGGTGAGAGTAATTCTGCGTCTGGTTTGTTTGCTGATATTCATTGCTGCTTCAAAATGCCCAACCAAGGTAGATGAAATCCTAAACTACCCCGAAGTTATAACTGTCCATGGTGACATTCTTGCCAAGCCGCCAGCGGTGTACGTTTTATTTTGACACCCATTTTGGCTGATTTTACCTCAATATTTATGAACGTTTCATTGACCGCTCGCAGTATTTGCCTAGTCACACCAATAACATCCACGTACGCACATGCGCACTAAGAAAAAATCTTTTATTGGCCAGCGAATTTGCACTATTGATATGACAGCACATCGCTTTGGCTAAAACATTTCTTGACGCGGAAGGTCTCAGTTAATTCATTACCTTGATATACATAGCAGCAAGAATTGTCAATATCCATTCTGAACAACCTGACGAGTTGGCAGACATGGTAAAACTAGACCCTATGCACGCTGTCATATGAGGCTTTCGACAAATAGTGTGGTGAGTATAGATCTAAAATTTCCAGATCTTGCTGTAATGTAAATATTTTATCGATGGTGAACAAGTAGGTTGTTCAAGAATGGTTTCAGACGCTCACTTCATATGGTAAAAAAAATTTTATAGGCAATGTTTAGGAGACTCTTCCCTTTTAGATGGGACAAACGATGCTGCCATTTCACTTATCAGGCACACTTTCCTCTGACCCTATCTGTTCCCATGTTCGCAACCAAGTTTTGTCCAACTTCCTTAAATAGGTCATGAGCAGTCCGTTCGCATGAGTATCTTTATTAGACGTAACCCACGAAATTACTATCGTAACCAAATTTTAGTTCTCTGTCATCTTAGTTCATAGTAAATAGTTTTTTTCTTTCTTAAAAGGGGTATTCTGACCTTCATCGCCATTATACGGTCTGCAGTAGTAGTTCATGCTTTCCAGGCTTCTATTCCGGGTTTGTATCCCTGGAATGTTAGTTTAATCTTCTGATTACAATTTTCAACATCTTTTCTGCTGTAACTTGCCTCCATTTCCTCGTCTAAGCTCAATTTCGTTTTCTTTACAAATATCCTGTAGACTTCGCCTCGTTTCTGTTCATAGGGCTCACGAGTACTGCTCTGAATTTGCAGCAGCCCATCTTAATACGATGCTTGTTAGGCTGGATACACCTGCCTATATCAGTCGTCAAACTAGTGGATTTTGGCTCGTTGATAGCATTGTCATTTGTGTTCTACGGTTTGTGTATGGCGGCTATGATTTTGAATTTGATTTGATTTTCATTCCTGCGAATGCTCTATTGGTCTTAGACTTGGCTCTGATGTACCTATAATATCTGCATTCATACCGCAGCTGCGACAAGATAATGATTCGAGTCGATGTTGGCTTCTCGGCAGTTCGGATATCCAGAATGCTGGAGGAGAATCTACCGTCGACCGCAATATGGTCAACCTTGTTGGCAGTCGATTATTCAGGGGATAGTCAGGTCCTTTTTGGATGTTGAGATGTCGGAACAGTATACAATATCTAAAAACCTAAATCGCTTGTCGCACTTGTCGTTGTACAGAATGTGATCTTGAGGAGCCGCTCAAAATCGCCTTCCTTACCCATAGAGGTCATAGAATTCGTCTTTGATGCTCTATTTTTTTTCTGTAGGCCTGTAGGGTAATGAACACAGATCAATCTCAATTGTGCCTTGATGCAGACTATTATAAGGTATCCGCTTACATGCCGAAGGCTTAACACTTTTTACCAAAGTCTGCCGAATAGCAAATCCATACCCAAAGAGGCGACGTTGTTTTTGCTTTAAGAAGTCGTCGCAGTAGGTGTCGTAGTTTTTCATCTGCTTTATGAATCTCTTCATTCTTCTTAGATTGCGATGAAGGGTCTCCGAGAATTGTGCGGGTTTACGTGGTATGTTTAGGGTCTTAACATTCCATGTACTAAGCTGAAATTCGTTGTCCTTAAAATGTCTTCTGGGTTCGTCAGCGTTATATCTGTCAATATGTGTATGTTTTCCACCCCTAAGGGCTAAGTTGTGAGGGCTGCTGTTGGCCTATTTAGGGTTCTTGTGCCGACATTTATTCTCCAATGTCCCAACATAACCAGGCAGCTGGCTTCAGATCTGGGCCCCAAATACTTCGAAGGAGCTCTCCGTATATGGGATTTCTTTGCCGACAAATAGAAGAGCACTAGTATGAACACTCCCCGCCCCTCTTATAACCCGATTTCAATGACGTCCCTTAGTAACTGGGTACTCTACACTCAGTCAAAGGTGGTTGAAACCCATTTGTTAAACAAAAAGGCCACAAATTGATGGCGATAATCACCTTGAAACAGAAATATCTAAGGTACTGAACTAAAACCTGACGACGAAGAGATAAAATGTACATAAATCGTGTTATATCAAAAAATTCGGTGACCATAAGTCTGGGGGTATCTATTTGCAAATCAGTATTCTTACTCAGTTGACCTAGTTATCCGTTTGACCTTTTCAAGATGAAGACATTGTGCCGAAACCGATGAAACGGGTTTATTTCCAATGAAATCCCATTAGGTAAGACGATCAATCCGAAGATGAATGTGATTCAACCCCCTCAGCTAACATTGAGCTGTCTTCTTTGATTTATTAAACATCAATTCGACAGCCACTCACCATGTCGTTAGTGCTTTGAAAATGTGCTCCATTGTCTTAAATATTTCTTTCGATGGAACAGGGATGTCTTATTTATTGTTCTTTAGGTATTTGTACAATATTTTATTTGAACTGGCATTTATGTCCTTTCTCACTTCTTGCTAACAGGAATACTTTCAGGAGGGTGACGACATGCTGGTAGAACTGAAATGAGCTTAGTTTTTATAATGGTTATAGTGGCTAACATAGATGATCTCACAATGCAACTTTTGGAATATTTCTAAGTATTGGACGAACCTTTGCCTAGACACCCTATGTTCTCCATTATACTTAGAACCGTGCTTGAGGTGCTACGCTCCCCAAATTGTTTTCAAGGATAAATAATAAAAGGCATAAATTGTTTCACTCCAACCATAAGCTTGTATTCAGATTTAATCCTTCGAGGTTAGGCATCCTGGAATGACACATTTTCTTCACGTTTTTGGGGAGTTGTTCAACAGAGGTATCTTCAGTTGTGTGATGAATGCACTTAAGCGACGGGTGGACGAAACTATTCTGCAGCTTCAATATCTCTTGTTAATATTGGTTCTTCTTTTGAACTTCTGGATTTTTTTTTAACGATGATTCAAACGCTGGTGACCTAAATGCATTTTCTAAACTGTACATGTGGTTTGCCAGCTACGGTTATTGAATTGACTGCTTTGGAAAAAATAGAAAGGCTAAGAGCATCCGCGATCTTTGCGACCTTGGCATAATACTGATTTTGATGAAATCTATTCGCATATAGGCATTTTCTGGCGCTGAGAAATCGAATTAAGTGCACGCTTAAGACTTGTCCCTAAGTTTTTATTTTATAGATAAGCGATGTCAATGCATCCATTTGAGGAATGATTTTCTATTTATCTCGGGATTCGATTGTGGAGAAACTTCAGGCTGAGCAAATCATCTGGGCTTGCCATATTCAACGAAGATCGTCAGAAAACCCTATCCAGCTGAAGCGGAAGAAGAGGCCGACATAAAAAGAATTGGATCACTCATAAGTGGGAACATCAGAAAGCTCTATTATCCGTTTCTTAATGTGGGGACTTCTGAATGCGCGTACTTCATACAAGATGACGCTGTTATTTTTCCTTTATATTTTTTGTACACCGTTCAACATTGCAATGCATATAATGAAGCTGGATGAACGACTGTTATGTATAACAAACCCTTAAGATTAAGCAGCATTTTTCTGTCACAAAATACAGCGGAGTTGTCGCACCATTTAAGCCACCATACACTGACCATTTTTGTGATTTTGCGACATTGTCCTGGTTAATGACAAAGCCGAAGAATTTAAATTGTTCGCTCTTTGGTACGATGACTGCTTCTAAGTATGTACTCGTAGATGTGAGGAGCTGTCTTTGCTGTTTCTTTCTCCAATTATTAAGAGTTGCTTGAAGGGCTGCAACATTGTTGCCTCTAATAGCACTATCATTGGCGAAAAGAAGAGAAGTGTTCCGGAGTTTTTAATCAGCCATATCAATGGGATTTCGTGTAAGAAATTTAAAAGCAACTGACTTTTTATACTGCCTTGGTGTATTCCAGCTTACTGCGAGTGCTCCGGTTATTCACGCTGTGCATTCAACTATCATTTTAGTATCATCGTGCTTGTCGCATATCATTCTTACATATTTATGTCTCGGTTGCATTTTGAGATTGTAGGGCCATCCAAATAAGACCTCTGCGAACTCTGTCAAACGCTTTTGTCAAGTTGATGAAGATTTCGGAGTACCCCAATTTTTCTCTGTCATTATTCGTAAACCTGCCTCCCACAATTCCTCATTGATTGCAACAGAGTTTAGTTATATTCCGTTGTCAAAGTTTATGTAGAACTCTCTCACATATTTTCATAGTATGCGAAATTAGCTTTCCCCATTGGTAGTTGTTACGATTTCTAGGATTGCCTTTGCCTTTATATAGTATAATCAGAAAGCTCTCGCTCCACTGGTTAGGCATATCATTTTACTGAAGAAAACCACAAGCCATTTAAACATAAGATTTCTGATTGTCGTCCGGGCTATATTATCCGGTCCGACCGCACGCCCCTAGTTCTTTCTTTCTAAAACTCCACTCGTTACGTCTTCTGTGAAAGCTGTCGTTCGGTTTGCATGCTAGACAGTCGGTGGAATGGTACTGCGGGGAAATTCTTTGTTTTGTAAGTCGTTGAAGTATTCTTTTCGCCTATTGCAAATCTCATTGCAAGCCATCAATAGGTAGAAAGTATATTTCGTCGATTGAATCTCTTGCGAGTTTTTTCTTCCTTGCGCCGCAACGAGGTGCATCATCAATTTGTTTAGTTGATATTGAGGCAGTCAGAGAGTGATAGCAATGTAAAGGAGTGGTACTTTCGTTTATCTTTTTTTTTGTTGTTGTTGATTCTGTAGTAATATTAGTAACATATCTATTATAAACAAAAAGTTATAGAATTAGTGCTAATATTAAGTAATGTTAAATTAAATTAAGCTAAAGTTTCGACGATGAAAGTGCCATTCATGGATAATGGCTGGTTGTTTAAATTTCGCTTTAACGACAGCAGACAGTATTGTGTTTTGGAAGCATAAAATTCAACTCTGTTAGCGATTCCCCAATTAGTTGTGCTGTTGATATGACGTTCCCGTTCTACAGACGAAGAGCAGGGACGTGAGTCCGGAAACAAATATGAAAAGCAGAGAGTACTGTCGTCAGCAAAGGAATATATTGGATTAGAAGTGGCATACAAGAGATCATTGATAAAAATTAAAAAGAGTGTCGGAGACAGAACGGAGCCCTGTGGCACACCAGCATTTATTTTGTGAATATCAGACTTGAAACCATCCAAGACAACTTGAATTGAACGTTCCGAAAGGTAGTTTCTAATCCATTGAAGAAGAGAGTCATCGATTCCATATGCAAGCATTTTCGACAAGAGAGCCTGATGCCAAACTCTGTCAAATGCCTTAGAAATATCAAGTGCAGCTATCGTGCTTTCGCTAGATTGATGTACGCTTTGTTTCCACTTTTCAGTGATATATGCCATCAAATCACCAGTGGGCCTGTTGCTACCAAAACCACATTTCCAGTCATTGAGAAGATTTCGTGTTTCGAGATATTTCATGAGTTGACGATTTATCAGCGTTTCCATGACCTTGGAAAGAAGGGACGTAAGTGCAATAGTCCAGTAGGAGGAGAGAGAAGAAGATTCGTCTTTTTTAGGGACGGGCTGGACAAATGGCTTTTACTACCTTTGGGACATTGTACAATATCATTTTTTGCCTCAACGTTGCAGTGATTCCTGGCTCGTTTAATTTTTTTTCGGTTTTCCTCTGTCGGATTGGTCTTGAAGGACCGAAAAGGCATTTCTCTAATCCTGACAGTCGTACCATGCCTTTTCCTTTAGTTTGATACTCTTCATCCGATGGGGAATAAAGGATCTCATTCAAAATAGAATAGTGCTTGTCATCATATCAGCAGCGGCATCCACGTCATTATAGAGCAAACATAACGACCAGTTAAAATTCCTAAAGAAGCTGTTAAGTCCGCTCCAATTGACTTGTGTGGTCGGTGTATGAGAAATTAGCTGATATGACACAATGGTCCGACGATCCTAGAGGGTATAGCCCATTGATCTTGTATAATACTTGTCAGAGTGAGAAATTAAAAACAAGTCCAGGGTGTTGGCGGTATGACTATCAAAGTCGTGTGGGGTCATTTACAAGCTGGGTTAAGTTATTTTCTGCAGCGAAAATCTCAACATATCGTCCTTCGGGTGTTGTCTGTCCAGAATGTCGAAGCCACCCAGAATTGTGTATATTGAAATCGCCCGTAATAATAATTTTAGTATGAGGATGCAGGAATGCAATTCTTTGTATGGAATTAAACGACGCATCAAACTCGTTAAAAGTTGAATTGCTGTCCAGTTTGGGGCTTCTGTAAATAAGGCAGTAGTGGATAGTTTGCTTACGGAGTTGGAATTTTCACCGCATGAAATTGAATAGGGACTACATTGTGGTGGAGTTTGGTAAGCTATATCACTACGTACGTAAATAGCGAGACCGCGGTGAGAGAAGAATAATGGCACTAGTTCGTAGCCAGGTATCTCCAAATCACAGTGATCTGAGAGGTGTGGGCGGGGATCTACCTGTGTTTCTCCAAGTGCCAAAACAGCTGGTCTGTATTTACAGACGTGGACGTACGCAGAAAAGTGGTTGCTTTTAACCCCGCTGATATTGGCCATATCCACTCAAAAGTCCAGCTGCGAAGTAAAAATCCAGAATTGGTTTGCCCAATCAAATTGTTGTAGGTGTTATACCCTTACAACAATAGAAAACAGTGCACCAACAAAGTTCTTACTCGCAACCCGCTATCCATCAGTTATTGCCTACAATCAGCCACTGCCCGTGCCGTATGACAAATACAGCAAATACTTAAGACCAGGAGCGGAAGGGATGGGCGCACTGAGTAATATTTTTTATTTATTTAATTTTTTTTCACACGGGTACGCGGTGTTTCTTTTTTTTGTACAAAACAGAAAAGTACACGAATGCACTGGTGGGTATGTGCACTCAGTAGTAGTCGACACACTGTACTCACCTATCGGAGGTTGGTATAATATTTTAAAAATGGCATCGTACGTCAATTATATTTGAGATTTGTGAACTAGACAGCTGCAGTATACAAACAGCTCTATACTCCGCACCACCTTCGAGTAATTGTGTCGATGTTTTTGACCGATAATCGGTCGGTGGTGTTAGCGTAGAGTGAATTTCGACGTCGATTTCCTAATCGTGTAGCGCCAACTGGTCAAACATTCCGGTGCTTAGAAACTCGACTCGAACCGAGTAGAACTACAGGAGACCATGCCGGGCATGGTTGCCACCGGACTGGTCGTTCGGCCGAGAATATCGCGGCTGTGGCTGCCGATGTCACTGAGAACGAAGAAACATTAACCAGACGACGGGCCACGCAATTGGGCATCACCAGACGGACCCTACAACGAATTTTAGTGAAAGACTTACACATGTTTCCATACAAAGTGCAAACAGTGCATCAGTTAATGTTTCCTGACCGTCAGTCGCGGGTGAATTACTGCAAAACCATCCTCAATCTCAACAACGAAGAGACCGATTTTGTGTCGAAAATCATCATGAGCGAGAAGACGCATTTCCACTTAAGCGGTTACGTCAATAAGCAAACTCTTCATTTCAGGGGCACTGAAAATCCGCGTGTGATGCTTGAAGAGCCATTACATCCACTCAAAGCCACTCTACGGCGTTCACGCGGAAGGAGTGATAGGGCCGTATTTTTTTGAGTTCGCCATCGACATTACGGTCACTGTTACTTGCCAACGCTACAGAGCCATGATAAATGACTTCTTACTGCCGGAATTGGATGAGCGGGGCTGCGTGAACATGTGGTTTCAAGAATACGGTGCAACTGCACACACAGCACGAGCGACGTTTTGGCGATTTGGCATGGCCCGATTTAACCATCCCAGACTTCTTTCTTTGGGGCTACCAACAAGCCTCAGGGTTTATGCCAACAGGCCTCAGACAATCGCAACCCTTAAGGAGAATATTCTACAGGAATGCGAAGAGTTATCACAGGAAATCTTGGGGACAGTCATGGAAAGTGCGATAAAACTGGCACAAATGTGTATCAACACTGGCATCAGCCACTTGGCAGTAACCTGGTGTAACGATGCCAATGTTTGTAATTGGTCGAATTTATAGATGACTCCGAGAACGTTGGCTTATGGAAAAATTCACACAGAATGACATCTAGAAGAGGTAAATAGGATATTTCGATTTTCTTTTGCAAACTGTATTTTCTATCTGAGGCACAAATTAATTACAAGGTGTGATGCACCTTGAAGATATGACCACATTCCAGAACTATCCAGAAGCTTGTTGGGATGTTCCCTTCAACAGTATAGTAGGGCCTAATGCCGCATATTTCTTTTAAACTTAGTTAGCACTCGTCGCCGTCATATCGTTTTCACAAAATATTCTGATGAAGAATTTTCGGTGGAGGATGACTAAGGTAAAATCGACAAATTTCTCGATTCATAAATCATTCCTATTCCTTAACAAGTTTTTTGGAAAAATATTTTTTTGTAAAACTCCAATGAACAAAGTCAATCTAACTTCTATTTATGTAACTCCATTGGCAGACCCAAAAGTTTCACATTTTTAATAAAATTTACATACCAAATGTAAATATTCATTGTGAATCTCCTGAGATGAATTTTAATAGACCATTTCAGGGGGATGTAATGGGGGTTCCGGAATTCCCTTGGAGCGAAAAATCGGAAGCGAATCCTTGAAACCGGGTCAAGCGTATGCATTACACTTGGATATTTATTCATGTGTTACATTGGTTTGTTTTAAAGACGAATCCCACAGGCTCCGAACTTTTTTTATTTGGAATAGAATGCGTTCTTTAATAATACGAATACCTAAAAGTGATTTTTGAATTGTATTGAATGCAGAGAAATTGAATGGTTTCAACCCGTTAAAAAGCAATGAAGGGTTCTATTATTATTATTAATTTGAGTTCTAAATACTTTCATGACAATTTTGCAATGTTAACACATTTTTAAAATTAAAATAAAACAATTAAATAACAGGATATCTTGAGTGTTATCTTCCAAGTTTAACATATCCTACATGCATATACATAATATTGAACGCAAGCGTAAATTGCCATCGCGCACAGCAATTGGAGCTATGCCCATCCACTTTGTGGAAGATTTTACGGAAATATCTTGGCTTAAATGCTTATAAGATGCAGCTTGTACAAGAGCTGAAACCGAGTGACCATTACACGCGTCGTGAATGTGATCCTCATTTTCAACGCAAAATTTTGTTCTCCGAAGCTGCCCATTTTTGGTTAAATGGATGTGTAAACAAGCAAAATTGCCGAATTTAGAGTGGAGAAAATCCAGAAGCCCTTTGTGAGACGCCTTTACAACCATTTAAACTCACTGTTTGGTATGCTTTATGAGCTGGTGGAATCATTGGTCCATATTTCTTTAAGGACGATGCCGGCCAGAATGTTACCGGCAGTCGAGAGCGCTATAAAAACATGATTTCTAACTTCTTCGTTCCTCAGTTGAATGCCATTGACGTGATAGAGCTTTGGTTTCAACAAGATGGCGCAACATGTCACACGGCACGGGATCCCATCAATTTATTGAGGGTAACATTTGCTGGCGCATAACTTCGTGTAATGGACCTGTGAACGGTCAATATTCAATATTCACTCTGTTGTTCGCATCTTGTTCGGTGGTACCATTTTCTGAGATCACACCTCCTTGATATACCTATATAAAGGGTTTTCCAATACGGACTTGACAACTTTGAATTTAATTTGTGAACGCAATCTTTCACCAATCATCAAACTGTCACTGTCAATTTATTCAGTAAACTCAACATTTTCATCATGGTAAAGTACACGAACGAGCAACGTCTGCAAATTATAAAAATTTTCTACCGAAATTCGGAGTCGGTGACTGCAACTTTAAGAGCGTTAACTCCAATTTTCGGTCGTAATTCTCGCCCTAGTAGACAGGCAATAACAAGTTTAGTGCAAAAATTTGAGTCTACATATTCGTTGTATGATGTTGCCGTGAGACAACGGGTTGGTCGAAAATATCGCTTGGTTTACACCCATACAAGATCAAGCTGACTCAAGAATTGAAGCCGATGAACCATTTGAACCGACGTACGTTCTCTGATTCTGTTCTGGAGAAGATGCGTCAAGATGATGAATTTCATCGCAAAATCATCTTCAGTGACGAAGCTCATTTTTGGCTAACTGGGTTCGTCTATAAGCAAAATATGCGTTATTGTTCGGGTGAAAATCCACATGTGCGTCATGAGTCACCACTTCATCCACAAAAAATTACTTTTTGGTGCGGTTTGCATGCCGGCTGCGTTATTGGACCATATTTTTTCGTCGACGATAACGATCGTCACGTTACTGTGAATGGTGAGCGTTATCGCGCCACGATCACCGATTGTTTTTGGCCCGAATTGGAAGATAAGGACTTGGACGACATGTGGTTTCAACAGGATGATGCCACAAGCCAATCAGCACACGCTACAATGGATTTATTGAAGAGTAAGTATGGTGAGTTCGTTATCTCCAGAAATGGGCCAGTCGATTGGCCGCCTCGTTCGTGCGATTTAATGCCGCTTGACTATTTTCTGTGGGGCTACGTTAAGTCATTGTTTTATGCCAACACGCCGACGACGTTGGAAGAGCTCAGAGCCAACATTGAACGCGAAATAGCGGCCGTTTCGGCCGAAATGTATGGCCGAGTCGTTGAAAATTGGGTCCAAAGAATCGACCGCTGCAAACGTGCCCGCGGTGGCCATATGAACGAAGTCGAGTTCCATTCATAAATGTTTCGATTGTACTTCAAGCCAATAATAAAGTTTTTGAAAATATCTCAAATGGTTTGCGTTTTATTAAAAAAAAAAGTTGTCAAGTCCTTATTGGAAAATCCTATATGTTCAGTAATGCTGAGTTGTGTGGCGCTGGTGTTATGCTGAGAAATGTAAGTGTTAAGAGGCGTTGTTTTAGTCGTTCTTATTTTAAAGCTTACTGTATTCGCCTCTGACTCCATATGGGTACCATCCGTGGCAGGTCCTCCAGACAAAATTGCCCGAATCACATCACTTATAACACAACTATAGGAATAGCAGTGGCGAAAGAATTCAATCTTGTCACATTCTGGATTACTGCCATTACCATAGGCAGCCTTTCTAATAGTGTCTGTTTTTTCTTGTGCTAAGCGACATAGCATTTAGGTTCCAGCTAACAAAGGATTTCTTGAAATCGATGGACAACAAATGTAATGGAGGTTTATACTCTGTGCATTGTTCAATAATGATCCGGAAGGTGTTGATGTCTTCAATGCATTACAATCCTGCCTACCTTTACGTTGAATCAAATTGTTCTTTTATTCAAAATACTTTCCTTTTTCAATCCTTGAGGAGCACTTCGGCTTACCATGCTTTCCTAGTTAGTGGCTGTTGAATTTCCGCCAAATTGTAAGGGTCGGTTTGGAAGAATTCCGCAGTCTATGCCAAATGCCTCGTTCTTCTTCAGGGCCCTTATCGCCGATGTTATTTCAGGGTCACAGGAGAGAAGTTGCGAATACGGGTATTTATTGCTGCGGGAGGCGCATCTGAGGTTGGGTCCTAAACTGTGTTGCAAAATTTTTCCACCATCTATCAAGCAAAATTCTTAATCTTATTCTTAATCCAAATTTACAAGATTTCCGTCTTGTCCTCTAACTAGATGCAGTTGCGAACTCTATCCACTAGCGAGTTCATTAGTTATGCTGTAGTGCAGACGATACTGATGCCGTATCTCATTGCTGCTCTTCGGCCTAAGTGGTTAGTGTAGTTTGATGTACTTTGGTCTTTCCACTTTTTACGGGTTGGAACTTATTACTACTGAGATCCTTGCAACTTGTGGCTTGAGTTCGTTCATCGAACTATCTTCAGGTGTCTGGTGTGCGCCATGTATGATACTTTGGCTCTTCTTCTTTATACTGACAACGATGTCTGCTGGATATTTTTCGCAGCGTTCCAATGGTTGTCGATGTTCCCAAAAGCGAAGCTGCTTGTTGTTTTTACATAACAAGATGATCCCTTATCTGTTGCAGCACTTGGAAGTCTCGGAGCCCGTTGATATCATACTCGTACATGGGTATCTTCAGAAAACAAATGCAGTAAGGAGACGTAGAGTAACTATTGTAGTATTAGGTCGTACTCCCTCTTTATCTTAGATCGAGTTGGTGGCTGCACTCAGTATGCTAAAAAAATAGTTCTAATCATCAATTTCCGAATAATTTGACGGAGCTCCTGATAATTGTTTTATCCATGAGATAACCCTTAAATATCGTAGTCAATATCTGGTCACCATAAGGGAAATGGGACATAACGATGTCTCTAGTTTAAGGGGTAAGTAAGAGCCCTACTTTATATGGTGATTAGTACTCGATCGTTCCCGGAGTGGACAAGAAAACATGTGCCAGTTTTGAGGAGTTAAATGCTGTGTTCCTACCATCTCATTTTGTTTCAATTTCACAAGCGAGTTTCATGGCTTAGGAAAGAATCCTGATAGTCAAAGCACCTCCGAAATTCATAGCAAGGCTGAAGGTCTGAAGAGGCGGAAGGCTACTGGAAAATTCATTGAAGCACTGTTGGTGCCATTGCCAAGGAGGTTTCTGACATCCCAGAACCTAATAGTTGTCAGTGGTCGACAGCCAAAATTTGTCAACAAAGTACATTTCAAAAAAATGAAGTGTTTTACAATTGCGACCACAGGCTAACAAATTCTTGTCCCATTTTATGACGTCCACTCTTAACTCTTTGTTATTTTCGAAGAAACTCCCAAGAGGTGCCACGTGGTTGCTTTCAAGAAGGCCTTGATGTGTGTATGCAGAGTCATCACGTTGATTTTTAGCAAGGTACGAGGGTCATTGCTAGTAATTTGGCATGCCAGCTAGGTATGCTATCAAAAAATAATTCTTCATTATTAATTGAAAGACTCGTTTACAAGGATCAATCCAAGAGAAAGCTATACTACAAGAGCCTCTTGCTAGGCTTAAGTTAACCGGCAGTTCAATAGAAATCGGGTTTTGACTAATAATCGTTGCAGAATCTCTTTACTGTGGTGATAAGTGACACCATGTATGAATGCTCGAAGTTGGTCTGGTTTTCTCTGGACAGTCCAGTCATCATTCAAACCGGTATCGTCCTTATCAATGCAGCACTATACGTATCTAACGGGTTGGGTTTTAATGGTATGTCGAATCAGTGGTGGTTTCAGATTTCCGTCCAACTGTTGAAAGAGAAGAACGTGTGAACCCAGAAGGGGAAAAGCAAGAGATTTACTGCGAACGTTCACTACCCACAAACAACAGTAATAAATGGCCTGAAGAAAGTAACTAAGCATTCGAAGGACAGGAAATATTATATATAACCGGAACTATCAATAGCTGAAAATTGGCAGCTCAAAGCCGTAGCAATATTAAAAGAAAATAAGGAATTTTCATTTCAACTTCAAAGCTATTGTCATTAACTGCCCGCCGAATTAGTCTTTTAGAAACGTTGGCGATGGCTTAGTAGTGTGCGCTCGTAAAATCATCTACCAAATCCTAGTTGATGATATCCAATTACCAGACTACCGGTACTACATGATGAGTCTTTTATCCTATGCTATGTCATGCAAAAGGCCGAATCAAACGACTCAAGGTTGGTCGTATCCGTCCAGCCGTATAACAAATTAATCGGCATGTACTCGTACCAGTGTGATTTTCGGATTCGCATTGTGCGTTGACAGCAACAATTCATAGAATCAGCTCCTGAAACCCCTTCACGCCATATAAGGCCATGTAATCAGACAGATCAATGCCAGCTTTATCTGCATTGTGTTAAAGTACTGCAAATGATTTTGAGGTGCACTTTTGTGGCAAGGCCTGTACCATTTGTAGCCTTTATGCCGAAACTCGGAAAAGGTGACGACTACACGTTCGCTAGGAGCTTCATAGCTATAGGGTTGATTAACTATAGGTTAAGAATCGTGATGAGAATGATCGTGCTTCGTGTACACAAAACTGTTTTGTATCCTCTGACCCAGATGCAACATGCCTACCAATGCGGAAGACCCTGCTAGATTGTGTTTCAACATCGGGTGGGAGGAATTGATACAATTCAAGCGAATCCTCTCACTACTACCAAGCTAGTTCGAGAATGTAAAACTTCTCTGAATACAGTCGGAAGGCTGAATTGCCTGAGTCTTGTTTGGGTTCAAGGTCACAATGGAAACACGGGAAATACAATCACCCAATTAACTTTCTAGACAGGGCACAGAGGAGAGTTTTTCGGGAAACAGACCTGTGTTGGGACTGCCTGCGCCCCAGAAAAGGGCTTTCATTGACAGTTGACTTCCATACTAGCATAGCTGGAGATGGCTGGACTCTCTTGAAATGACAGACCAAACGAATGCTTTTCGATGGCTCTCATCGACTTTTCTGTTGTCCCTCAGTTGGAAAGACTGTTCACTTCTTACTAATACCAGGATGGGGTACTATGCTTTTGCTAAGCACCTAAGGGTGCTGAGCTTTAAAAATAAATTCAAAAAATATTTTCTAAATTACAATATTTAGAAAAAAGCCTCTCATACGCCGTAGTAAACTTGGCGGACCAAGCACATATCTGTGGACGAAAATAGTTTTTTGTTGGCTTTATATGCTGATGTCCTTTAACAACCAAGGAAGACAGAGTTCTTAACTACCTAGCTCCCAAAATATATGTAACTGTCAAATGTGATTGTTTGTCATAGTTGTCCGGGTTAAATGTCACTTCACGTGATAGGACTTGTCCGTCTTTTTTCCATTGAAACTGGCCAACGGGAATGAAATGTTAGAAAACTAAACTTACTAACAATTTCATTAATTGCGATGTAATTCATTCAGTCGTACGTTCGCTGATTATATCTTAAGTGGAATTCCACCAAATCGCCTATACCTCAGACGTAAAATCGAATAAAAAGGTTTGATGTTAGCAACAAAATTGAGAAAGCAAAAGTTATGTTTGGTGTGCTCCTTAAAATCTGAAAAAAAGGCCAATGCTGCTAGACTTCTACATTCTTATGGGCGCAGTACCTGGAAGATGACTAAATAGAAATCTACGAACCAGCCGTAGGATATCTTAGCTTTAATGTGTCTCGAACGAACAGATTTTAATGACAACGGCCCAGGATCCCATCAGCATAGCAGTGGCAGTGAAAGTACCTGTTCACCTGAGGAGCATCCATCTTCAGCTATCTCTTCGAAGCAGAAGAAAAGGTTGCCGGTAACCAGTATTGTTGTTTTGTAAACCCTGTGAAAGACTTAGCTATTTTTATCTCACATCAGCCATAAGATAAGGAAAAAATAAACAGAACTTTCGCTGAACCCAATAAATTTATGTAAATCGAAACAAAAGTGAGTCCTATGCTATCATACATTCAGCCAAATTAATCACTGTAATAGCTAGTGTTCCGCATAAACAGATGTTCAATTACATTTGCGATTGCTTGGTAAACAAAGAAGCCAACAAACAAAGTTCAATGAACTCCTCTGCGATACCATGTAACAATGACCAGGATTAATCAAAACCATAAGATTAATATTTCCGCTTTCACAAAAACTGGCTATTCCCACTCATCAATCAAATACATATATCCCATGTAGCGTACACATGGGAACAGTGATTATGTATGCATGTACATAATTATATATCGATAATCACGTAATACTCGTACGTATATGGTTCCTAGCGATTTCCAAGGCACGCATTAAACCTAATAGGGTACAATGGTCATAGAAATTTTTTGCCGCCCAATTTTATCACGCCTAATTCGGATATTGGTGTAAGTTTGCTTTATGATTCGTCTGAAGGACGTAAGTAACGTGGGAGTCAACTAATTCAGCACTGGCAAGGCGAACTAATTTATTATTTTAATTTATCTCTGATTGTTTGGACATTTTTGGATGAATCAGGAAAAAAGGAAGAACACCCATTTTACTGTGACATTTTTCTTTACTAATGTCTAAATAATGTGTTTCGTGAACTCTGTGGGTTCATTAATTCCTTTCCGCCTGTTTCTGATGGCTCACTACATATGTATATGGTATTATGATGAATATCCAATCTACTCGTATCTGAGCATGTTTCTTCGAGGGTTGGCTTGAATTGGTTTTTGTTTTCGATTTTTTCCCCTCGTGCGTAAAATGTTTTGTGTGCTTGCAAATAAATGTAAAGGAGACCCTAAATCGCTTATAGATTTACCCCTCACTGTTCTCGAACAAATGCATCAAAACCAATTCACACATTAACACTGAAACAAATCTTATTAAGACCAACGAAACCGAACACCTACATAAGGACGGCCGAATTTGGTTTACTAAATTTCTATCTAAAGCGAGTCCACCTTTGCGACAGAAATTTTAAAAACGTCTCTGAAGAAATAAACAATCGCATAAAACAGTTTTCAACAAAGTGGAGTCGTATTTAAATTCGGCTATCCTTGAGTATTGGTCTGGACTTTATCCAAAACGAATCTCCACTCTAAAGCAGTTGAGTTTTTTTCCACTTATGAGCACCAGAGTGAGGTCTTAATTTAATGCGTTGTTCCTCCGGCTTAGCTAGTTAGTTGATTGGTGTAGCTTACATTAAGCGAGAGTAGGCCCTATGTGATACCACTGGATCTTGCACCAAAAGTAAGATTGGGAACATTTTTTTAAAACCAATTTAAGCTTCTGATGAAGCGAAAAAAATTGGCAACGTTTGTTTCTGCAGGATCACCGGAGTTGTCTATAAACTATGAGCAAAGTTCTCATGGGTTGTGAAATTGGAAGTTTTGTACAATGATTAGCAAGTCTATCTGCTCTACAGTTTCCTGTAACATCACAGTGGCTTGGCACCCAGCAGACGTAAATATTTAACTGCTCTACCATTTCTTTGAGAGATGAGCGGCAATTAAAGGCCGACTGATTCCAGCACATAATCGCTGCCCGGCTGTCAGTGTAATTTCAGATATCTTCGGCCGATATCAAATTCAATTTCACCAGGAGAGAGCTTCTTTGATAGCTATAACCTTCTCTTGTATTGCTATGTACGTTCTGTACATAGACAATGAGTCTTTTGAATTCATATTAGCGCCAAGCAAGACGCCAAGATCTTATCGATCGCCTCAGAACTGCAAATAAGTGAAAGCTCTACTTACGAAATGATAGATGGTCTTATATACCGCAAATGTAGGGACAAGGTTCTTTTCTATGTTTCTATGTTCCATCAAGTATGGAAAAAGAAGTCATACGTATCCACCACGAAGCAATGTGCCATTTGGGTGTGGAGAAGTGTTTGCAACATTTGTCAGGAAGCTATTGGTTTCCCAAAATGAAGGAGAAGATAAGGACTCACATAAAATGATGTCTTAAATGCATCTATTTCTCACCTCACTCCGGTAAAGTGGAAGCGATTTTACATTCTATACCAAAGGGGAAAGTTCCCTTCGATACACTCCACATCGACCATCTCGGTCCTTTACCAGACTCTCAGGCAAGAAGAAAACATGTTTTCCTAGTCATCGACGCCCTCACTAAATTCATTAAGCTCTATCCTGTCAAGTCAACTCAAAGCAAAGAAGCAATTAAGTGTTTAATGTCTTCTTTTGAAAATTATTCAAGACCGGATCGAATTGTATCAGATCGTGGAACTTCATTTACATCAAAAGAATTCTCTGATTTCATACAAGAAAACAATATTAAACACATTAAGATTGCTACGCGTTCCCCCCAATCAAATGGTCAGGTGGAGCGGATAAATCGTGTTCTCGTTCCAATGCTATCTAAGGCATGTGATTCCAACACCACTATTAATTGGGATAAGCATTTAGTTAAGGGGGAATTTGCGCTTAACAACACCGTCAATAGAAGCACATGTTTCACGCCAAACATTTTATTGTTTGGGGTAAATCAAAACGGACAGCTTTCTGATGGTGTGAAAGAGTTTCTTGACATAAAAGTAGGAAGAGAACAAGCTGAACTGAAAGATATTAGGGCAGAAGCGAATGAGAACGTTGAAAGAAACCAAGCGCGTAACAAAATCTATTTTGATAGCCGACACAAAAGTCCCAAAGTATACAATCCGGGTGAGTATGTTATGATAAAGAACATGTCGACAGCTCCAGGAGGTCCTTATGTGGTGAAAAAAGTTTTATCTAACGATCGATACTTAATCACAGACATCGACGGTTTGCAAATATCTCGATTGCCAAAGGAATATTCGCCCCAGATAGTCTGAGACCCTATAATGCTGAGCAAATGGATTCGAAGGATGAAGAGGAGGTGGTTGGAGGCCATTTGGAGGATTCTCATTCTGGTTCTGAAACATGATCTTGTTTTGCCTCTTAATATCTTGCTGCTCGAACCTGTTTTTCCTATGAATGCCATTTGAACTCAGTAATGAATTTGCTTTATTATTTTCTTTGATATTTGATATTTAATATATATATAGATATTTTCTAATTGAATTGTCATTACTTTAAATTTTCTTGAATCTCACTAGTTGAATTTGATAACTAATGCTATATTTTACTTATGTTTTGATTTATATGCAACATATACATTTGGATAATTTTGTAAGAGGTTAAATATACTGTAAAAGGGAAGTATGTAATCGGGACGATTACTTGGTCAGGATGGTCGAACTGTAGATGAAGAAAACAATAATTAAAACTCAACTATTGGGAACACCCTGCTTCAGAGTACATTTCACACTTGCAGTTCGCTAACGGCGACTATGTACAAAAAATCATGTTTGGACCATCTGATCAGGTGATCGACCCGAAAAAACCGCATAAATAGTAGTGAGCATGTCTCTAAGAGTCAATCAAATAAAGATAACACTTGACGTGATAACAAATTGTTTTTCTTGTGAGTCCGCACCTTCCACCCACCCCCTACAGATTGGAAATAGATATCATGAATTGATTTATCAGAGAAGATATCAGCACCCACCCATTCGTCCGTATTGATGTGGATGGAGTCTTTATCAGGTAATCTGTCATCCACCCAGTCTTGACCATTAGAAATAGTAGGTCCCAATAGCATCATTGATAGGTTGCGAAGGTGAGTTGCTTTGTCCAAGGCAGCCCACAAGACAATAACACCATACTTTAGTATGGGCTTTATGACAATTAAATATAGCTTGCACATGGTACGGGGTTACAGATTTTTTCCATTTCTTCCCAAGCGCTCTTTCACAAGAGTGGACGACTGTAGTGACTTTCCTAATTCTTTCTTGTATATTACGAGTAGCATTCCAGATTAGTTTCCTATCTAGAATGAGACTAAGGTATTTTTCACATTTCAGACAAAGTGTGGAATCTTGTACTTTATTGTAAAAAAAATTAGTTCGGTCTTGATGGCTAGACCACACCAACTACCCCAATTTGAAAGCTTGAAAAGTGTTAGCGAATTTACCGGATATGGCTATTGCAATCAGTCTGCATTTACTATTTACTAAGTTCCAGAGAACGGGAAGCAGGTCACCACCCTGAGGAGTGCCCCTGCGAACAATTCTTGTGGCAGAGGTCCCGTCCAGTTGAGTGGTGATAGTATTCGGTATAGCAGTTGAATTATCAGCCTTCCAAGCGACGTCCCGACTCTATTGGTTTGATATTGTTAAAGGCGCCTTCAATGTCCAGAAGACAATATTCCTTACAATCATCACTGTATATCACTGTGCTCCAAATCATAATACGAGGACAGATCAGTGACTTTTTGAAAATCCCGCATTGTAACCTGAAAAGCAACACAGCACCCGCGGATAATAGCCATTGGAAGCAGTCAACGGTGTTAATTTTGGCCAAAAATGAGAAAACGTGAATTTCGTGCAACAACTTCGGAGCAATCCGAATAAGGTTTTGCGTAGACTAAACTACAACACACCGGAGACCGAGAACTAGCCGAACCGGCGCCGAAGAAAGCCAAGGTGGGTCTGTTGGTTAACAAGATCATGGCGAAAGTTTTTCGTGAATGCCCGTGGCATCATCCACCTCGATAAACTTTAAAATAGAAAAACAATCAGCATCGACTGTCAACTTATAAAACCGATTTATCGACGATTTGAAGGAAAAACTACGGCATTTGGCCAAGAAGAAAGTTTTATTCCATTAAACGAATGCACGCGTACACATTTGCGAAATCTCCACAACAAAATTTTATGAATTGGGCTACGAATCGCTGGCTCCGAATTTAGCACCCAGAGACTGTTTTCTATTTCCATACCTGGAGAAATATCTCGTCGGCAATATATTTTGATCCAAGGATTAAATCATCGCTCAAAAAAGCTCTTATTTTGAAAACCTCGTGAAGTTTTATTTTTTGGAAGGGAACAAGAAATTTAGAGAAACGTTGGCTGAAGTATATTGAACTCAAAAAATACCTCGATCACCATTCTTAAATTTTCAGAGCACCAAATGCAGCAATTCTGCTTATTTACAAGACCTTAAGGATGTAGATGTCACTCGTCAAAATTCTTGATAACTTTCACGCATTCCTAGTTACTACAGTAACGGCAACGGTTGGCAATTCTTGCGTCAATAAAACCTTATAGGCTTCATGCCCAAGTCTATATGAGAAATTTAATTGAGCCTCGTCAGTTATGTGTCCAATTTTTGAGATCAACGTGGATCGACGATAAAACGGGTTTTTCGGCCACACTTCGAGATACTAAAACAATGTTCCAAGTTGCTCTTGCGTGACTCGTGCAATTTTGGTTCGTCACAGAGCTAACTTGTCCCAATACCTCGATTTGGCCAACTTAAAAATTAATGGGTGAGGGGCGCATCAGATCACACAGAATGTTAACTTTTCAAATTGCTTCAGCGAAATTTTCAGCTTTGTTGTACTCAAATTTGACGATGATACGAGAAAACTCTCATCTACTTGAGCAAAATGAAGTAAGGATAGCAGTATCTAAGCTTAAATCCAGCAAAGCAGCTCGACCGGCTTACCGGCCAAGGCATTCAATACTGCTGGAACTGACTTTGTGGAGAGCATACACCAACTCATTTCTCTGATTTCTTTCTGGGAAATAAAACTCAAGAAGTCCAAATCGATACCCAGCATCTTTTCATCGAATTGAAGGCCACATATGACAGCATTTATGAAGACGAGCTATATAGAGCCATGTCGTTTTGGCAACCCTGCCAATCTCCCCCGTCTGTGCAGAATGACGTCTTTGGAATTACTAGTATTTGCCAATGATATCGGCATTATTGGGAGAACACAGCGGGCTGTCACCGGTGTGTTTGGTGATATTGAAACGAAATCTGTCAAAATGGATTTAGCCGTAAATAAGGATAAAACCAATTAAATGCTGTCAACAACAAGGGAAACATAATATCTACGAATTGGACTTAACGCCACAATCGGCGACTATAATTTCGAGGTATTAAAGGTCTTTGTCTACCTTGGCTCTGCTATAAATTCTGCAACAATACTTTAGCAGAAATAAAACGAAGAATTACTCTTGCCAATAGCTTTTTCTTTCGGCTAGGAAAGCTATCGAGTATTAAGGCCTTATTCCGAAAAACCAAGGATACTATATATCTATATCTTGATCATCCGTCCTTCTTTATGACGCTGTGTCATGTACTCTATCGAAAGGTACCATTGGACGGGATTTGGAGGAAAAGATTCAAAGACGAACTATACGAACTTGTCAGAAAACTGCATATGAGTCGCCTGAAATGGCTACGATATGTAGATCGAATACACACCAATCACCGTGCAGAGTTTTTGCCTTCTATGTTAACGCAGTCTTTTGCC
Source organism: Volucella bombylans (assembly GCA_949129095.1). Taxonomy (NCBI): domain Eukaryota; kingdom Metazoa; phylum Arthropoda; class Insecta; order Diptera; family Syrphidae; genus Volucella; species Volucella bombylans. The sequence goes on from OX422143.1 coordinate 140,685,107, forward strand.
AGCTGGCTACAGTTGGGCATACGAAATTGGCTAAAAGACGAGGTTGTGCTTTGCTGCGCTGTCACTCTGGGTTAACGTTTTCGGCCGGGGCGCTAGTATTCATGCATTCAAGGTGACCTAGGCATCTTACTCTGGTTATAGGAGCTTTTCTAACGAGGAAGAAATCGTTGTTTCGTTATTAAAATATCTCTTTCATTTATACATATAAACGGGACCGAAAACGACGTAGAGAAGTAAATACTCTTCAATGTCCAAGTTTCTTCGCCATTGAGGGCTATGATAGTCAGCGTTGACAACATACATAATACTTAATTTATCATAAAATCAACTTATCCTTGCAGCTTCTGCTTCAGTAACCGCAAACGCTCCACTGACAGCTGGCTATGTTCTTCCCATCATGTCAATGTTGTCTGCGTAAGCGAGTATCTGAACAGACTTTTAAGGGATACTCCCTCTTTCGGATTTAGTTATTCTTCTTGGTTTATGGCATTCTCGAAAATTTAGCGCCTCTTTCCGTACTTAACGAATGCCAGATAATTTTCCTGACTGATGAGAGTTTTCGTTGGGTTTTTTCTCGTCTCTTCAGAAGAGACTCTGTCGACAAAGTCAGTGCTGAACTGTAAGTTATTTTCCAAAGTTCACTTCATAATCTTTTCCCGTCATAGCAGCATAGATCTTAGTTTGATGTGCACCTGAAATAAGCAATATGTATTCAAGTGCCTTGTGTCTAACATTTCGCCATTTGGATTCCTAAACGCATACGAGTATTCTATCACTTATTCCCTGCCTCAAAAAGATTTTCTAGTATGAAACTTTTGCCGTTCATTGTACCAACGTTTCAGCTTGCGATAAAATTAATTTAACACGCCCGGGTAAATCCCGGGTGAGGTACAAACTGATGTTAAACTTAAACTAAAACTAAAGGATAGGGAAGGTGATAATTGAGGGAACTTCTGCGACAATGGAAATCGAACACATGGGAAGTTCTACTCGTATTAGCTTCACGTAGCATTCGAGACAGTGGTTCGTTAAAACCATATGCCGTCCGGTGGTTATTTAGATGAAAAAGAGGAACAGACCTTAAGTTGTGGGGGTTTGTAGTAAAAAAAATCTGACCCAATAGTGAGGGACAGTCGAAGGAGTCGTTTAAGTGTTGGTGTATAAAGAAAATATCGGAGTATTCGCGACGTTCTTCCAAAGATAGTAGACCCAGCAATTAGTGTCGGTCATCATAGGGCGGAAGGATGTAGTGTTCAGCCCATGGGAGCCTGAGCGGAGCGAATTGTAGGAATCTGCTTCGGAAAGCTTCGATATTTAGAATATGGTTCTCGTAGTGAGGGGATACCATGTATGGCAAGCATATTCAAGAAGTGGCCGAATAAAGGTAATGTACAGCGATTTTATGACATAAGGGCCAGAGAACTCTTTGGACCATCGTTTAACAAAGCCAACCGCGGAGTTAGCTCTGCTAATTATGGATTTAATGTGGGTGCGGGAATTGAGTTCAGTATCACACGTAACGTCCAAGTCTTGCATTGAATTGACCGAAGCTACAGCTTGGGTTGATATATAATAAGTTTGGTCAGGAAGTACTGAATGCTTCCGGGAGTATGAGACGGCTTCGCATTGAGCTTTATGTTGAGCTCAAGGAAGTTTTTGCGGCACCATATTGAGAAACTATTAAGATCGTCTTGTAGAGGTTGAGCATCAAAATAGATTCTCATAGATATGTGTGAGTTCTTTATAATGCTTAAAACATCATTGATAGTCAAAATGAAAATTAATGGACCAATATGACTGCCTTGTGGAACACCCGAAGTGGCTTTAACTGGTTCAGACAAACGAAAACGAAAATGGGCGAGGTAATAAAGTTCTTCCAAGTAGGATTTGAACCAAGAAATCAGCCGTGATTCAAACCCAAGTGCATTGAGTTTGAAAAGTATTAATTTACGTTTTATCGAAGGCCTTACTGAAATCAGTAATAATCACATTCTTGTTTCCCTTTCGCTAGGGCACTCAACATACCGGATTCAAACTCAATTAGGTTGGTAGTGGTTGATCTGCCTTTAAGAAAGCTATGTTGGTTCGGTGCAAGGAATTTATGATTTTGAGCCCTTTTTATGAATAGGGATTATAAAGGATGACCAGATAAAAACGAAAGGAATACAAATTTAAGTAAAACAACAACGGTGTGAGATATAAAATTGATTTTAGCTTTATTTTGAAACTACGTTCATGCCATTAGATGTGGAATAATATATCGCTCAAATGGTCGCCTTAGCTTTGCTGGCAGTACTTCAAGTGGTCGGTCCAATATTTGATGTATCGGAAATAGCGTGTCGAAAGTTGGCCTCGAGCTCGTCCAGTGTGTTTGGCTTGTTAGAGTAAACTAAGGACTTGTCGTAGCCACAGACAAAATAATCGAGCGGTATCAAATCACATGATCGCGGCGGCCAATTGTGGGACGCTCGCCGTGAGATGACTCAGTCGCCAAATTTCTAATTCACGACTTTGAGCGTTGCGTCGCTTGCATGGCATGGCGCTACATGGCCTCTTGTTGGAACCACAGCTCGGATATATCGATGATGTAGAGTTCTGACCACAGAAAGTCGATTAACATCGCTCTATACCTGAGACCATAGACAGTAACGGTGTCTCCTTCCTCATTTTGAGTGAAACAAGGTTAGATGATGCCGCCATGCCATAAATTGTACCAAATAGTCAATATTTGTGGATGCATTGATGCTTGGCCGAACACTTGTGGATTGCTTTTACTCCAATAATGGCAATTTTGCTTGTTGACATATCCGCTGAACCAAAAATGGGCCTCGTCCGAGAAGATGATTTTTTGTTCAAAATCCATATCTCCGGCCAATATTTCCAGCGCCCAATTGGCAAACTCACGGCGTTGTCTATGGTCGTCCGGCTTCAATTCTTGCGTCAGCACAATCTTATACGGATGTAGGCCGAAATTCTACCGTAAAATAAGCTCTGGCGATGACCAATTCAGACGAATTTACGTTTCTGGGTCTTCTTGGATCTCACTCATCTCTGTCTGGTTGGTGCCTTAAGATCCAGAATAAAATAAATTTCGACGGTGCGACGAATTGCCTGCACACTGACGACATGATGATGACCGCTCACACGACTAAATTTACGTTGCGTATTTGGAACAGATCTGGAATTCTAAGACGATGCATGATGAAATGGCAAACCTTACTGAATATTTTTACAGCTGGATGTCGCTGGTAACTTTGACGGCTGCTGAAACATAACAATTGGAAAAACTATCATGCTATCTGGTCACCCTATATAAGCACTTTTCCAGAGGTGAGAGAAACCCCTCAGGGAGATCAAAAGTCTAAAGATACTTATGAGGGGTTCAATAAGATTATTGGAACATTTTTTCAGAAAAATTGTGGGCAGACCATCGGGATCAGGAGAAAAGTCATCTTTGAGTTTGTTAATCTTGTCTATAAGCTGTGCTGATGTTATTTCAATAGACATTAGGGACGTCTGAGTGTAGTTACGAAGTAACCAAAGTATTCGGGTTCCGGGTTTTTAGTGTGGGTGGAAAACGACTCACTAAAGAAATTAGCGAAATGATTGGCGATGGTTGTAGGATCAGATGACGACATATTGGAGAATTTGTAACAATACGGGCTTAGAAATGAGGGTAGATTGCTTTCGGCTGAGGTATCTGTTATAGCGAATATCGTAAAGGTGGGAGAAGTGGTAGTGAGTTTGTTAGTAATTTCGAAGGCTTATTTCAAAATCCGATTTAATGTAATATAACTCATTCATCTTGTTGCGAAGTGCACGTAGTTCTTTGTTATAACAAGGAGGAGATGGTGTAGGATTTCTCTTTCGTTTGTAAGGCTTGCGTAATATAGTGGAAGATTTTTTAGTAAAAGATTTCCACGACGGAATCAACAGCAGTGTCTTTATCGAGTATACAGCGACAGTCAACACTATTGAGAAGATTGTTGAGTTTAGTAATATAGAATTTACAAGGATGTATGATAGAGAGAAGGAATTCACACTCACGTGCTATACAATTTATAGCATCAGTTATGTAAATATGTCATGTAAATATCAGTTATAGTCTGTCTAGTCAGATTGTTAGAAAAATTATTTATTTGAAAAAGGCCTGAGTTGGAAGGGCAGTCAGTAGAGAGGATTTACTTATTTGAAGCAGCATTTGAGGCAACGAAGTAAGATTCATCGTCCGACTGAGCCCATAGGAGATGAGAGAGATTAAAATCGCCAGGAACTATGATATCATCGAAGGGGTCAACAATATTGAAAGTCATATAAGTCACAAGCTGGTAGCCACGTATTGGTTTATTTAAGTTCGTGATGAAAAAAAGTGATGAAAAGAGTAGAGTCTAACTATATAGAAAAATACAGCAAAGGCAAACAGAAAAGAAGATACATACACGTACATATGAAAATCTAACTATGTGACTTGACTACAGAACAGGATAGTTTCTCAAATTGGCCATTCAGGAAACAAAAAGTCTGTAACATCCATAAGCCACTTATTAAAATCATTTACCTCCATCAATAACAAATTATCCTTTCAGTTCATTAAATCAAAGAAACCAGGGAAATTTCACTTTTGCCATTAGTGTTGTCACTTTCGTTCTACTACTGCCGTACGGATGGAGATTTATGTTTTAAGGAAAACTGGGTCAGTGAGCTTCAGAAATAAGTTCCAAGTATCATATTGGAGGAAATATAAACATACCCCTATTCAAGAATGGATACATTCTATTCTCTTTCAATGACATTCGAGTATTGTATAGCTCGGATATTACAACGACGCACATGTACCCTCTTAAAGCCACAGATAGTGTAGCTACTCACAGTTGAATCAATTATCACTTGACTATCACGATTTTTAATCGAACATTCAATTAAGTCGCACTATTCAAAATCAGAGCCATTATCCACCCGAATTCACTTGCAATCAAGCCAAATAGAAGAGGGGGAAATCTCCAAAGTTAAATGAAGTGACTCATATAAATCTCGTGGAGGGAGAGTGTGCTTTTTCCGCACAAACTAATTATACTGTATACATAAGTACTTTTGACCTTTTATTGCCTTTCTTGTAAATTGATTCCACATTTCCGTATGCTACATTATCCACCCCCATTTTTGCGAATTTCCATCTACAGTTTGGGCACTTTGTTATGTGTTTTCAGCCGTAACATTCCCAAAATTCCAAAAATGAATAGAGAGACCTTTGACTCCCGAGGGTTCCTTTAGTATTTACTTTCGAAAAGGAAAAAAAAACTCTCTGTCGTCCTGTCTACGAATATAAGTGTGCTTTTGCATTGAATTTTTATATTTTTTGTTTGTTTACCCGTGTGTCACTTTTGATCCCGAAATTGGGTCAGTGGACATCGAGAGGAGACAGGAATAAATACATTGAGGGATTTAATGTGGCGGCAGTTTTCGATGGGTGTTTTGAAGAGGAAGGTTGGTCAGGAAAGTAAACAAATAAAGCTTTGTTGTCAATTTGTACTGAAGGGCAACAACAAAAAGAATTCTGTGTATCTAATAGTAAGGAAATCCGCTCTTGTGAGTTTAAGTTTATTCATTTTCAGGATCATGAAGCAAAACTGTTTCTTTTATAATAGAATATGTGGATTCCTTAGGCTTGACAAATGTTCACTGCTCAGTTGTAGCGTGTACGAGTAATTCAGGATCCCTTAAATTTTAAGCAAATATACTCGTATGTCTGCGTTATATTTTCTTTGATCTTACTAATGCGACTATAGCAAACGAACTCAGGGTCGCGGTAATTGGATTAAGAGGTTTAATGTTTGGACCTTTTAAAAGCTAGGATAACCCATAACTAGAGAAACGCCTAAATTGCTAGAAGACAAGTTTTATAATAACGCAGGAAGGACGCTGAGATCCACCGATGTTAAGAAAGATGTGCACCTGTGACAGCTGCTAATAATACAATTTATCCTTAATAAATATCACACGACGAGAGAATTAGGATGGAAAAGAAAAGGGATGTATATGTACATTGGTATATGTACAAGCAAATTTACTAAAGAATCATAATATTTCAAAGAAGGCTTGAGGATATACTGATGAGCATTCGCAGTATGATGAGTGTTGCCGATGAAGAGTTGGAGTGCCAGAATCCTACTGGCAATTTCGAGTCTTTGCCTCTCTTCGATCCCATTCGTGCTGCTTCCAATTGTCTAGACCAAGCGCTCTGGCATCCGTGATGGCTTGGTCTTTAAAATGGAGGTTAGAGTTTCCTTGCCGCCTGGAACATGGGGGCTATGATTCGAAGACCCTCTTTACTGGAGTCTTATTGTACATTCGATCGATGTGTCGCGCCAGTGTAGTTGACGTGTTTTGCATCATCTTCCCTGCCGCTTGCCCTCCTCGTGTACGACGAAGAATTTTTCTAGCACTCTACTCGGCTCCATAGAGTAGAACTGGAAGGATCAATATTTTGTAGAGGATGCATTTCCGAGTTAAGAGCTTTGAACCCTTTTGTTTCGCCAAACCGAAGTAGCAGCGATTTCCTAGGGTAGATCTTCATCGAATATCGACTAGGGTCGATTTGGGGAGCTGATGTTTACTCCGAGGTAGGTAAACTCCTTAACTCTTGTTACTCTTGTCATTAGTGATATTTTGTCCTAGGCGGTGGACAGATACTTCTTTCTTTTTTGACAATATGTACTTGGTCTTGTCGTCATTTACGAGTATGTTACTGCAAGGCCAACTCATTTCGACTGTTTGTGCTAACACCTGCCCTGCGCTTTATCTATTCCATATCTCCTGGTAGGAATCCGGTACAGATTTGGAATAGTTCGGAGGAACTGCTTCTAAATTACATATTGCGTTGCGACTTTTTCAGCGTCACGCGACACAGCTAGATCAGTTTTTCCAGGATACCGAATTTGGCCATCGCACTGTAGAGCTCAAATCAATGTGCGGCTTTGTAGTCAATGAAAAGACGGTGGGCCTCGTCCTGAAATTCTTTGGACTTGTTGCAGAAAGACGTGAGACGTTCTCAGAGTACATTGGATAGGATCTTATATGCTACATTTAGCTGGGATATGTCTCGATAGTTCATACAAAACATGATAGTCCAGTCATCAAGTAGGGGTTTATACACCCATACCTGATTGATAATTTGATGCATGCATACTACCAAAATATCATCTCCATGATTGAAAAGCTCCACTGGTAGATCATCAGAACTGGCGCGGCGGCTTTGTTGTTCTTCAGCTTTTTGATAACTGAGCCAATCACTTCTATATTGGTGGGAGGATGGTTTCTTCTTTTACTGAATAAGGGTTCGCTTCTTGCCCTATCACTCTCTCTACCTGATGTCCAGTAAGTGCTACATAACCCGCTTCCCGGGCTTGAAGCAAGCTTCCAGTCGCTTAGTTTTCCTAAAAAAAAAACCATCGGGATCTTGTTTCTATAGTGGGACTCTTCGATATCCTTCAGCTGGGAGGGTGCATAGGCTCTTTTCTATCTAAACAAGATCTTCCCTTCCTTCCTTCTTCTGATTCGATACTTTTCCCTTGCTGCCTTGTTTTGTACTGTAGCTCTTGCATACGCACTCATCGTCATACCAAGGGCTTCTTTTCGGTGGTGTCTGGCAGTCTATATGATGATGTCGCGATAGTGGTTTCACCATGTCTCGCTCATAGAGGCTCTGACTACTCCAGTCCTGCTAAAATTGAATTTATTTCTTTGGACGGTGCGCAGCTTCTTTCCGTTGGAATGTCTAATGTGTGCCTCGCATCTATTAGCACACGGTCGATTTGGTTAGCAATTCGACCATCTGTAGTATGCCAGGTTGCTGAGTGGATTCGTAGTCTTACGAAAAAAATTCTCGCACCGTACTATGAGCTGCTACAACATCGATTAGCCGGAAGCCGTTGTCTGTTGTCATGTTGGACGGGATCTGCTTTCCGATTAATTCGCCACAGGACAGGCTCCATAGACTCCCTAAAAGAGATCATAGAACTCTTCCTAGAGAGAGTCTTCAACTTTATCGGTACGGGTGTATGCAAATATTAGGCTCATGTTTTGGAATGATGCCTTATGCGGATCACAGCCAGGCGATCGCTTGACGGGACCCAAAACAGAGACTTAAAAATAGACCTCTGCGAACTAAAATAGTTTTTTATTTTCATAATTCGTTTCCTATTTTTTTAAATACGAGGCAAACCAATTATAGATAAAACTTCTAAAAGCCGCTTGATAAAACTTATCAAATAGCAAAGTTGATCCAACCCATCGAACGCTTTGAAAATATCTATAGATAGAGCAGCAAAAGTTTTAGACACATATAAACCTGTATACCATATATTTCGCCAGTAAATTTAAGCAAAGCTCTTTTCGTAGACCTTCCACTTCTAAAACCGTATTGACAGTCGTTAAAAAATTTCATTCTGTCTAAAAATGAGAGAATTCTCGACCTTTTCAAAAATTTTAGAAAACATAAACAATAGGGAAATAGAACGATGATTGTTTAACTCCATGGTGTCTCTTTTTTTATGGAGAGGAACCACTACAGCTGTTTGCAAGGTTTCGGAAATATTCGCTGCTTAATACAAAGGTTAAATTAAAGCTTAAAACATCTGCAAGATGAAAAGGAATTTGTTTCAATATTGATCTGGAGATCCGGTCTGAAGAGAAGATTTAGTAGTTTTAAAGGACAATATTATTTTATGGATTCCTAGTGCCGTGAATTCTACAAAACAAAAGTCTGTTTGATATAAAATATATTCACATTGGCAAGTAACGTGATTTGCGGTCCTGTCTGAGCAAACAAAGTTTCTGAACAGAAAATTTAACAACGAACTGTTTGGGCTGTACAGCAACAATATCTGAATAGGTAAGATTCACCATCTCTGACAGTTAGGACACGTTAAAGTATTAGCGCCACTCCTTAGGGAATGTCTTCCGCGTTCAAGCGCACCTCGCAACTGGGTACTGAGATGCTCAAGATAGCGCTAAATGGAGAAACCTATTGAGGATCACAATCACTCGGACTTAGGGGTCATATAGGTGAGTAAATAACGGTAAGTCTGTAAATCTGAAGCTCTTCTGGCCCATCCATGATAATGAATCTTGGAATCTGTTCTATGGTTTCGGCAAGCAGAAGAATACCACTTAATTAAAGTGCCTCTCATCTTGTTCCAAAGTGTTCTCCAAGTCAATGGTGGGCGTCCATATTTGTATTTATTGTCATGACTACATTTGCACGTGAACAAAAATGTCACGAGACGACTTCTCGCCTCGAATCCATTTCATAATTATGGAATTACTTGACCCAGAAGCCGACTATTGTCACGTTTTTCAAGCAGATATAATTTTTTTCTCTCTGACAAGTCTCGTGTCTACACGGCCTAAGAAAAACGCATCAACAAAAAGCAAAAATGTCTCAGGGTCGTGAAATATTATTCTACGACATTCTTACGAAAATAAGGAAAACGTAAGACAGAATTGCAAATTAAATTAAAGCGTAAATTGTACAAAAATATTTTCACAAAATATGCTTGTGTTGGGTGGTACAGAAAGAAGAAATAAAAAAAGGTCAACAAGGAATGTCTAACCTAACCACAGGCACCCTGATGGTCGGTAATTATCATTTTCATTATGACGTCGTTGCGCGATAAATATTGTTCACCATGTAACCACAAGTTTAGGTTAGAAACTAGGTCAGACTCTCGCCTGCAGACAAAAAGATACATTTTCTTCTCTAAGTTAAAAGTTTATATCCCGGATGTAGCGGGGAATATCTCAAGCAGGAAATCTACTACCCTTGAGGTAACGCCTTGGTTGCTCCTTAATCTGCAGACAGTATGTGAAAGCAACAACAAAAATATAATAATACTTTATACGGTCTTATTCAGCAGATGTTTTGGCGGCGAAGGAAGAAGATACGCAAGCCAGACAGACGTACGAGTATGGCAAGGCCAAACAAATAATGTAATGAAAATAAATGGTTCACATCAAAAATTTGTATCTCATTAACTTGGTATAGGGAGTGGAAGTGTGTAGAGTGAGTCCCAAAATGCGTGTCCTTTAGGGACTAGTAATTATGTAAATGAGCAGGGTTTTCGCTTAGCTAAGTAAGAGAAATATTTGTTTTTTAAATTTTAAGGAAGGAATGAAAGAAAAATAAATTTGGAATTCCTTCGAGGAAGATGACATAAAACTGGAGAAGGACAAAGAACATGCCTTCACATTTAATTATTTTCAATAACTGCCATCATGAGAATACAGTTTTGATGATGTAATAGCAGCCACAAAATATATGGGAATAATAAAGTGATCTAGGAAGGAGGACATACGACGGACGAATTCACACCATTGAATCAACGGTTCCCGCAAAAGTCACCATACCGATTTTAAGGATTCTTAATCCTAGTTAAGGTTCCTACAATTGAGATGCTGACGAATGCACGCATTAACCAGAAGCAGGCTACTGACTTCGGAATTTGCAGGGCCTGGCGCTTCAGGTTGGGGGTTGTGCATGTGATTAATTACCAGACCACGGTGCGAAGTAACCAAAACCCTTTTAACGCTAAAATCTACACATGAAATATGCGAACCCTGAGCATAAATCGTGCAGCCGAATAACTATAACGGACCCTCAAATTCTATAAAACAGGTATCATTGCCGCTCAAGAAGTGCGATGGAATGGGCTATGATATTGCGGGCTTATAGAAACAAATAGTGTCTATTTGGGCCCAGATTTGTTGTAAGCCGTGAAACGTAAGTGAACGCAGTAGAACAATATTTGCTAAAACCAGTCTAATATGCTGAGAAAAAGACGAAGATGTAAAAGAATATTTGTACTTGCTCCTTGAGAAAACTTACGATCAACTTCTGAAGCACGACGTTATAATCATGTTAGGTGATTTTAACGCCAAAATTGGAGGGGAAGACGTTTTTGGCAGCGTAGACTGAAAGCATAGTCTGCACGACACCACGTCTGGAAAGGTCCGTTTACGCCGTGAGACTAATTTGACTTTGTTACGAAGCGGAACATCACTATATCTAGCACACGGTTCTCCCACCGTAATATCCACAATGAGACAAGGCGTGTGACCTGGTCATCATCGGATAACTACCACGTTGCAGCCAAGGTACGTCTACTGATATAATATTTCAGACAGGATAAGGAAATAAGGATATAAGAAATACTGTGATGAGATTTTAGGTTGAACGGCTATTATCGCAACAAACCACTAGAGTCCTTGTCAATGGCGTATCTCTCAACCTTTCGAAATGTCCTATGAAATCAATATTAGCTGCAGAAGACCAGTGACATCGATGTCAAAGGGTCATCAGAAACGCTGAAACTGGTGTGCTGCGTTTCACCTGACCACATGCACGAAACTTATAGCTCAATGATGAATGCATGCAAGCACACGTAGAAAACCACTCGCTTACGAATTGGCTATGAGCAAAAGCGGAGGGAAGAATATCGGCTCCTCCAGTGCAAAAAGAAAGAGCATAAGAAGCGCGCGATCGAGGACATAGAGATGCACTAATCTACAAACACCGTTCGGGAGTTTCACAAGAAAGTTAAACAAAACATGGCAAGATAACAACACCCAAGCAGAGGCCTGTAGAGATGAGCAAGGAAGCAAAGTAGTAGAGTCGTTACTGACGATATGGGAAGACTATTTCTAAAGACTGTTAAATGGCGAAGACCAACAAAATTCGGCTGTCAACCAGAATGAATGTCATGTTCAGTCTTGGCATCACTGCTGAAACCAGCAGATTGAAACAATCACTCTGTAAAAAAGATTCAGTCAAGTTGATGCCCTATCATGTAGATTGTTCAACAGGTCACTTGAGAAAATTTTGTAAAACTCGCAAGTTAATAGAGATTTTCCAAAAATCCATGCAACTACTTACTCGTATTTAAGATGATGTCATTGATACCATTGGCAGAACGAGCTATCAGTTGTGCGTTCACAGGTGTTGAAATAAAATGGGCTTAGTTGTTAATGAAGACAAAACTAAGAACATGCTGTCAACAAGAAGCTAGGTGTCTGACTAAGTCAGCATTTTGGAAAAGAGATGGTGGCGGATGAGCCCTTAATGGAGCAATACCAGCGTTCACATATCCGAACGGGTTACAGGTTTTGGTTTATACAACCTTTCACCATAGGAGTATGTATAATGAAATTGGCCATCCGGGTTGGGGGTAACTTCCCGGCCATGGAAAAGAAAGATAAGTTACGAAGCAACAACATGCCTGGCATTCGGACAGAGCTAGTGTTGACGACCGATGTAAATGAAATAAGGACAACGATCTTCGGATCTACACGTGGAATGTTAGATCCATTATTAGGCCAAATGCAGCCGAACAACTAACGGAAGCACTGGACCACTGCAAAGCAGATATTACCATTATCCAAAAAATGCCGGACAAAAAGAAGATGAAAAACCGCCACATCTAATGCAGCGATTGTTATCAATGGCAAAATCAGCGTCTATTTCGATGTGGATTTGTTGCTAGAGATAGACTTAGGCAAGAAGTCTTGAGTTTCCGTATTAAGGCAAAATTTCCCAACATTAGCCTTATGTGGGCGTATACCCCCACAGATGAGAAAGATGACGACACCAAAGATTAATTCTACGAGCCCATGGACAAAACTGACGAGCAGCGCCCTAGCTATGACATTAAAATTGTCCTTGGCGATTTTAATATGCACGGTGAATGGAACCTCAGCATTGTTTTTCCGATCCTCAAGAAAGAAGACCCTGTGAACTGCGGAAACTACAGAAGTATCATCTCCTTAACATCCCTACAAGATTCTATCTGCCGTATTGTGTGAACGCCTGAGCCGTTCGTCAATAACCTGGGCGCTTCACTGATATGTAGCTTTAGACAAGGAATATCCACCATTAACGAAAAATATTCACACCACGCAGGTATTGGAAAAAAACTCATGAGCTACAAAGCAATACACACCACCTATTCTTCGATTTTAAGGCCGCGTATGTCAGCGTCTATGGAGACTCGCTATACAGAGCAATGTCTAGTTTTGACATGCGGTTTTTGCAGGGTGACGTTGGAGGTCGCAGGCTACTGCATTACGGTCGGTAAAGAACTCACCGAGACCTTAGATGTCAGAAAAGGATTTAGACAAGGTGATGCGCTGTCATGCGATCTTAAACATCATTCTTTAAAGAATAGTGCAAAACTTGCGAGACAGCACAAGAAGAAGAATCGTTTAATAGTCCGTCTAATTACTTACATACGCTTATGATATTGACATAATCGGAAGAAAGTAAGGCGTTGTCAGTGGCGCTTTCGCGAGTATTGAGGCGAAAGGTGAGATGAAGATGGTTTTTAGTTTTAAACGCATTTTATTTTCTAATCAATAACTCTTACATACTAACAAAAAGTGCTTAAATGCTAGCTTAAAATTACTTAACAAACTTATACTAACTTACTGGCCCCACACAGGCACCCTAAGCTACTCTAAATTCTTATACTATGTCTTTCGACTTTATTAACATTTTCTTTATGGATATTTACTATACTTAAAGCTAAGAAAAAATATTGTTAACAAAAAACTTAGCCTATGGATGTAATTTTTTATTTTTTATAAAAACTTAATATCTAACTTAAAATAAACCTTAGTCTACTTAACCTATATACACAATACACACATACAGACACAAAGACATTATACTAGTATATACCTTTATATTTACCAGTATATGCATATATTTCTTAAATGCTAACCTAAGCCTATGTAAGCTGGCCATCGCTATTTACTGGGCAAATAGATTGGTCAGCTCTGCCTCATTAGTGAGGCTGGTCCGTAATTGACGGAAACGACGGCGAAGCATCTTCTCCATCATTCAACCACCAGAAATGCTGGTGCTGCCGAACGACATCCCTCTTATCGCGATTCCCCACCGCCCTACTGAACCTGAGGCGATCCACACTGCCGTGTGCGACGTCTCTGTTGTAGTTGAGTCGCCTGTCCCCAGCTGTCCGAGCGACATGGAAGATTAACGGCACCGCTGATCTATCCTGGATCAACCCTTTCTGATCTAGATAGAGGAATGCCTCCGGTGGAACGAAGCCGTCAGAGCGCACACTCTCGTGGTAAAGGTAATTGGGGTAGTAAGCCCCAGATATCAGGTTATTCGTCGACGTCATTGCTCTTGCAATGTGCCTTCGAGTCAGCTTAATTACGAAGTTGTCCACTCGTATTAGGTTCGCCCTATTGTAAAGGACCTCATTAGGATAAAATTTCTTGTACTCCGACTCTGGTGTTCTGTACAAGCGAAGACAAGCCCTAAGGCAAGCCCTCTCAAACACCCGAATCTTTTCCATTAAGCTTGCTCGTACATTGAACCACACGGGACAACCAAATACCAGCATGGGCCTGATAAGGGCCATGTAGCAGATTACCTTTACCCTCACATCGAGTTGGCTGTTATAAAACAGTCTCTTTGTAAGGGCAAAAGCACCTTCAGCTCTGGCCAGAGCAGCATCTACATTTTTGCCAAAATACAGAAACTGATCTAGCCAGATTCCAAGGTATCTGACTACATTTCGACAGGCAAGAGGTTGTCCGCGTTGTCCAATGATAGAGAACTTTCGCCAATTTTTTCTGGTATCCCTAGAGGCTCCAAACAACGGCGTCCTAAAGGAATGGTTTCCGACTTCTGAAAGTTGATTATCAACTTCCAGTCATCGCAAAATCGTCTTATCTTATCGAAGTCATGCTGCAAGAGAGTATTAATAACCTCGATTTTTGGACCTGTTCTGTACGCTACCAAATCGTCTGCGTACGCAATAGTATGGGGAAGTGAACCTATCAAGTCGCTTGTATAAATATTAAATAGAATCGGCGAATTGACCGCGCCTTGCTGAAGACCATTTTTAATTTGAAATATTCCAACAGAAGTCACATCGCCATTCTTCACTATGAACTGTCTGTTAGTTAGCATATTATAAAGAATGTACAAGAGTGGTTTACTGATCCCCAACCTAGTTAGTTTATAGAAAAGACCCTCTAACCATACGGTGTCGAAGGCCTTCTCCAAGTCAACAAGGCAGGCACCAGTACATTGTTTTTTGCCTTTATTCCATTGGATATCGGACACCAGTTTAGACGCGGCATGTGAGATATCATGTCCCGCCTTAAAACCGAACTGCTTATCCAGAATATTTGTTTGTCCTCAAACCACCTAGACAGAGCTCTATTGATTACCTTTTCAAAAACCTTACTGATATTCGGAAGGAGACTTATCGACCTTAGATTCGCCGGATTGGATATATCCTTCCCCTTTTTGGGGATAGGTTGAACCACCGCCGTTTTCCAATGCGCTGGATAATGTGCATTATTCATTGCATTATTAAACAGGGTGGTGTAAATGTCCACCGCTTCTAGAGGAAGATGTCGAAGAACGATGTTCAGAATACCATCGGTCCCCACTGATTTCTTAGCCCTGATTGTGTCGAAGATCTCACGGAGTTCTTCCTTCGAAATTAACGGCTCTAGGTCACCCTCTCTGGCAATGACATTATTGGCCATATTTTCGTCGCTGAACCGGGTGAAACCAGAGCCCTCGGATCGCCAGTTCCCTATTTCATTTCGAATGCAGAAGTCGTGTACCAAGACGCGACTGTCCAGGTCGCAATTACGGCCAAGGGTATCAGTGGCCTTGTATACTTCCTGGAAAGTCGCCCCTATGGTCTCAACTTTCTCCTGTGGATCCTCGATCACAAAGAAGTCGTCATCATCAGCGGCCTCATTTGGATCAATACCTGCTATTGTCAGTAACCGTTCGTTGTCTGTTGTCCGGGCTATTTTAAGACACTGATGAACGTTTTGATTTTTTTCTCCGAAATAGTTTATTTATTTGCGGAAACATATTCGGGTTGCTGGTGTTTACAGCCCGAACCTTGTTGTTCCAATACAAACTTACAGAAATTCTGTAATTTTCTTTTATTAGCGTTTGGATATTTTTAATCAACGACTTCAGTGTCCTAATCTCCGGGTCTTGTCTGTCAGTTAACTGTCTGTACAAGTTTTTGAGTCTTGACAGAAGTCTACTTTTCTGTCGGTGCAGTGCGTCAATAGTAGGATTGCGGAACAGGTCTTCGTTAGTTGTACGTCGATACCGCGGTATTGTAGTGTCCATAGTTTGTTTAATTGTCTCGTCCATTTTTATTAGGTAATTGTCGATCTCCTCGTTTGACAAATTCCTATTGGACGGTGGGTGAAGCGTGTTCGAGAAGAGCGCTCTGTTCAAGGTTGCGGAGAAGCGCGTCCATCGAGTCTTACTGTAGTTGTAAGAATATCTTTGGACAAACTCCTCCAATTCCGCAATTTCGTTAGGAACAGTAATTTCGGTGCTAAAACCGCAATGGTCGCTGTCATACACGAATGTGCGCAGACAGTTTAGCGTTTGTAAATTCGTACCTGTCAGTCGTATGCGTTCATCGTACAGCAGTAGATCCAAATATGACCCGCCTCTGGGAAACGACGGGTTATCCGTCGCTTTAAGACCGAGTCTGTACATGACATCGTGCTGACCCCACCAATCGAGTAGTAGGTTCCCTCTAGTATTTGGCAAATTATTTCCCCAATCTCTGTGTCTAGCGTTGAAAGCCCCGCCGATTATAAAATAATTCTCCCCCGATTCCAGCCTCAGAAGTCGAAAAAGCGTGTCGAGCTCTGTAATGAATAGGGTGGTTTGTGAAGTATCAGGTGCATAAACAGAGGCCAAGTGCAGCCGCTTTCCACTGCGGAGCGGGATGTAAATGACAAATGCCTCCAACACCCGGAACCTGCGCAACACTCCCTTGTACACTCTGTGAAATTTTATACCTTCTTTAATGAAGATCGCGACACCACCTCCACGTTTGGATCTGGGCCGGTTTCTTCTTCTAACAATATAATTATTGTACTCCAGTTTGTGATTATCGGTTAGCTTGGTTTCGCTAGCGAAAAGCACATCAGGAGTTTGGTCTTGTAGCAATTTAAACATCGCGGCTCTTCGTTCGATCCTAATCAGTGAATTAACATTCACCGCAAGGACCTTCAAAGTTTGCTCCACCATGTGCGTACCCATTACGACATGTGTTGCGTTAGGCCCGGCAGCAGCGCGTAAATCTGGTCCACCTGCTTGGCCTGTTCTTGCACCTGCTTTTGCAGCTGAGCCATCTGCCCTTGGGTTGCGAGCAAGATGGCTAGCATGTTAGGTGCAGTTTCCGTTGTTCTCGGCATCGGCGCCGGAGAAGCAGCAGTCGCTTGCTGTACCGTAGCCCCCCTACCTGACGCCATTTGGGCGTAGGAAATTTGGGACGTGACGGCTGGTGTTTGAAATCTAAGAGGTGAACATTTGACCTCCACCTTCTGCTGCCGAGCCAGTTTTGCTTTCTTAATGTCAGCGAACTTAGGACAACCCCGATAGTTTGCGGTGTGTCCCACGTTTCCACATAACACGCACGAGAGCTTCGATCTATCGGATGCTCCGTCAACACCCAGAGCACACTCCTCGGAACTGTGGTTCTTAGCGCACTTCACGCATCGAGGCTGCATTTGGCAGTTCGACGCGGCGTGCCCGAACCTCTGGCAGCGAACGCATTGTATAACGCCTTCGCTCCTTTTTAGTTTTTCCCAGTGAACCACCTGGTAGTCTAGGACATTGATACTCCTTAGACTATCCAGACGGCTTTCGGGACTGAGCTGCACCAGGAAGAACGGCAGACTCCGTTTCTCCCGCCTGGCTCTAGCTGTGGTAAATGGCTTTACCCCCACAAACTTGAGTCCTTCGCACTCCTTCTCTTTGAGCAGTGCCAGGATCTCCTCAGGATCAGAAGACGGTTCCAACCCCTTCATCAGCATCGATTGCCGCTTTTCACACTTCGGTGTGTATGAGTAGTGCTCCGTCGTCGTTTTTTTTAGGAGCTCTTTCACTTTTGCGTAGCCCTCCACTGTATTACAGTGGATGGCATGGCGATCGTTCCCCAATCTCTTTATATTAAAATTATTACCAATGACCAACTTACACAGGTCCTTGGTTGCACTTACCTCCAGTTTGTAGGTGTTGATCGGAGGCACCTTCTCTTTCTTCTTCTTCTGCTGCTGCTGCTGTTGTTGTTGTTGTTGTTGGTGTTGCTGCTGCTGCTGTTGTTGATTTTGTTGCTGTTGGTGTTCTTGCCGCTGTTGCTTTCGCTGCAGTTGTTGCTTCGGCTGCTGATGTTTTTGTTGTTGCTGCAGTTGCTGTTTCTGCTCTTGTTGTTGTTGTTTAAGGGAGCACTATACTTCTGATTGCTCCCTCTGCCTTCGTGCAATTTGCCGCTGTTTAATAGCAAGCATGTCTTGCTCCAGCTTTTGTATGCTGCTTTTTATGATGTTAATTTCGTCATCTTCGTCTTCCGACTCAGATGACGCCAGAGAGGCGAAGCTGTTGGAGCCCCCCTCCTCTTTATCTTCTTCAGCTGTGGAAACAGCACTTATTTTTTTTTTTGACAGATTAGGAGGGGTATTCAGTCTCTTCCTCCTTTTGCTGGCTTTCGCCACGGTTATGGGAAGAGCGGGGTGCTCTCCACCATCCATCACGTGATATTTTTTTTTTTTTTGTTTTCCTATTGCTTGTTGGTTTTGATATGTGCACACAGTTTAAGGAAAAAAAAAAAAAACAAAAAAAAAAGAAAAAAAAAAACTTCTGACTTTCAACCGTTATTCGAACCGGTGTTCCACGGTTTGTTGACTGGCGCCGCTAACCGCTGGACTACCGAGTCAATTAGCAACACTGCAACTGATTATATTTGTAACTGAGTTATTAGTTTTTCCTTTTTTTACTCTACGAGAAGCCGAAAAACGTCTGTTCTCACCGGAGATTGGCGAACGACTCGAGATGAAGATGGTTTTAATGGCCAAGTGGCCATGTATATAGTGTCAACAAGAGAGGACACCCGACACCGACGTCGCGGATAGAACGTCACCCTCAGCAAATATAACTTCGAGGTAGTTAAGGACTTTGTCTACCAAGGCTCCCCTATCAATTCCGACAACGACATCAGCGCCGAGATCAAACGAAGAATAACTCTTTCCAATCGCTGCTTCTTTGGGCCCAGAAGGTAATTGACTAGGAAAGCCCTCTCTAAAACAACAAAAGAATCTCTATATAAGACCTTAATAATCCTGGTCCTGCTCTGTTTCTCAGAAGCACGGACTTTATCAAATATGGATGAAGGTGCCCCCGGCTGCTGTGAGAGGAAAATTTCTCTGGTGATTTTCAGTCCCGTCTGCATAGACGGTGAGAAGTATACAACGACGAACTGTACGGGCTGTTCAGCGACGTCGACGAAGCCAGAAGAGAGAAGGTTCAACGACTGAGGTGGCTGAGTTATGTAGAGCGGATGGACACCAATGCTCCGGTTCGAAAGTATTCGAATCCACCCTGCGCTTACCCAGTGGAGGAAAATCGCGACGCAACTGGCTCACACAAGTGGATTGGTACCTCAGTCAACTTGGCATACGAAACTGCAGACAGCTAGCTAAAGATCGAGCTAGCTGGAGACGTTTGATGGTTGCGGCTCAAGTCCAAAACTATAACTTACACGGCACACCACTTCGATTTGGAATTAAATTTATTGACTTTGCTACGATGCGAAATGTGTCAGTCATTTGATTATAAAATTGTCAACAAAATTAGTTATATAAACATTGACGCAAGGGTACTTCACCGAGTTATGTTTAAATATCTGTGGGTGTGTACGTGCTGTCAATATAGACTCGGCATACTAACTAGTTGCAGAAAAGATAAGTCGGCGGATACAAGTAAAGCTGACTAACTGCATACCAATTCGCAAGAAATTCGTCAAACATTTATACATGTACTCGTACTTCATGAGATCCTGTAGATACAAATATCATAGAATTAAATATTGTGTACCAGTAACATAGATTCCAAGTCGCTATCAGATATGCGGTACCTGATACGCTGGATTTCACTTGATCGCACCACCAAATCATTTGTTTAATTAATGATAAATAGATTCTACAAGTTCATGTCGCATACGAAAACGTGGGCAAGAGTGGATCATGAACACTACAAGAAAAAAGAGTAAGGTACACTGATTTCTCCGGAGGATAAGAAGTACTATTCAGCAATATTGATTGGAAGTTCTACCAAAATGCTGAAAAATTGTTTTGGCAGCCTATGGGGGTTAGCAAGGAAACATAATAGTAGACGCGTAGTAGGTCAAAAGGAAACACTACTAACGTAGATGGTTTAAGGGTTTTGATTTCCTCAATTTTGCGGAAAGACAAAACAAACCATTCACCCCAAATGGTGAATCCTAAGACTTCCCTCAATCCGAGAAAAATTATGAGGGTATGAGAAAATCAATTCAGCAATGTGTTAAGCTTACAGCAAGGCTGGAAGATTAGACCTGAAGGTAGTGGGAAATAATCTATGAGAGAGGTTCGAAAGATAGTATCCAAGATGAATGGAACTTCTGACCGAACCAAAACAATTAAGACATGTCAACTTGTCGCTCCTTAGGAGTAAGTTAACTGGTTGAGGCCGCGGTCCACCTCAAACAGTAGCACAATCTAAGTGAGTAAGTTAGTTGAACTTCAACAAAATTGCTAAGTAAATGCAAATCAACAATTATATTGGTGGTGTTATTATGTCATTGGCCAAATAACCTGGACCAGTCCTTTGTATCTATGTACAACAAGTAAGTCCACAATTTATTCTATCAGCAATCAGTATTTCATAGGAAAGACTTTGACCTTTCTCCTACTTCCCACATGCAATAGAAAGGTTTTTAATAAATGGAAAGCTTTCGTTTTTTTTTTTTTTTTTCTTAACTCCTTCACTTCCTCCCGTTAATAATAATCTGTCTAGCCACATCCACAAACGCATCCTCCCATAGTCCTGACTTCATTTTGACTTTACACTTAACACGATGCAAGTATTGAGCACTTCCGAGTGCTGGCGGAAGTTCTTTATCCGGCTGTGGTGTATCCTCTAATACACTGGTGTCGTGGTGGATAACGTTGTTATGAGCTTAATCCGCTTTCTTGTCGCATATCCTGAACTTTATAGTCGTTATGGGGTACCACCAAGTATGAGTACAATGTACTCCTCCATGTACAACTTGTAAAGGGTTTTCACTTTAAAGATACATAATTGCATGAATCCTTCGATTCAAGGAGCTCCATAGACCAAAAATAGGATTAAGGATACGTTAGAATGTGTCAAGAAATGTAGGTCACTTAATATGGTAATACTGAGACGGAAGCAGATGTTTAGTTGCAACCTCATGAATATTGAGCGGCACTCAGAGATGATGGTGAGATCAATTTGCATATGAATATCTTCGGTTGGAGGAAGTTGCATGAAGTTTTGTATCTTCGTGATGCTTGAAAGATAGTATGCATGTCTAATTTCATTGGAATTGTATTGGGTTTTACACATGGGCAGATGATCAGAGAAGATATTGATTCGTTTCTGTAAGCGTCATTTGTATAATGTTGGCCCTTGGTACTCAATTCTCATTTGGGTTAAAATCCGAAAAGGATCTATTCACCATAGTTTTACAAGGTTAAGGACATACGCTCCAATAATAAGCGAATAATTGCGTATAGGAATGACCCTAAGGACCTGTTCTTTGAAAGGAGTTTGAATGGCAACAAAACCAAAACAAAGTAGGAGTTGGCCAGTTTGTATAGAAAATAAATTCACATATTTTGTTTGTTTGTTCGAGATGTCGTTGAATAAAATATTGGCGCCATGGTGCCATGGTCTTTTTCCTTAAGATTTCTCGTCTGAGCCTGCTTGTAATGACAAACCCGCATCCAAGTAGCAGCTGCTGGTCTTTCCGATAGCACTCACCGTTCTATATGTAGCATCCTATACACTTAAATACTTACTTCCATCGCGCTTGCTGAATGTCGGTTAAATTGACTTTATATCAGTTTGTTGATTCTATTCGAAGAGTTCCTCATCCAATAATGAATATTGGCGCGATGAAAATATGCGGCGATTTGAAGAAATATATATATTTGACAAGGAATAGAAGACTTAATGACCATCATGAAAAAACTTCCTTTGATTGTGTAGAAAAAGTTCTATTTTCATACAAAGGCTACTGAATTCATTTTCTGTAATAGAAAATGTATTGCTTCCTACCCACTTTAGATTTTTGTTTGTTGTTAACAACGGCCTTTGTGCTTCCTATTTTGTTGGGAGATGTTGAATAAATATCAACAAGGTAGGCGGAAATTGACCATTTTACCGATTATGGAGAAATGACAAATATCCTGTACCCATTTGTCTGTCAAATGCAAAAACTTTGTGTGAATAGTTTGGTGAGGGAGTATAACAAAGGCATAGAGTTTGTGTATATTATAATAACAGGATACCTAGGATGAATATGAATTCACTCAGTGCTAGCCAGGGTGCTGTCTATTACTCATCACATCACTTTGCGTTCTCTTATTTAGGTGGTGCTACAGATTGGGGTAAATCTGTGCCTGAACTAATAAGCCCGTCCAGTTAGCTCGATTCTTAGCTAACTGATTCCAGTTCCCTACTCTAAATCAGTTGAGTTCCCCTTATAATAGCGCTCGTCACCTAAGGTGTGGTCTTCTTCCATTGCATTGCCCCTCCGGGTTAGCTTCGAAGACTCTGCGGCCATTTGTGTCAATTTACTCCACATGTCCTAGCCATCTTAGGCGACTGTTGCGCAGTTTTCCGACGATATTAATGTCAGTATACAACTCGTTGAATTTTCTCGTCCAAATCCCATAAACACAAACGGGACCGACTATTGTATGAAAGATGTTTTGTTCGCTTTCGAAAGAGTTCATGCTTACGTGTTATAGAGAATTTCTTTAGTTTTTTCGGAGCAGGGCTTTATTACTAAAATGCCTACTAAGCCCATAGAAACAGCGATTGGCATGAGTGATTCTTCGTTTTACTTCTGCTGAAGTGTTGTTGTAAAATTTATTTCAGAACCAAGGGAGACAAAGTCCTTACTACTTCGAAATAATAGCTGTCGACTGTGGCGTTCTGTCCAATTTGTCGACGCTGTGTGTCCTTTTTGTCCTTTTTGCACTTACCGCTAAACCCATTCTGGCAGCTTTTGTTTCAATAATATCAAACTCACCGGTGACACTTAGCTCTCTCAATTATGTGGATATCATTGGCGTACGCCAGTAGTTGATCAGATTTTGAAAGATTACACCTAGAGTGTTCCTTGTGAGTTTTGTACAGCTATGTCGAGTATGATCTTAAGGAAATCACATGACAGCACGGCATCTTGCCTAAAACCTTTTTTGAAATTAAAGGGCTCGGTTAAGTTATTATCAACCTGGGAGGAACAGCAAGCGTTGTCAATCGTCATTCTGCAAAGACGGACGAGCTTAGCAGGATGCCAAAACTAGACATGGCTCCATATAGCTCGTCTCTATAATTACTGCTGTCACATGCGGACTTAAAATCGATGAAAAGATGGTGGGTACCGATATGGACTTGTTGAGTTTTTTGCCAGTATCTTCCGGAGTGTGAAGATTTGGTCGATTATGGACTTTTCTGGTCTGAAACCGCACTAATAGGGACACATCAGGTTGTTGCAGATTAGATCTTTTTTGCAATGTTGTCTATAATTTGCGCAGTTGAGATTGCCTTATTTATTGTGGATCGGTCAAACGATGATAAGATTCCATTCATCCGGAATTCACTGATGTATGCTTTCTAGAAAGTCAGTTCCAGCAGCTTTGAACACCTCGGCGGTAAGCCGTCAGGTCCAGTTTCTTTGTTCGATTTCAGCTTAGATATACCATTCAAGCCAGCTCTGTTATTTACTAACTGTCTACCTGTTTCCGATTTTGCACACCGAGTCAGTTGAGGTCCCTTTCTACTTGAGAACTCCACTGGAAGAGGGTCTTCCTCTGCTGTGTTTTTTACCGCTAAGGGATTCGAAGTTTTGCCGAGTTGGAGTGATGGTGCACGTCCGCTCTACATGTTCTGGCCATCTAAAGACGACGACTTCTTAATATTTTGTCTCAGTCCATGTCGGTTAACCAGTTCTTGGCTAAATCTCGTCCTTCACTCCCAGACTTATATCATAAGTAACACTTTCCTCTCAAAACAGCCATGCACCTCCTCATCATTTTTTGATGAAGTCCGTGCCTTTGTGCCATAGAGGAGGACTAGAAATATCAATACTTTATGTTCTGATTGTATATTGTATAAGACAGAGTTCTGGTATTCAGTTGTTTTCTGGGGCCAAAAAACAGCGATTGGCTGTAGTTACTCTTCGAATGGCCTCAAAGGTGGTATTGTTGTTAATATTATAATAACTGGGGAGCCTAACTGGGGACAAACCTCTTCACTATCTCTGAGTTTTATCTGCTATAATTGTGACGTTTCGTTCATGTTGTCGATGTTGGTTGTCTTTTCATAGAAATAACAGGTACCTCGCTTTTCTTTCGTTTACCCCCAGACCCATCTTCTACTTCGTTACTTGCAAATTCCACACAAACTTGTCAATATTGTCTATTGGGCTGCGGTATTAGTTTACCAACTACGCACAACACTCCCAAAGGTGATGTTTAGGAAGTTGCATGAATTTAATGAATCGCCACAGAGGCGGACAAATTAAGCAGGGATGCCAAAACCGAACATGGCTTCATAGAATCTTTTCTTATATAACATACACTGCCTTGGCGGCTTTAAAATTGACAAATATCATAGGTGTGTGGGAGTCGACTTGGAATTCGAGGGTATTTCAAAAGAGCTGACGTAATGTAAAAATCCGATCGATGGCGCACCTTTCAGGTCTAAAACCAAGCTCACAAGGATCAATCAGTTGGTTGACAAAAGGTTTTAACCGATAACATATGTAGCATGGCAGGGATTAACTTATAAGCGACATCGTGGTGAATGATGTCTACGTATGTGGGGCAGACTAGAGGGTGTAACTTTTTCAGTATTGGGCTTAGGCTACGGGCAAACCTAACACATCAGAAACGGTATCTGTGATTGTTTGTTGACCGCTTTGGTACTAGGTCTAAGGTAAAGATTCTGGTTTCTTACAATTGCAGCATTCCGGCGTTAAACTTTTTCACAGTATTTCCTATTCTTAGCTGTGTTGCAGATATTTGCATTCGTACTTTAGCTACAACGAGGTAATGTTAATCCCTAAGAATGTCTAGAATACTGGAGGCCAACATTCGTAGATCGCAATGTGGTTTATTTGGTTGATGGTAGGCTGATCAGGAGGTCCATGTTTTCCTTATGAATGTCAAGATGCGCCACGATGGCTATATTCGCTGAGAACATTTTCAAACCCATGTGTAGAACAATAGGCATATATTGTGCGGAGGAGCTCATAAAAAAAATGCTTGGTGCCATGGTCTTTTTCCTTAAGAATTCTCGTCTGAGCCTGCTTGTAATGACAAACCCGCATCCAAGTAGCAGTTGCTGGTCTTTCCGATAGCACTCACCGTTCTATATGTAGCATCCTACACACTTAAATACTTACTTCCATCGCGCTTGCTGAATGTCGGTTAAATTGACTTTATATCAGTTTGTTGATTCTATTCGAAGAGTTCCTCATCCAATAATGAATCTTGGCTAGCGTTGGCAATGCAATCAAAGAATTTACACATGCAACTTCTAGGAAATTAACCTAAAATAAAACTCCAATACACCAGTGATGCAATATGCCGAATATGTCATGCCTTCCTCAAGTTCTGATTTGAATTCAAAAGCAATCTTCGAGAAGGATAACCACCATCATCATCTGCTCACATTGACTTTCTTTATATAAGAACTTCAATTGGCTTTTGGTGCACATCGTCATTAAAATTCACTCTCCGTCATAGATTCTTTCGACTTCCTTTACCCTGGATTTGGATTTTCAATTTGAACAGCACGAACTAAAACTTTTTCAAAATTCGACAGAGAGCAAATGGTGAACTTGTATCCGCTTTGAAGGAAAGCAGAGAAGAAGAAAATCAGTCTCATATTGTTAGTTGCAGGATACATTCAATTGCAGCATGAAACCGGATGCAGTTGATTCCATGTAACGTATTCATATTCTGTATTAAATATTCTGTATTAGATATGATGGAGCCCTCTGAACAATGATTTCATCTACCATCACTTTAATCATCGTCAATCCGCATTAAACAATACTTAACACCCAAATAGAATACGAAATTGGAAAAATGATAATTAATAAACTTTTCATTTGTCGAAAGCCGCTGTAGGCCTTTGTAAGTCGTTTGGCTTAATCACTTAGAGCTAAACTCATAAATAAGTCTGCTTTGAGAACTCACGTCCTGTTCCGTCAATCACTCAATTGCGGCATTCATTTAAAAACAATATTATCTTAATGTTTCTTCGGCAGACCTTCCTGTCAAGGATTGTTAAGCTTATGGTTATGCTTATGCCTGGGGTTAGCAAAATTCTCGGCACGTTTCTGTTTCCCGTTTCTTCTCAACTCTTAGCCATGTAAGGACGTGTCTGCGTCTTGTTCGATTTACCCAATAAAGTGTGCCATGGCAGAGAAAATAAGCTGAGATAAAACTAGGTCACGGTAGAGGGTTAATTTATTTTATTTCTTGTGCCGTGTTCTTAAAGGTACCTAGTCGGAGAGTAGCAATCGGAGACAAGTAAGTAGACGAATCCTTCGGAGATGTCATGTAGAGAAGGGGTAGAAAATATTTCGATGTGATTGGGGTTACGACGAAAGTTAACTGACTTGGGGAAAATGCATCTTGCTATGGTCTATACTGTAAGAAAGTCATATAGTTTCGACGAATGCTGATCCGAAAGACTTAAAATTTGTTGCGGGGAAAGCTTATATAGTCGGAGTAATGGGCTCACACACAATTGGAGCCAAGCCAAATAAAGTGAAATTTGTATTTAAGTTGAAGTTGGAAGTAGAGAAAGTCGTATCAGTAGTTACGGTTGACTTTATGGGCAAAGCAAAACTTAACTACTTAAACGTATTTTTACACCGAGGAACAGATAAAAGGTTTCAGTGATTAGATTGTGAAGATGCAGTGGTGATTGGACGATAATGTGTCGAATAAAAAAAATTAATAGAAAAGCCACAGGGATGAAAGGAGAAAGGCACCGTGGAAGCCTACGAACTTGAATACACCACTTTACTGGGCACTTCATCAACACAGCGTAGGAGTGCTTCCGCGTCAGAGCTTGACTGTTTCCGGAGGCAAGCAATATGATGCTTTCATTAAACATGAGTCAGAAAACGTATGATGGCTAAATTGAATTGGTGTAATATGCGTTCAAGGATGAAAAGAGCACTTTAACGCCTAATTTAAAGCCGGATTAACATGCAGCACTATTGTCTTAATCGGGCTAAATCACTTACCCTCCGAATATGAGCTACAATCAGAAATCTTGCATTTATGTAAACAATTCGCGATTTTGTTCAATGAAATAATGCAATCGAATGCCTATTCAATGGAGAGAGAGATTTTTGTTCCACTCTATAAAGGTAAACTAAGAAAATATACGACAGAGTCCCAGATGTGTCCACAGCGCAATATCAAATACTAAACTCGATTGCAATCAATGACGGCAGAGGAATGAAGTTCAGAAGCTTTACCAAAAGATTAAGCTGTAAAAACCGAATAGAAATCTGCAAAGATACAGAATAAAACCTTATAGTAAAATTATGAGTAAAATCGGTGATGTAAATCTGGAAAGGTTATTTCTGCGGACTCTTAAACCCTGATGATGAACAACTTCCCACCGTCAGGTAGAAGGAACCATTCAAGTTCGATGAAGATAGACACTATTTTCGTCCGCCCGACCAAACTGAAGTCAGGACAGCCATTTCCAAGCTCAAGTTCTACAAAGTTGCTAGACCCGATGGCATTACTGCTGAACTGTTTATAGCAGCAGGTGATTATAAGATTCGAAAGGTACATCACCGCATATTTATAGTATGAATCGACGAGAGTACGCTCGATGAATAGAACCTCAGCATTGTTTGTCTGATTCTAAAGAAAGGAGATACTATAACTGCACCAACTACAGGGGAATGAGTCTCCTCAACATCGTATATAAAGTCCTGTCTGCCGTATTATATGAACGCCTAAGGCCTTTCGTCAACAGCCTGATCGGCGCCCAACAATTTGATTTTAGGCCAGGTACATCCGTCCGTCCATCAAAGATTAAATGTTCAGATCACGGCAGATCTTGCAAAAAACACACCACCGCTTCTTCGATTTCACATATGACAGCATCTATTGAGACGAAAAATATGGAGCCATGTCTAGGACCATGCGTTGTTATGTGATTTTTTCTATGGTACCATCTACCAATTCCATGGTACCATCTTCCGCAGAAGACATTGACATAATGGGCGAGCTGGCAATGGAGCGTTTGTGAATGTTAAAGCAGAAGCCACAAAGATGGGTTTAGCGGTCGATGAAGTACAACCAAGTATATGCAACAATGACACCAGCAAGGTTGAGTAGTAAAGCCCTCTTTCAAGCAGCTAAAAAGACTTTCTACAAGACATTTATCATCCCAGTTCTGTTTTACGGATCAGAAGCTTGGATACTTACGAAAACGGATGAAAATACTTTCAGAGAAAAGTTCTTTAGGTAATTTTCGATTCTGTGTGCATAAATGGAGGATAGAGAAAACGTTTCAAAAGCAGACTGTTCGGATTGTGCAGCGATGCTGGATGGCAGATAATGGGAGCCGACAGATGATAGATCGAAAGTACAGTCCAAAACAGAAATCACCGAAATCACAAAGTCTCTTACTCTATAATGTCTTGCACGATTGTCTGTTAAATCAGCTCATTAATGAGTCAGAAACGGCTTTTTTTTCTTTCCGCTGTTAATGATAGAGCTGTTATAAGCTTCAGCGTGACAGTTCTTCAAGCAACTTCTAATAATTGGATAAAGGCACCGGAAGGTTACAGGTTACTATTTAGGCGTTCTAAGATTTCATAATAATAAGAAGAATATCGGGGGATTCGCCACGTTGGTTGTTCCAAAGAAAGTTAACCGAGAAGTTTGAATCGTCCAGCATAGGTGGAAAGGATGAAGACTTCACTTCAGTTCTTATGGGAATATATTGAGAGCCTATTAAAACGATCTAGTAAATGTTGAGAGTCTGAAAAATTGAAAAATTTTCTATGTATTTATACTCGTATATCATCGGCATAGATATATGGTATGCAACAACGTGAGCAAGTAGGCTGTAGAATGGTACTAAAGTCCATGAATTCATCCAACCGACTAGTGGTACAGTACCAATGCGTTGGAGTGGTATGGAGTGGAGATGGCGGAGAGAATGCTGATGGGGTTTGCATCTGTTTTAGCGGAAGTGATAATTTTTCAAAGCCAAGGTCAAAATTTAAGCAACATTCATACAAGATGCAAATCATGCAATTTCTTGGCGAAAGTGACTACCATGAATAATGCTCGAATGTTTCCGAACAAACATACTATCCAGAGACGCAGCACATTTCAAAATTGCTGGTTATGCGAATAAACAGAATAAGCGTTACTGGTCTCTCAATAACTCTAGAAAAAGCCATCAAGAGCATTAACTTACCTAGCCGGAGCTACAGTTCAGGGTGAAGCTGGGCCTCAGCTAACAAGCCTTTCCAGTCAGCCCGATCTTTAGCTAACTGCCTCCAGTTTTGCAACCCCAAGTTGAGGTCCCATTCTCTTTGTACGCTCCACCTAAGGTGAGGTCTTCCTCTACTGCGTTGTCCCATCGAGTTAGATTCGAAGAATTCACTCTACTTTTTCTGACTAGGTTGATGTCGTCGTAAAGCTCGTCTAGTTCGTCGTTGAATTTACGCTTCCAAAGCAAGTCAACACAAATGGGACAATATTGTACGACGGATTTTTCAACCGCTTTTGATAGAGTTCATACTTCATCTCCATAAAGTAGGACAAGGTCATAGAGTCTCCTTAGTTTTTCAGGATAGGGGCTTACTACTCACTACTACTACATTATTTCTGCTGAGGTGTTATTGGTAGCATTTGTAGCACAACCAAAATAAGCAAAGTCTCTAACTAACTCGAAATCATGGCTGTCGACTATGACGTTCTGTCCAATTCGTCGATGTTGTGTGTTCTTTCTTGTTGATGGGATAAACTTGATTCTGCCCTCATTTATCCCTTAACCCGTTTTGGCAGCTTCCATTTCAATACTATCATACACACCGGTGTAACACCGATACTATCGGCGTACGCTAGTAACTACTCAGACTTTTGAAAGATTGTGCCTCGTGTCTCATATGACAGCGCATCACCTTGTCCAGAACCGTTTTTAAAATCAAAGTTCTCAACTCCATATAGCTCGTCTCTATAAATGCTGTCATATGCGGCCTTAAAATCTGCCTGAGTGTGAATATTTTGTCGATTGTGGACATTTCTGGTCTGAAACCACACTGAAAGGGGCCACTCAGGTTATTGGCGAAGAATTGTATACCTTCAATATGGCAGATAATATCTATATATAGCACTTGAGGGAGTCTCCTCTTTTGTGGATCGTTCTGACCAGATCTGAGATATGAGAGGTTTCTTGGTGGTGGTCGAGTGAAACCCAGCACATCAGTTGCAGCGTCTCTGATGGCACGTTGGTAGCGTTACCACCGGTCTTCGGTACTCGATGTTGGCGACATAACAGTTTGTTCCGAAATACGCGTTGGACGAAGATTTTGTCGGTCTCTTTCAATTCTAGCTTTTCTACGTTATATCTTCTCACAGTAGTTCTTCTATGTACTGGGGTTTGAAAACACGCGTTCGTAATTTGGCTGTACCAATGTGGAAAGTTTGGACGTACAGAATACAGGGGGCATGTCTTACGTCGATGATAATGTGATAAATTTGATTTAGCCATCTCATGACGCGGAGACCGCCATGTCCCCTTGTGTGTAATGAGATGAGGAATCCATGTGCTTGCTATAGTGATATTTCGTCCGGCCGGAAAGTCAATAAGCCTAAGTCCTTCGTCAGATGTGGTGTCGTGTAGTGTATGCTTACCAACTGTCCTACCGAAGACGTCCTCATTTCCTATCCTGGCCTAATATAATTTTAACGTCATACTCGTACTTGTGACATTGCTCATGTGTCTTATCGAGGATCTCGTATGATAAACCCTCATGTGTCGAAAAGTCAAGACTTCTTACCTATATCTGTCTATATCTCTTTATGTTCGGCTCATCCGATAGCTCGGCTGCACGTGTCCAGTTAAGTATCCGAACATTCTACGTTCAGAACCGGAGGTGGATGTCCTTTAAATGCTTGCTAGGGTCGTCAGCATTGAATGCATTTTCATCTGATGCCATCAGTTGAATCTTTTTAATCTCTTCCGCATAGGGTTGCGAGCCCTATGACAGCGTAGGCCATTGTTATGCTACTGGTAGATTATGCACTTTCCATTTTAGCCTGTATGAGTAAGCGTTTACTCATGCAGTTAACGTTGAACTGCACTAGGAGGAAAGGCAAACTTGATTGTTGCACTTCTGACCCGATTAATTATCGCGCAAATCCCCTAAAAAACAATTATTTTTATGTGGGAAAGCGCCCGAGGTAATGGGTAAAACATAGACGACAACACCATACATCTGCTTCGCATAAACCCAGACAACCCACACCAAGAACACAGCCGGCATAGACATGTACAACACTTATTTACAGACAGTACCAGACGACGAACAGCTCACATACTTACGGGCACATCACGCCACCAACGAAGCATATACAGCATAACAGAACACTAACTGACGATCACAGTACACTGTAACTCAAATTCAAGTACATAAGAACCGTACGCAGACAAAAGTGGAAAAACACATAATAAAATCCCGCATCCACGATCGCAAAAGTTCTTAGTTCTTATTCAACCCTCAATGTGAAAAGTCGCCATCAGAGCGCAAAGAAATTAAAGAAAAACTATCACCAATAAACGTGTTGTAACAAGAGAGAATTTGTGTTTTATCAGAATTGATCCTACATTTATGTGGCATGTGATCTCTGTGGGAAGAATAATTGGCCCGACTAGTCGACGAGTTTCTCCTGCCGTAGCTGCAGCTGTTTCCCTGATGCATTGACAGAATGCTACTTCAGCAGAAGGGTATCACCCCGCACGCCGCTAGAGAAGTTGAGGGCTGCACCTCGCGATCAACGTGAGATTTATTCCTTATGGGGCAGCTACCAGTCAAAGGTTTATACTGATAATTCTCTACGGGGAAATACCCGCGAAGTTGCAGCTAGTGCACTTAGGCTTTGCCCTCTCATATTAACGAATGCAAGAGTCCGGGTTTTATGCATAAGAAACGGTCGGCATTAAGACACTAAATGTTTTTTAAGTGTTAAGGAACTCCTTCCGGCATACCGTTGTTTTGATAATCATAGAGTTATAACTTAGGGATAGTTTCAAGTAAGAGTTACCGAAAATTGATTTCTGATTTTGAGTGAAATTCTTTATTCCAAAGGATATTTTGACCTCAAAATACCTTTCCACTATTTAATTTTTTTTAAATATTTCTGAGCAATTTTTTTGATTACGAATATTGAATGAAAATCAACCGGATGCCTGTGAATTACGAGTAGGCCAAGCATGGTTAGGTACGCGAATATTTTTAAGAAAACTACTGCTAGAGGATATTTCACACAGAGAGATACCAGCAACTTCTCCATACCTCCTCTCCCCCGCGTGTGATAACAATTTTTTTATTTTCCCCAAGAAGCGGTAATGATGGATTCCCAGGCGTGTGGTAGCTGTCCTATTTCCCAAAATGAGTGATTACGATGCAAAAGTTTTATTGGTGCCACTCAAAAATTTTATAAAATTACGAGCAATACATCTTCTTCTGATTGTTGGGCGTTACTGGAAAATTTTCGAACATTGCAGAGAATGTGAAGATGTATACGTGCGAGGGTTGAGCAATGAGTTTAGAAGGAATGTTTTGTTTACCATGTGTGACAAGTAAAGGAAACAGAAGGAGCAATTTACTTCGACAGCTACAAATGGGGAAATATTTTGTTAGGGAATATGTTGATTTAAATGACTACTCGTTGAAAAATTACCATTTAATGTTAAAATAACCAAGAGTTTTTGGGGTGGGTTACGCAGCTTTTGTTAGGAAAACTTCGTGAGATTAATGGAAAAGTTTTTATTTGTAGAATTAGACTCGCATTATGGGTATGTGGTTTAGTAGATAACTTTGCATAACGATTTGATAAAATATCAGCTCTCTTCGCATAGTATTTTTAGAAATTAGGAAATAGCTGGCACTGCATAGCAAATTTATTATGAATTCAAACGTCCGAATGACGGTATGTTAAAAAAATCTTTACAATGCTAAATCTTAATGCGATTAACCTAAAGTATTTTACTTAGTTAATGAACGGCTGTGGCTGTACCGCAACTTTATTTATCTGTGGCAACAAAAGAGGGCTGAAGTCAATTGTGGAGTCAATAGTTTCATTCAAGTTTTCTACTTTCTTCTTTTCTTTTCGAAAACGTATGTCAGGACCATAGGCCATGAATATTCTCCTGCAATTTCAGATCTTATGCTCTCCAGAAGCAATTTAAAATTAGAATCTCTCTCAATATTAGGGCAATAGTAATAGCAGGGGATGAGGATGACATTGCAAATCCATATAAGTTAAATAACTTTTTAGTTATTTATTTAAAAAAAAAAAAACTTTTATTATTACTTCGACCAAATTGAGATTAAGACTAAAAATACAATTAGTCTTACACTAGCTTAAATACTAATCCACTTGATCCAAAAATTCATCCAGCGATGAAGTGTTTCCACAGGTGTCATCAGGTTACCGTTGTAATACGTGATGGAATGCGCATATTTGCATAGGTATCGCATGATTCAGACGCTCGTGCCAGCAGTCGGATATTGAAGTACGGTAGAATGTCATTTGAGGAGGATTAGAAACTTCTGATGGTTGAAATTGAATGAGGCGGTTGGGTGAGTACGTCAGTTTTTTTTCAGTTTTTATGCATTTTTATTTTTTTAACTTAAATTAGTCTTATATGCTAAACAAAAAACGCTTAAAAATTAGCTTAAATTACTTACAAATAATCTTATTCTAACTTACTGGCCCCATGCGGGCACTCTAAGTTAAACCTAAGACTTAAACTATGTCTTTCGACGAATCTTACATTATATTTTAACATTACTTAATACTAGAACTAAGAAAATAAATTATAAGTAAAAAACTTAGTGAATGGACATTTTTTAATTTTTTATAAAACTTAAAACTAAAAGCCTGCAGACTACCTAAAAATGAATCTTAATCTACTTAAACCTACTTACATCTAGTAAGTACGCACACATATATATATACATAATACACATATACTTAATATATAAATATATGCATATATACATATATATATTTTGTTTTTTTTTTAATTTTTATTTTTATTAATTTTTTTTTTGTTTTAATATATTTTTTTTCCTAAGACTAACTTAATCTTACCTAAAACTATGTAAGCCGGCCATGACTACAAAAAAATTAGGCTGACCCACTTTGCCACAGATGAAGCTATCTATTACTGGAGGCATTCGACGACGAAGCATACTCCCCTTCAACTATCCACCAAAATTGCTGGTGCTGCTGAGCAACATCCCTCATGTCGCGACTCCCTACCGACCTACTGAACCGGAGACGCTCCGCACTGCCGTGTGCGCCGTCTCTGTCGTAGTTAAGTCGCCTGTCCGCAGCTGTTCGGGTGACGTGGAAGATTAGCGGCACCGCCAATCTGCCCTAGATCACACCTTTACTATCTAGATAGAGGAACGCTTCTGGAGGAATAAAGCCGTCAAAGCGAACTCTCTCGTGATACATATAATTGGGGTAATAAACCCCAGAGATCAGGTTGTTCGATGAGGTCATTGCTCTTTCAACGTGCCTTCGAGTCAACTTAATGACGAAATTTTCCACTCTTATTAGGTTCACCCTATTGTACAAGACCTCATTGGGATAGAATTTTATGTACTCAGACTCTGGTTTTCTGTATAAGCGAAGACAAGTCCTAAGACAAGCCCTCTCAAACACCCAAATCTTTTCCAATAAACTTGCTCTTACGTTGAACCACACGGGACATCCAAATACAAGCATAGGCCGGATAGGGGCCATGGAGCAGATCACCTTCACCTCGCATCGAGTTGGCTGTTATAAAACAGTCTCTTTGTAAGGGCAAAAGCACCTTTGGCTCTGGCCAGAGCAACATCTATCTGTTTGTTAAAATACAGAAATTGATCTAGCCAGATCCCAAGGTATCTGACTAAATTTCGACAAGCAAGTGGCTGCCCGTTCGAGAACTTTCGCCAGTTCTTTCTCATATCCCTAGAGACCCCAGACAAAGGCGTCCTAAACAGAATGGTTTCCGACTGCTGAAAGTTGGTTTTCAACTGCCAGTCATCGCAATATCGCTTAATTTTGTCGAAGTCACGTTGCAAAAGTGTATTAATGACCTCAATCTTTGGACCTGATCTGTACGCGATTAAGTCGTCTGCGTACGCTATGGCATGGTGAAGTGAACCTATCAGATCACTTTTGTAAATGTTGAACAGGATCGGTGAATTCACCGCACCCAGTTGCAGACCGTTTTAAATGTTCCAGCAGAAGTCACATCCCCATTCTTCGCGATGAACTGTCTACTGGAGAGCATATCAAAAAGACTATACAGCAGTGGTTTACTAATGCCCAATCTGTCCAGCTTGAAAAAGAGTCCTTCTAGCCATACGGCATCGAAGGCCTTCTCCAAGTCAATCAGGCAGGCACCAGTACACTGGTTCTTGCCTTTGTTCCATTGGATATCAGAAACCAGTTTCGACGCAGCATGGATGATATCATGCCCCGCCTTGAAACCGAATTGATTATCCGGAACTATATGTTTGTCCTCAACCCACTTAGTCAGGACTCTATTGATTACCTTTTCAAACACCTTACTGATGTTTGGAAGAAGACTGATCGAGCGGAGATTCGACGGATTGGAAGTATCTTTATCCCTTTTGGGGATGGGATGTACCACCGCAGTTTTCTAACGCGCTGGATTTATTCATTGCATTATTAAACAGGGTGGTATAAATGTTTATCGCTTCTAGAGTAAGATGTCGAAGCACAATGTTCGGTATTTCATCGGTTCCCACTGATTTCTTACTTCTAAGTGATTCAAAGATCGTTTGGAGCTGTGCCTTCGAAATGAACGGTGATAGTACCATCTCATTGGTGATGACAATATTTGCCATATTCTCGTCACTGAACTGGGTGAAACCCGAGCTCTCGAATCGTCAATTCACAATTTCATTTCGAAGGTAGAAATTGTGCACAAGGACTCGATTCTCCAGATCGTGGTTCGGGCCAATGATAACATTCGCCTTGTACACTTCCTGGAAAGTCGCTCCTATAGCCTCTACCTGCTCCTGCGGATCCTCGATCACATAGAAGTTGTCATCATCAACAGCCTCATTTGGATCTATGCCCGCTGCTACCAGTATTTGTTCGTTGTTCGTCGTTCGGGCGATTTTAAGACACTGAAGGTCGTTTTGATTTTTTCTCCGAAATATTTTATTTATTTATGGAAACATATTCGGGTTGCTGGTGTTTACAGCCCGATTTTTTTTGTTCCAATACAAACTTACAGATGTTCTGTAATTTTCTTTTATTAATGTTTGGAGGTTTTTAATCGACGACTTCAGTGTCATGATCTCCGGGTTATGTCTGTCAGTAAACTGTCTGTACAAGGTTTTTAGTCTTGACAGCAGTCTACTTTTATGTCGGTGCAGTGCGTCAATAGTTGCGTTGCGGAATAAGTCTTCTTCGTCAGTGTGTTGGTACCGAGGTATTGTTCTGTCCATTGTTCGTTTAACTGTCTCGTCCATTAGTCTTAGATACCTGTCAATCTCCTCGTTTGACAGATTTCTGTTGGACGGTGGGTAGAGCGAATTCGAGGAGAGTGCTCTAGTCAGTGATCTGGTGAAGTGTGTCCAACGCACCCTACTGTAATTGAAGGAATGCCTTTGAACAAACTCATCCAATTCCGCAATTTCGTTGGGGACAGTTATTTCGGTGCTGAAACCGCAATGTCTCATGTCAGTTGTATTCGAACAGCAGAAGATCCAAATAGGACCCGTGTCTGGGAAACAACGGACTATCCGTCGCTTTTAGCTCGAGTCGATACATCACACTGTGCTGACCCCACCAATTGAATAGTAGGTTCCCTCTAGTATTTGGTGTATCATTTCCCCAATCACTATGTTTGGCGTTGAAATCCCCGCCGATAATAAAGTATTTGTCTTCCAATTCCAGCCTCAGGAATCGAAAAACCGTCTCGAGCTCTGAGATGAATAAAGTGGATTGAGTAGCCTTAGGTGCATAGACAGACACCATGTACAACTGCTTTCCACTACGGAGGGGGATATACACGATGCATGCTTCCAGCACCTGGAACCTACGTACTACACGACTGTATACTCTTTTAAAACGTATACCTTTTCGTACGAAAATCGCAACGCCTCCTCCCTGAATGGAGTTGGGTCGGTTTCTCCGTACTATTTTGTATCTTCTGTGCCTCATTTTGTGTCTCTTGGTAAGCTTAGTTTCGCTAACCAAACGCACATCAGGGGATTGGTCTTGAAGCAACTTAAATAGTGCGGCTCGTCGTTCGAGCCTAATCAGTGAATTCACATTCACAGCAGGGACCTTCAGGGTTTGCTCCTCCACGTACGTACCCATTACGGCAAAAGGTGCGTTAGGCCAGGCAGCAGTGCGTATACTTGATCCACCCGCGCGGTCTGTTCAGTTAAATGACGTTCTAGCTGAGCCATCTGCCCCTGGATGGAGAGCAAGATATCTAGCATGTCAGGTACTGGTTCAGTTGCTCTGAGCGCTGGGGCCTGAGAAGCTACCTTCGCTTGCTGTACCGTATTTCCCCTACCTGCCGCCATTTGGGCGTAGGTAACTTGGGGAGTAACGGCTGGTGTTTGCAAATGCACGGGTGGACGTTTCACTTCCACTTTCTGCTGCCGGGCCAGATTTATTCTTTTGATGTACTGGAATTTGCGACAACCCCGATAATTTGTGGTGTGTCCCGTGTTCCTACATAAAGCACAAGAGAGTTGGCTTTTTTCAGAAGCTCCGTCCTTGCCCAGAGAGCATTCCTCGGACTTGTGGTTCTTCCCGCACTTCACGCATCGAGGCTGCATTTCGCAGTTCGACGCGGCGTGTCCGAACCTTTGGCAGCGAACACATTGTAAAACGTTTTCGCTCCTCTTTAATTTTTCCCGGTGTACAGCCTGGTAGTCTAGGACCTTGATACTCATTAGACCATCCAGATTGCTGTCGGGACTTAGCTGGACCAGGAAAAACGGTAGTTGCCGCTTCTCCCTTTTGGCTCTAGGCGTGACAAATGGCTTGACACCCACGAATTTGAGCTCTTTGCACTTCTTCTCTTTAAGCAGTGGAACAGATGGAAACTCTACTTAAGTTTTTTTTTCTACGATGACTTAAGCGATCTAAACAAGATAGACATCAATATTCTTCAAGTGGGCTGCTTTTTCCAACAGCTACTGTTGCCTAACCTAACCTATCGCATTGAAATACGCTTTCCATGTTCCTCTACTGCAAGTTTCCTCTATTCAAGTTTTTTCCTCGTTGTGGCGCAATCTTGAAAATATTAGCTCATTTGTGCGAGGTGGTACCTCTTCTAGCTCCCTATCCAAAATTGTAGGTATAGCCCTGGCGACAGCTTTTTCGCTTCTTTTTTCAACGTTCATAATCTAACTCAAGACGCACTGTACATACTGCACGCTGGAAAGGTTTGACTTTTATCTTGTGGCCATTTTCGTCTTATTTTTCTTTATATAGGAGGAACCGGCCTTTGAAGTACCGAGCAGAGTTTTTGCACTACTTCTTGCTTCTTCTTGCTTTATGATATTTTGGAGATATTCTGGTGAATGTCGCACCCCGACATGGTATGTTTTCTTATTTCTGTTCCTCTCCTGGTTTTCCACGAAACGTTCTGTCAACAAAATTCGGTGCCGTTTTGCTAATGGTTCGGCCAAGACCACTTTTACAATCTTTAACTCGCCGTTTCGCGTTATGCCAGCATAACATACGAGGAGTATATGGTAATATACCTGGCGGTGGATACCACACCCAGGTGTGTATGCGGTATACGAGAATAGTAAGGTCTTGTAATTTACATGAGCTTAGTTTAACTTATCCCGCTGAGCTTATCATTCTGAAACCGTAGTTTGCGAGTCCATTCTTTCTTTGGCTGCGCTGTTGTGGTGAAAGGCTTAAGAGTCAAGGTTCCAAATGTTCTGAAAATCACCCAGGTAAGACGTTGACATAAGTAGCAAATGCTTACTGATTAGACGACAAATTGTGAAAAAATTTTGAAGTGACTTGCGTGGTCTTCTGAGCGCGACGAATTTTGTAGGCTCCACTTAGCATACTAAACATCCCACCCACCAATTTAAGTGACAATCGACGATTATGCACCAGAAATGGGATTCAATTAAATTGTCCCTTTCTCGTCCAATGAGGCTTTTCCACAACAAGAAGAAAGGTGATTGGTTTTGCTCATCGAGTTCTAAATGTCATGGGGAATTATTAGAATTTCGGCTCAGCAAATTCCCCAAATGAAA
The DNA here is from genome assembly GCA_949129095.1 of Volucella bombylans. Taxonomy (NCBI): domain Eukaryota; kingdom Metazoa; phylum Arthropoda; class Insecta; order Diptera; family Syrphidae; genus Volucella; species Volucella bombylans. The sequence continues at coordinate 140,724,817 of OX422143.1, forward strand.
TACATTTCTCATTTGCCATGAATCTCATTTGTTTACATACCCAATCATGTTTTCTTCGATAATTACCCCCATTAACGTGTAGCGTGTCGCGAAATAATCTTTCCCATACCACCAACTTGTTGATAGTGAAACCAACAGTTGCATGCACTACCACTGTTCTGTCCTTGATCAAGAAAACTTACTTTTCTTGATGGTATGTACTCGTATGTATATCGATTTTAAATTGACCCTTAATTTTGTATGCTCTTGTCTTCCACATTCGTTCTGTAGCAGGTCTCTTAGGTCATCTCCTCTTTGAATAAGACTAAATTCTATGATCCTTGAGGTACTTTTTCATATTTTCGAAGTTATTTCAGGGGTACATCTGGAAGAATCCACGTTATAGTCACTGTTGGATCTGGCAACACCTACTTTTTGTTGAATGTCTGTATAGTTTGACATTCTTTCATTCTCCTTTTTCTTCTTCTGATGACTGAGGGTAAGGAAATATCTGGGCTTAATGATATTGTAGCGGAGGAGTTGGGACTGCTAGATTCAATACAAAGGGCACTGCGTAATTTTAAGAAAGATTCTTCTACTCGTAAAACTGAAGCGTACCATAACGTCCATCTGGATTCTTTGTCGTCATATCGAGAAGAGTTTCGATCAAATCATCGTATTTTAATTCGACAGTCAGAGAATGCTGCTGTTAAGGAAAATTACGTAGATGCTGAGTGAGTGGGATCACTCTCTACGAAAGAAAACTAGTATTCCAACCTTTAATGAGCTTTGTACCATACTGGATGAACAATACCTCATGATGGTAACTTCTTCAAGGTCGAATAATAAGCATTTAAACCAATCATTAAAGTCGCATAACTAGCCGATAAAAAAGTCTACGGGAAACTTATCATGCGGGAAGAGGGAACTTAAATCTATGCACACGGTAAAGAGAACGTCAACAATATTATGCCCCGTTTGTGAGAAGGCCGATCATCCAGTGCGGGGGTGTCCAAAATTTGCCGAAATGAGTGTAACAGAAAAACGAGCTACGGTGGAAGTATTCAAACTTTGTTTTAATTGTCTAGGTTATAATCATCGATCGTCTAAATGTAGTAGCCGTCGAACTTGCGGTGAATGTGGAGGAAAGCATCATACACTTATCCATATTGATCGTGTTCCCGCAACAACCGCTCAGAAAATTTTGTCTACGCATGTGGCGACTGAGGGAGGGATGGTACAAGAACAAACTGGATTATACGACGTTCTTTTGCCAACGGCTGTCGTTACTCTTAAGTCGGTTGCAGGGCAAAATTATCAATTTAGAGCATTGTTGGACCAGGGGTCACAGGCGTCATTTGTGACGGAGCGAGTAGTTCAACTGTTGGGTCTTCATAGGGATAAAGTTTGCATTAATGTTAATGGTCTGTCAGGATCTAAGGTCACTACTGGTCGTTATAGAGTCAATCTATCTGTTGGTTCAAGGCTGGATCCGCTAATAAGATATGAAGTTGTGGCATATGTATTGCCTAAGGTGAGTGGTGTCTTACCTGATAAAAGAGTTGTCATAACCAATTGTACGCATTTGCAACAATTAAGCCTTGCGGATCCAAAATACTTCGAGCCACAATCTGTTGATATTTTGCTAGGCAGTGATGTCTACGATGAGTGTATTTTGGATGATACTCGGCGTGCGGGCAGTGGGCTACCTATCGCTCAGAAAACAACATTTGGGTTCGTTATATCGGGAAAGAATACCAAACGTGTACCTTCATGCACAATATTGTCATCTTTGCATACCCAAATCGAAATCGATTTCCTTTTAAGGAAGTTCTGGGAATTCGAAAGTATTGCCGATTCTCATGTTCCTTTAGATGAGGATCAATGGTGTGAAGACTTTTACAAAAATACTCATGAGCGTTCAGAAAACGGCAAATATCGGGTGAGACTGCCACTTAAGATCGATATTAATTCATCTTGTTCTATTGGAAGGTCAAGGTTAATAGCTTTAAAGCGCTTTGAGCACTTAGAAAGGCGTTTGCAAAAAGATAGCCAGTTAAAACGAATTTATATCGAGTCTATCAATGGGTATTTAAAAATGGGGCAAATGAAACTGGTTCAGACTAGTGAAGATCAACACTGCATCGTGGAAAATAATAATGAACAGCGATATACTTGTTGCTACCTTCCCCATCATGCAGTTGTGAAGGAGTCGTCAACGAGCACAAAGGTGCGAATTGTGTTCGATGCATCTACAAAAACTTCAAATGGAAGGTCGCTCAATGATATTTTGGTTACGGGACCAGCACTTCAACAGGATTTATCTGCTATTCTTACCAATTGGCGTACTTTGAAATATGTATTCATGGCGGACATAGAAAAAATGTTTCGTCAGATCAATATGCATGAAGACGACGCACAGTATCAGCGTATACTATGGAGGGAAGATCCTAGCCATTCGATTCAGGAGTATTATTGTTCCACTGTTATGTTTGGAACTGCCTCAGCTCCCTATATGGCAATACGTACAATGCACCAATTAGCGGACGATGAGGGTCACCGATATCCGATGGCTGAAGAAGTCATAAAGCAGCAAATGTATGTTGATGACATACTCTCTGGTGCGAATTCGATTGAGGTTGCGTTGAGTAAACAGAAGCAGGTTATAGACATGCTGCGTAGCTGATGTTTCGAATTGCGAAAGTGGGCTAGTAATCATCCTAGGTTATTGGACAATGTCCCCGAGGATCACAGGTATACACACGGCTTGATGGAACTCAACACATCGGATAATATCAAAGCGTTAGGGATGTATTGGGACCCAAACACTGATGAATTTAAGTTCAAAATCAATTTTAATATTACAACCGATTCACCTACTAAACGGATAATGCTGTCAACTATCGCACGTCTCTTTGACCCACTAGGCCTCCTCAATCCAGTTATAGTATCGGCGAAGATATTATTGCAACAATTATGGTTAAGCAAAATCGGCTGGGATGCGCAAGTACCGACACCAATTCAAAGGGCTTGGAAACGATTTGGTGATGATCTTCCATACATTACGCAGCTTCGAGTTCCACGGTGGTTGGATAGCAAGGACGATTGGAGTGCCTACGAATTACACATATTCTGCGATGCGTCAGTGTATGCTTACTCTGCTGTTGCGTATCTTAGAATTTGCAAGGATCATGTCATGTTTTCAAGTAATTTATTAATAGCAAAGTGTAAAGTAAGTCCCACAAAACCGAAAATAACTATCCCTCGAGCGGAATTGTGTGCAGCTGTTTTGACCACTAAGGTTTTAAAATTTATAAAGCAACATTTGTGTATGGGTATTGGCTCTTCAAACACTTTCTTATGGACCGATTCTTCTATCGTTCTTAATTGGATCAGAGGAGATCCAGGCAGATGGAAACCTTTTGTTTCAAATCGTATTCGAAAAATTATAGCTGAATCCTTTGTCAACCAGTGGCGACACGTGACGTCTGAAAATAATCCGGCCGATATTTCTAGTCGCGGGATAGCTCCATCCCGACTAGCAGATTGTAGTTTGTGGTGACATGGTCCAAGGTTCCTTCAGTTATCATTTAAAGATTGGCCCCAATCCATACTAAACACATCGTATAAATCTGTCGAGGAAGAGGAAAGACGATTGAAAACCTTTTTAATTTTGAAACCTGAGACGTATAAAAACCCTTTGCTTAAGAGATGGTCATCATTTTTTAAAATGACACGAATGTTTGCATATTGCATGCGGTTTGGTAAAAACTGTCGTGCAAAGTTTGCATCGAAATTAAATGGAAAATTATCAACCAGTGAGTTAAACTTAGCAGTTATAACCATCGTTCGACTTGTACAGCGCGAAGCCTTCTCTTCTGAATGGTGTAATTTGTCTTCAGGCCGACCGCTCCCGGAAAATAGTATCTTGCGTCCGCTCAATCCGTTCTTTGACAAAGAGAGAATGGTTATTCGGCTTGGAGATAGATTAAAACATGCGCTGTTGTCTGAGGATCAAAAACATCCGTTTATCCTACCTGCGAAACATCATTTTACCAACTTGGTTGCTGAATATAGTCATTTTAGTACTCTACATGGTGGTGTGACACTTACGTTAAATTATATCCGGAGACAGTTTTGGATTTTGAATGGACGTACTGTCGTTCGTTCCGTCATTCACCGATGTATTACATGCTACCGGAATAGACCGAGACCCTGTACGCAGCTAATGGGGAACTTACCTGCTGAGCGTGTTCGTCCTGCTCGCCCATTTTCAGCTACGGGTGTAGACTATGCTGGTCCTTTCAACATTTTGCCTTCTAAAGGAAGAGGTCGTACATCAACAAAGGGATATATATCCCTTTTTATCTGCCTGGCCACCAAGGCTATACATATGGAGTTGGTTGGAGATTTGACCGCGGATGCTTTTATCGGTGCTCTCAATCGCTTTATTGCCAGGAGGGGTATGTGTAGCGACATATATAGCGATTGTGGCACCAATTTTGTTGGGGCAAATAGGAAACTGAAGGAGGACAGGAACACCTACCAACGATTTACTTGCTCAGCGTCAGATACGATGGCATTTTATACCGCCTTCTTCTCCTCACTTTGGTGGGTTGTGGGAGGCGGGTGTAAAATCCGTGAAATTCCATTTAAAACGGACAATTGGGGAGCAACGATTGACATTTGAGGAGTTAAGCACGGTCTTAGCTCAAATAGAGTCCTGCTTAAACTCAAGACCATTATGCCCATTGACGAATGACCCTAATGACTTGATGGTCCTCACTCCGGGACACTTCCTTGTCGGAGATTCACTTCTAGCTCTGCCAATGGTTGAGACTGGCCGTAGCAGCCATACCGATCGTTGGCGTCATGGTCAGATCCTGGTGCAGCAATTTTGGCGGCAATGGAGTAATGAATATTTAGCACGTTTGCAACACCGTCCCAAGTGGCTGAAGTCCAATTGCAACTTGAAGATCAATGAAATCGTAATGATTAAAGATGAGAGGTTTCCATGTAACCGTTGGCCACTTGGCCGAATCGTCGAACTACATCCGGGGCCTGACAGCTTGGTACGTGTAGTCACTTTAAAAACTCAGCACGGGTTAATACGACGTCCTATCATAAAATTATGTCCACTGCCAGTACAGGACAATTATCAACCCTTACCGAAAGACCAGACACAGTAAAATCATTGCACATAATACCTTCCTCTGTTACAGATATTTTCAACACCAGGAAAGGCCTGGCAGCACATTGGATGATATTCTCCCGAACATCATCGCCGGACAGGAATGTTGGATCTGGCAACACCTACTTTTTATTGAATGTCTGTATAGTTTGACATTCTTTCATTCTCCTTTTTCTTCTTCGCTTTACTTTGTTATATATAAAAAAATTGTAACTCACTGCAACGGTCACCTTGACATTGTAAAGACCTTATATATGTAATAAAAAAAAAGAAAGGAATTAATATACGCAACATACATTGTATTGAATTATTCAACATACTCGTATTCATTTTTTTGCATTGACATCGATAACCGACACAGATCCATTCTATCAAGAACTCAACAGTCACATTTCATTATTTCTCCTTTAATAACATGAATATTTGTGTAGGACTTATGAGAGAAAGGATGCCACCGAAGTGTTTTTATTCCATATGGAATATTTACACTGGAGTATGACGTCGTTGTGAAAAATTGTCTTCTACCGGCAAGTTGCAGGGAAGGAATGGTATTATAGGGCGCTTAACCCTTACTCCCACGTGATACGTATCTACTCGTAATCACAATTTTTTTTTTTTTTTGAAAATTAAACAAATACAATTTAATTAAAAGTTTGAATCTAATAAATTACTTGCACACATAAGGGCCGAGTGGTAGCTTGTATGGTTTTGAAACTAATTCCGAATCGACGTAGAAAGGGCTCTGTGTCCTTTGACATTTAATTAGCAAATTTTTCACAAAGTTCAACAGCTAATAGTCAATTAGTTAGTTATACGTGTTGAAAGAAATGATAACTTATATCTTTTGTGAGTTCTCTACTTTCGTAATTTATGACGAGTATCTGGGCCTGTTCACCAAATTTGGTAGGTAGTAAATGTGTTACGACATGTGACTAGAATCCACCCCTGTGGAAACTCGATAGTTATTAGAATGAATAAGCTATTATTGATTGCCGCATTATTGTATCCCGAATATGTTGAGTGTGTTTCGGCGTATAAGGCTCTCATACATATATCTACTGGGCGTATGTTCTAAAGCGTGGAAAGAGGACGTAGGAAACGCAGCAGTTTTATGTAATCGAAAGAGAGTGAAAATGAAACGATGTGTGCTAATTGTAAAGGTCAAGTTCGAAATTTGTTTATATGTACATTGTAATGAATGAATACCTTGCCTGTTTTCGTGGTTTCTGGAAAAGGATTTGAAGCCTTACAAGGTGGCGTATTAATTACGATTACGAAAAAGATTATGATTATTTGGTTTATAAAAGACTAGGCCTTAAACGTGATTAAACAGAAAAGTTGTCTTTAAGCCGAGAGAGTAAGCATACAACACTGTGCATTCCATGAGCAAATAAACCATAATTGTTAGCAGCCTTACGATTCTAATCTCAGATATTCCTTTTTGGGTTGGCTGGCTTTTAACAATATCTACATTCAAAGATTTCCAATATTCCTACCTTAAGGTTATAGTCAGCCAGCTTAGTTTATTGGTTGTATGTATATTGTTTGGAGAAACACGTGTGAACTTTGTTTGGTACTAGGTTAGGTTAGGTTAGGTAAGAGTGGCTGTTGGAAATACCAACCCACTTAGGCCTATTGGCCCATTGTGATGCCACGTGGATCTGTGATCTTCTTACTACTGGAACCAGTTTGAGATTTTAATAAAGCGTAGGAGACTGTTAACGTCTATTTTTTCTAGATCGTTTAGGTCGTTGTAGAAGAAAGCTCCTAGGTGAAGCTTCCTTCTCTGAGAGAGAGCTGGGCATGTGCAGAGTAAGTGGGGGATTGTCTCCTCCTCTTCCTCGTCCATGCAGCTTCTACAGAAATCGTTATTAAAGGCGCCAAGCCTTCTTGCGTGCTTGCCTATGAGGCAGTGTCCGGTAATGACACCTATTATGGCGCTGAGATGTTTCCTATCTAAAAGGATCAGACACTTAGATCGACTCAGATCCAGCCTTGGCCAGATCTGTTTGGTCGCTAGACATGTTTGTCCAGCAGTCCACCGAAGGTCCGTTCTTTTATTGTCATCTAGCTTTAGTGTTAGTTTGCACGTAGCGATTGGTATACCTATACTATCTTTGTCTGGTGGCCAAATGAATTATTTGTCCACTGTTTAGTCGCTTTAAGGCGAATAGCTGCAGTCGCAGCTACTTGCTTGCTAAAAATGTCGAGGGGCGTCAAGTGAAGCAGAATATCTAATGCCGCCGTACCCCTACTGATATATCTTTTAGCAGAAGTCTCACCCAGTTTGGAGTTGATTATCCTGCTTGTTAGCATTAGATTAATCAGCTCCCCAAGTGAGGCGTCTACCTGCAGAGTTGACAGCGCAGTCGTGATTGCGGATGTGTTGACGTTGTTAAAGACGCCCTCTATGTCTAGGAAAGCAACCATTGTGTACTCCTTATATTGTAGGGATCGTTCGATGTGGCTAGTCAGAGAGTGCAAAGCCGTTTCCACCGACTTTCCTTTACAGTAGGCATCTTGAGCCGCAGACAGAAGTCTTGGATCAACTTTAGCTCGAATATGGATATCAATCAGTCGTTCGAAAGTTTTCAGAAGGAATGATGATAGACTTATAGGTCTGAGGTCCTTTGGGACCACATGAGAACATTTTCCAGCTTTGGGAATGAATACTACATTGACTTCTCTCCATAACAGTGGAATGTGGATAAGTTCTACACAGCTCCTCATAATATTTTCCAACACTGGTAGAATAATATCTGAGGATTTCTGTAGCTCGGCAGGTATAATACCGTCCGGACCAGCAGACTTGTATGGTTTGAAGCTATGTAGTGCCCAGAGCAGTTTGTCTCTCGTAATCAGACTATGAATTTTGGTCACGGTTGCAGTAGGCTTGTTTGGGCTGCTACTGGCCGCGAGATGGGAGCTACCTGGAAAGTGGGTGTCCAGAAGCAGGTTGAGTGATTCATCACTTGAGGTTGTCCAAGAGCCATCGGTTTTTTTCAAACAGCTGGGCATCATAGGATTTGTGGAGACGATTTTTCTTAGCCGCGAAGCCTCAGAGGTTTCTGTGATTTTGTCGCAGAATGACCTCCAGGATTGTCGCTTTGCCTTCCTCAGTTCTTTTTTGTATAATTTGAGGGATTCTTTATATGAGTCCCAGTCGGTCACTTTTCTTGTGCTTTTTGCAGCGTTGAAAAGTTTTCTGCAGGTGTTTCTGAGCAGTCCTAGTGCCGATGACCACCAATGTGGCTTTTTCTTGCCTCTTGGTTGAATAATATCTGAATAAGAGGGCAGGAAGCGGCCATAGCCTTATTGAGAGTCAGAGTAAATTCCCTGACTTTCATGTCGAGCTCATTGGTGTCACGCGGCTGCCTTGATAGTTTAGAGGATTCCGACAGTATTCCTCTATATTTTGTCCAATCAGTTTTCCGGTAGTTCCGGAAAGCTGGTTGGCGGGGGGGAGCATCACTCAGACTGAATTGGATGTATCTATGGTCTGAAAGGGAGTGTTCAGACGATACCATCCAGTTTGTTAGCCTTTGGGTGATGCTGTCGGAGACAAGAGTAATATCAAATACTTCTTGTCGGTTTTTTGTTTTGAAAGTGGGCTCATTGCCAATATTGCAAATTAAGAGGTTAGTACTTAAAATATAGTCTAAAAGCGACTCACCTCTATTATTGATGTCGGTACTGCCCCATACCGTATGATGTGCGTTAGCGTCGCATCCGATTATGAGGCCAGTTTTTTGCCTTCCCGCTTCCAGTACCACCCTTTCTAGGTTATCACCAGGGAGAAGGCCCACTTGGTCGTGGCCAAGGTAAGCCGATGCCAGCCAGTAAGAGCCTTTGGCAGTCGCTAATCTGGCAACGGTTAGGTCGGGGTCACTGAGGTTGGGAAATAGAAATACATTAAGGCTACGTTTCACTAATATACAAGATCTAATCTTACCTTTGTCTCTTGTATAGAGCGGAACGTATGAGGGTGTCCTAAGTCCACGAACCACGCCTTCTGCAATCCATGGTTCCTGGATTAGAATTATGTCTTCTGCGCTTTTGGAAAGACGCAGAATGAGTGCGGCCGAAGCCTTTTTTGAGTGGTGGAGATTAATCTGGAGAAACCGTATCATTGCTACAGTCTTCCAGAGTCGCCTCCACCACGGTGTTGTTGAGGTCCTCCTATTCTGAAAATGTGCCCAAGAGCTCATCTTCTATCTCTGTTCGTGTAGAACCTCTAATTGTTTCGTCATCGGTTTCCATTTCCGACAATGTGTCAGAAGAGGAGACCGACGGCTTGGTAGTCACCTTGGACAGATTGGAGTCGTCGCTATCCAATTCTGGAAAGGATATCGACGCTCCAAGATCCAAGGTTGTGATGTCGGGTGTTAAAGGAGGAGGAGGTTTCTTATCAGCATCCAGTTCATCCTTTTTGTACACCCTTAAGTGAATTGACTCGAATCCGAACCGAATCATGCCTTTCGTCTGCGCCAGAGGATTAAGGGATTTCTTATTGATCACAATTAACGCGCATCTATAAGAACCCCTTAGTTCCTCCAGTTTCGCGACTTTCCAGTCATGAGTCGGAAGAGTCGGGTTGCTGTGCCGGATGATTTCCAGGATACTTTCTGGAGAGGAGGGTTCGGCTGGAATCCAGGTACGAGTTCGAGGTCTACTAGGAATGTCTTCCTTAGATACGACCTCGAGTTTTGCACCTGGCCAAACCTCTCCTAAACCATCGATGGCCTTGGTGAAGAGATCTCTGGTTGGAGCAAGCGATGAGCTTGACATGGCCTTGGTGCCAGCCAGCGTCGCTTGTGATAGGAGTTGGTCCTGGGTTCTCCCGCATGATGGCCAAGAAGTTGCTCGAGAGCTTCAACTTGACCAATTGCCACCGTTCCGGTGTAATGGAACCGTCGGTATCGCTTCTGTCGATCACCGCGATCACCAATGCGTCCTTTAGGACTTCATTATAAGACCTCATAGATCTGCTGTTGGATGGCCCAGGGGTTGTGGAACTGTGTGTTTTGGGCCTCTTGGAAACCGGTACGGTTTCCTCCAACGATCTCTGACGCTTAGAGGAGTCTTTTGACGTTATGTGAGCAGTGGAAGCAGTGGGAAATCCGTCTTTTAGGATGTTTTTAGCCCACTCAACCTTGCTCTTTATTTCCGCACTTCTCTCAACCTCCGGAATGGATCCGAAGGTTTTGATGATGCGTGAAGCATTTCGGAGTCTTATGTAGAGCGCCTTAGATGGAGCTTGCTGATGCGGCTGAGCTCCAGATTCCTCTTTGGACGGAGGAGTTTTGGTAGCAGCAACAAGTCCGTGGCCTGCCACAAACTTGCTGCTGCTGGGGGCGGGGGAAGTGATAGGACCATGGCTTGCCACAGTCTTTACACTCCCCGAAGGAGTTTTGGTAGCAGCGACAAGTCCGTGGCCTGCCACAAACTTGCTGCTGTTAGGGGCGGAGGAAGTGATAGGACCATGGCTTGGCACAGTCTTAACACTCCCTGAAGGAGTTTTGGTAGCCGCGACAAGTCCGTGGCCTGCCACAAACTTGCTGCTGCTAGGGGTGGAGGAGGTGATAGGACCATGGCCTGCCACAGTCTTAACACTTCCTGAATTCTTATTATTAGGCTTATTCCTTTTGCCTTTAGAGGATGGCGCACCATGGCCTGCCACAGTTTTGCCTCCTCTCGGCAATGCAGGAGCCTTGCCGGTAGTCGGTGTAGTCACCGTTCCACCGCTCGGTAATGAAGGAGTACCGGCCTCGGTTTTTGTTTTCTGGTTATTTTCCATTGATAGTCCCACGAGTAGCGGAGAAAGGGATGTCCATCTGTACAGAGATCCGCCATATACAGATAAGGCTAGCTAATCCGGAGGTCGCCAGGTATCCGGATACTCCGTTTGCGACTGAGCTATTTTTGGAGATACTGGGCCCTCAGCCAGGTTGATCTTCGGCACGGGTCGTATGACACCTTGATCCAGCCCAGGGGAATGATGGAGTGCTTTGGGTGTTGGGGAGGGGGGGGGGAGCATCCTTTGGTTTCAGGACTCGGAATTTCTTCTCGAGATTCATTGATTCAGCCTCTACAACTCGACAAGTTCGATGCTCGCGGTAGAAGGTTGTACACAATCTGTTCGTGTACACAATTTGTATAAATAATATACATATATTTTAGTTTAAATAATTATTTCATTTCAATATTAAAATTGTAATCCATGTTAAAACTAAGCTAAATTAATTGAAACTTAATCTAATGTAATCTATGAAACGTAACGTAAGATTACGAATTATAAATATTTAGTACAAGTGTATGACAGTTTGAAAAGTTAAATATCGAAGTAATTTCCGGAGAAGAATAAAAGAGTCTCTTTGCTGTAACCTTTATTTAAAACAGCATTTTTCTACCCATTTTTTAACCCCACACGTATTTAGCAAAGTAAAACCGTACACACCCCAACACAATCTTATTACGAACGTGCTTTTAGATACCTTGAAGGAATAAAGTTCACGAAAAGATCTTCGTGAGTACACAAAAGACGCAGTAGAATCAGAGTTTGGATGGTGTAATGTCGGCCATGAAATGGGCCCATAAGACAGACCTGAAACGAACACTATAAAAACGATTATGCAGGTAAGAAGGTATTCATTTTAGCAAAATGGGTTTAAAGCCTAGGGCGGACATTTTGAACAGGATTAGTTTATGAGATATCTTGTCAAAGGCCTTACTGAAATCAGTTGTTATAACGTTAGCTTCTTTACCACTTTCTAAGACTGAGAGAACAGAGGACACGAATTAGGTTAGTTGACCTACAATACCGTTCCGAAAGCGGTGTTGATAAGTTTAAGCATTCGTACAAAATGCTTTCGAGGAGTTTGGGTATATGTGAAAGTTTAGCTATGGGGGCGGTTATTAGTGACTTCGCTCTTTAATTCCTTTTTGTGCATCGGTGTTACGAAAGAAGACTTCCATATCTGTGAAAATTCACCTTGAGAGAGCGATAACTGGAAAAGATTTGAAAATGATTGTGTTGTGACAACAACAATTTAATGACTCAAGTTGCAACCGCACAATACGTAAAGTGTCGAATAGACAAAAAGTACGTTTACCTGTCGCGCTCGAGTGTCAATTGTATATTGATTCCTTTTTGTTAAATAAGCAAATTTTCTGTACAAATTTCTTTTTGTTAAAGTAAGCAAAATTTCTGTATAAATTGAAGCTATTCAATAAATAAAATCGCTTTTTGTTATTAAGAGTCAACGAAGTAGTTTCACTTAAAAGATTTCCCCCCACCAGCGGTAAGGAATCTCTTGAATTGAAAATTACGGATAAAACATTGGTCCTTCGAGCGAAAAACATAAAACAAATACTACATAAGGCGTTACCAGGGCAACTAACACTGGTTAGAGAAAACAGAAAAATTATTAACCAGGGCTTATACCAGGGCTTATACCAGGGCTTAAAACACTGGTATAACATAATTAAACAAATCAAACAGAACATTAATTAAATAAAAAATAACAGCGATGGATTCCAAAATAGATGAAACCGAAGTCTTCATCATTATTGCAGAACAGAAGAAGTTAGCAGAGGAGCTAGAGAAAATAAAAATAAACGTTGGAAAAGACAGCGCATCCCGAAAAACTCAGGAGTACAAAGACGAACGAATCAAAAAAATTGACGAAATTTGGGAAAAATTTTCTTTTAATCAAGAGAAAGTAAAGAATGTAATTGCACACGACACTCCGTATATGGGAAGAAATACGTTTGAACGAGTCAAGGAAATGTATGAAATACTAAAAACCAACTTGGTGGCCATAATTCCTCCAGTCACTAAGCCAGCACAGTTATCTAGTACATCAAGTTCAACGGAAAACTCAGCAACCCAAAATCATATACTAAGAAAACTACAACTAAAAATTGAAGCAGTGATATCAAATATTGAAGAATTTGAAGAAACTTTAGAGCAGTATTCCAAAGAAATTCATGACTACCAGCAGAAAATGCTGCTAGAGCAACTGAATAATCTTACTAACCTTCATGAAGAATTCATGACAAATGCTACGGAAGCTGATCTCAATTCGAAGTATGTCACTAACAATGACTATAAAGGTGTGAAACAAGATATAAATCGATTTCTTCATCAAATGGCGACCAGGCTAGGTGAAATTAACAAACAAAACCGAGGAGAAGAAACAAGGCAAACCGAGTCTAGACTACCTCCAATAAAAATTCCTACGTTGAAAGGAAATTACTTGGAGTGGCAATCATTCTACGATCTGTTTGTTGCAATAATTCATAACAAAAGTAGTCTAAGTACTACAGAAAAAATGGAATATTTAAATACTCACTTAGAAGGCGAACCTCTTCATTTAATTCAGCAATTTACCTTTTCGAGTGAGAACTACGAGAGTGCTTGGGAAACGCTCAAGTCTCGATATAATAACGAACGAAAAATTGTGTCAATTCACATCGACAAAATGCTCAGTTCCGGGCATCAAGGAAATTCGACATCAGCTAATAATATTAAAAATTCTCTGGATGCTATCAAGGAGGGCTTAGCTGCTCTAAACAATATGGGCTTCAATACCACGTCATGGGGCCCAATTATTTTACACCTGATAACAAAATCAATTGATCTAGAATCCAGAAATTTGTTCGAGCAAAGCCTCACAGAACCCAATAAAATGCCCGATTTAAAAACGCTTTTGGAGTTCATGGAAAGACGTTACCAAGCCTTGGAAGATCTGAATCCAGCAAAAAAGCAACAAAAATGTGGGGATGAAGCAAAGCACGCGATACGTAATTTCCACGTCGGATCCAAGGCAGTAACACAATGCCGCATATGCAAGGGCGATCACATAATATACAAATGCCCAACATTCAACAACTGGCGTTACCAAGTGAAAGATGTAAACAAATCAAACAGGCGGAACTTTGTTATAACTGCTTGCAACATGCTAAGCAAACTCAATGTCCAAGCAAACGTACATGCAAACAGTGCAACAAGAAGCATCATACAATGTTGCACATGGAAATGCAACAAAAACAGGTGAACCATAGTTACCTAGATCAAAATGTTGTTCTAGCAACAGCAATTGTCTATGCAAGCAGCAGTGATGGCCACAGTGTCAAGATACGAGCACTTATTGACCCAGGTGCTCAAGCAACGTTAATAACGGAATCAGTTGTGCAATTATTAAAGCTAAAGAAACAAGAAGTGAACATTGAAGTGAGTGGCTTAGGCGCTATGAAAACCGGCACGTCCAATAACTTCATGGTTTCCATCAAAGCTCAACCTCCAGGTTGAAGCCCTTGTTCTGCCTAAACTAACAAGCCAACTTCCATCAAACCAAGTAAAACGCGTGAGCTTTGGAGACCTTAAAGGTACCTTGAGCTATAGACTTAATTATCGGAGCCGATATATTTGGAGATGTTATTCTCGATGGTATAAGAAGTGATGACGCAACTTCCCTAATAGCCCAAAACTCACGGTTAGGATGGCTAATATCAGGACGAGCAAAATCTGAAGTTTCTTGGAGTAAAGGAATCATTGGACTGGTAGCCCAAAAATCAGTTGATAAACAACTAGAACAATTTTGGGAGTTGGAGGAAGTTTCACAACCAAGAAAACAAACACAAATGGAGATAGACTGTGAAGCGTTCTATAAAGAAACACACTACCGGAAAAACAATGGGAGATATGTAGTAAAAATCCCTTTTAATAAAGAAAAAACTAATACCAGCAAATTAGGAGAATCAAAAAACAGAGCACTTGCACCATTTTGTCAACTTGAAGCTCAGTTCGATAGAAATCCACAACGCAAGCAAGAATACACTGATGAGGTGAACGAAGGCTCGGTCACATGATCGAAGTGGAATCAAACAATCCGCAGGAGAAAAAACCATACTACATGCCTCATCATGCTGTCATAAAACCGGACAGCTTAACCACAAAATTACGAGTCGTCTTCGATGCATCAGCTAAAACATCAACCGATGTAAGCCTAGATGATATAGCTACTATATTAATGCGATGGAGGAAACACAAATATGTCTTTAGTGGAGAAATAGAGAAAATGTACCGCCAAATTGAGTTACATAAGGATCATCAAGATTATCAGCGGATATTATGGCGAAGTGCCAAAAACCAAACCATCAAGGAGTATAAACTTACCACAGTTACTTATGGTACAGCGTCAGCACCATATTTGGCAATAAAAACGCTACAACAACTAGCTGAAGACGAAAAACTGCAGTTTCCAGTCGCCTCGGAAATAGCGAAAAATGATTTTTACGTTGATGACGTAATGTCCTGGCAAGACACAATCACAAAATGCAAAGAAGCACAAAGGCAACTCATTGATATGTTAGAGAAGGCTGGGTTTCACCTGCGAAAATGGGCTGCAGATGACAAAAGACTGCTTAAGGATATTCCAATCGAATCAAGAAATGTAAACAAAGTCGATTTTGCCGTTGATGACACCATCAAAACATTAGGCATCCATTGGAGCCCAATAAGTGACACATTCCAGTTTAAGACCCACTTAGACGCGATCACTTTAAAGCAGATGTCACAGACAAAACGTCAAACTTTATCCGAAATAGCTAAGCTGTACGACCCTCTTGGCTGGTTAGCCCCAGTAACGGTAAAAGCAAAAATTCTGATGCAGCAAATCTGGAAGTCGGAAATCGATTGGGATGAAACTCTTCCAGTGGAGTTACAAAAACAATGGAACAAGTTAAAGAAGAATATCACTGAAGTCGAAAAAATTAGAATTCCAAGATGGATAGAGTCGGACAATTGCAAGAAAATCGAGCTTCATGGTTTCTGTGATGCCTCAGAAGCAGCATATGCAGCGGTAATTTACTCCAGAGTTACCTTGTCCAATGGTCACTTTGTTACCAGACTTATAAGCGCAAAAACAAAGGTTGCGCCGATACGCATGAAACTTCAACTTCCCAAATTGGAGTTATGCGGAGCTCATTTACTGTCAAAATTAATGACAGACACATTACGGACATATGGCACACAAGTTGGTAATGTATACGCCTGGACTGATTCCACAATAACCTTAGCTTGGATTCAGAAATGTCCATCGACCTGGAAGACGTTTGTTGCCAACAGGGTATCAGAGATACAACATGCAATCAAACCCGAACTATAGAAACATGTGCAATCATCAGAAAATCCAGCTGACTGTGCTTCTAGAGGTTGCTTACCTGAATTTATGGTGAACAATCAACGATGGTGGAAGGATCCAAAATGGCTAGAAGGAAATTCTGATAATTGGCCATCACAAAACCAATATGCATCGGTCGACGTTCCCGAAACAAGAAAGGTTATGACAGTAAGGATACAAATCACTGATGATATAACTGAAAGATATTCTTGTTACAACAAGTTAATAAGAGTAGCGGCCTATTGCAGAAGATTTATTGCCAGTTGCAAAGATCACAAGCCAAAGCAAACTAGAGTGCAGCAGTATAAAAAAGTAAAGGACTCTCAAACTAGAATTAAATGCGCTATTAAGGAAATAACCACTTTGTCAGCTAAGGAACTCAAAGATGCTCGCAACGCGATCATACGAGCTATACAACAAAGAGTTTTTCCCGAAGAGCTAAGGTGCATTAAGACAAGAAAGCAGTTGGATAAACGAAGTAAAATACTATCATTGAGCCTCCAATTAAATGATGACGACATTTTGGTAGTTGGTGGTCGTTTTCAAAATTCAGAATTATCGAATTCACAAAAACACCCATATATTTTACCGCATGGTGAAAAACTTACAAAATTGCTCATTGAAGACGCACGTGCAAGCACACTACACGGTGGTGTTCGACTTACACTTGCAAAACTGAGACAACACAAGCAAAAAGAGCAATCCGAGAAGTTATACACAAGTGCATAAGATGCTATCGTTTCATTGCACAACCAAGCTCTCAACAAATGGGTGTGTTACCAGCTGCTAGAGTAACCCCAGCAAGACCTTTCACGCACACAGGAATTGGCTATGCAGGACCCATTCAAATACTTATCAACAAAGGAAGAGGCAACCGATCAACAAAAGGCTACATTGCCATTTTCGTTTGCTTTACAACTAAAGCAGTACACATTGAGCTGGTTAGTGATCTTACTTCAGCAGCATTTTTAGCAGCAGTAAGACGATTTACTTCGAGGAGGGGAATATGTTCGCATTTCTACAGTGACAATGGCACAACGTTTGTTGGAGCCAGTAAAGAAATTCAACAGCAACTACGAGCTTCAATCAAACAATCTGAAAGGGATACATCGGTCATACTCGCAATGTATGGAACCCAATGGCACTTTATACCACCAGCGTCACCTCACTTTGGTGGATTGTGGGAAGCAAGTGTAAAATCAACCAAATATCACCTTAAGCGAGTGATTGGAGACAGAACATTGACATTTGAAGAATTGACAACTGTGCTAACTCAAATAGAAGCGTGCCTTAACTCCCGACCATTAACGGCAATCGAAAACGATATAAGTGATCTGACCGTTCTTACTCCTGGCCACTTTCTCATAGGAAGCGCTATTAATGCAACACCCGAACCAATTATAGATGAGACTAAAACATACCGCTCCCGTTGGCAGCTGCTACAAACAATTACCCAAGACTTCTGGAAAACTTGGTCTTCTGAATATTTGTCTGAGCTTCAACAGCGAAAGAAATGGAAACAGAAGGAAGAGAACTTCAAGGTTGGTGACATTGTTCTCATCAAGGAAGATCGATTACCACCAACAACCTGGGTAATGGGTAGAATTTCTGAAGTTCACCCTGGTAAGGATAATGAGGTTCGAGCGGCAACAGTGTTTAGCAGCAATAAACACATCAAACGGCCCATAGCAAAATTGTGTCGTTTACCTATAGAGTCAGGACAACCTGATTCAACAATCAAACATATTCGAGAAAGCAAAGGAAAACCACAAGTGTTAACAACTATTAAAAACTCATCGAATAAGAAACCTAGCTCACTGTTTTGGATTTTTATACTGTTAGGAATCATGAACTCAGTCAAAGCTACTCCAACTGATCAACAACATAAGGTCGAATTCACTCCATTTGAAAACCAGCCAGGAATATACTTTGAGGATGTAGGACGAGCGAGTCTTATTTCGAGCTCTTGGAAAACTATCGTATTTTTCAACATGACATCATATTGGTTGGAGTTCGAAACCTATAAGGAAAGTGTTAATCAAATGGAAACAATGTGCTCATCCACAGACATAGCTGAAGTCAAGTCAATAATGTGCGAAGGGATACTAAGCCAATTTAAGCGCCAGATTCAGCAAATTGAACTAAACAACGATATTTTATTGCATGCGAATGATGACTCTATGCGAAGACAACGGCACTCTCCATTTGACTTTGTAGGAACGATTACGAACGAGTTATTTGGAATACTTGATCAACGGTTCGCCAAACAGTATGAAGAAACAATTGAAGCTATTCAAGGAAACGGAAACCATGTGCTGCAACTCATGAAAAACCAAACAACCATAATTGACTCTATCATAAATATATTCAAAAGGGAACAGTTGGACACAAGACAACAGATTCAATCGCTGAATGAAGTGGTAGCCAAAATTAAGGATAATGTAGACAAATACAACAATTTGAAGCTATTTTCGTCAACTGCTATCAACGCTATTCTGATAATGTTTAACTATCAGTCAAAACAGAATATTTTACTAGACATTATTTTGTCAACACAAACGGGAAAGGTACATCCACTAATTCTGACAGTTCAACAGTTTGAAAATGAATTAACAAGGATACACGAAAACATACCGCGTTCATTAATGATACCAGGAGAGAGGCAGCATGAATCCATCCTTCAACTTTACAAAAGCTTTAGTTCAAGAGGAAGGTTGACTGGCAGAAATATAATAATAGAAATAACACTCCCACTTCTTTTTAATGAGGAATTTAAGATATATAAAGTGTTACCAGTTCCTACTTTCCATAGTGGGAATTTCACTTGCATTGTTGCAACTTCAGACTACTTGCTTGTGAATCTAAAGGGAAACCATTTTTACCCTCTTGATAGATCTGAATTCTCCCTTTGCAAGGAGAGATACCTCGATAATTACTGGTGTAGACTTCAACACCCAATATATACATCAGGAGCTTCGGTCTGCTCTTGTGAAATGAGCCTAATTCACCACAACACTGAGCTTTTGGACTCATGCCTGACGAACAACATTCCGATTAAAACATATTGGATTGAAATGCATCATCCGAATTCTTGGATATATAGTGTTCCGGGTACAACTACGATCAACATTGACTGTGACTTCAATCCGTCACACACTACCTTAAAGGGTAGTGGGATATTGAAATTGCCGGCAGATTGCATGATCCATGATCAAATGATAACAATCATTGGTAGACAAACAATGATCAAAAAAATAACATCTTCTTTTCTACCATCTTTCAATCTTTCTAAAAAGTTAACTACGTTTAACTATAAAAGAGAGCAAAGTCCCATTGTATTGAAAACCGATATTAGAACATTCGATCGAGCTACAACGAAGTCAAGAACATATTCTGAAGGAAATAAAAACCCATAGGGTACATCAATATTCTCTTCTGGGGTCAACGGTATTTCTGGTAGTAGCTGTTACAATTGGCGTCATTTTACTGAGAAGGAAGACAAATCAATCAATAATCATTCAACAGTCTAAAGATGAGAAGCGGATTGAAGGTGGAGGAACTTTTTCAGACACCGATTTTTGTGTTTCGTCAGTTTGAGAGAGGCCCCAGCATGTTGTGACAACAACAATTTAATGACTCAAGTTGCAACCGCACAATACGTAAAGTGTCGAATAGACTAAAAGTACGTTTACCTGTCGCGCTCGAGTGTCAATTGTATATTGATTCTTTTTTGTTAAATAAGCAAATTTTCGCTTTTTGTTATTAAGAGTCAACGAAGTAGTTTCACTTAAAAGATTTCCCCCCCACCAGCGGTAAGGAATCTCTTGAATTGAAAATTACGGATAAAACAGATTGGGAACACTTTTTAAGAATAATGGATGGAAGGCCATCTGGGCCAGGTAAGTATTCCTCTTTAAGTTGTTGTAATTTATTTCCTATTACCATATGATCGAAACGATGGTTTATAGAGGGACGGGAGATGGGGAAGTTAAGTAGATTCCTATACATCTTTTGTTACCTAATGGCATGAGAGCCGCTCGATATATTCGGGTGAACATTTTTTTTAAATGTTTCTTAAGACTCCAAGAAGGACATAGGCTATGTCGTTTTTTACTCAGCCTACTTTTTGTGAGCGTTTTTGTAGTTTTTATTGTTTTTTACTGACTTTACTGCCTTTAACCTCCTATTACTCGGGTAATTCATAATCAATACAAAAAAAAGAATACGTAATGGGGCAACATTACCTTCAACGTTTTTGTGTGTCGTTTTCTTTGTTGGTACGAATTTGGAACGAAAGAGAAGTATCCACATGTGTGTGGTGTAAATACAAATTTTGTGCAAGTGTATACCCAGTTTTTTTTTGGAAGAAAGACTCCATTTAGTGTGAGTAAAAATTGTATGCGGATGTGCACGATTGTTCCTGATCGTTGTTATGCTTTGGGGTGGTGGGCGCACATGGCAAACATACCTATTCACCTCAACAAATAATGTGCGTCGTTTTCTCTGTTGGATCGCAACGAAAGAGAAGTATGCGCACGTTTGTGGTGTAAATATAAATTGAGTGCAACTCCAGTTTTTTGGAAGAAACACACCATTTAGTGTGAGTAAAAATTGTATTCTGCGAGTTTAACGAAAATCTGTTACTCCATCACGTAATGTTGAAACTTTATACATAGTTGGTGCTTCTCCTTCGCGAGTGTACATACATATGTATCTTCTTGCACTGTTCTCATTAGAATCTACGTTGAATGCTATTTTTTCTTACCACCAACAAAGTTTTCCAGATTTTTTTTTGCTTTGTCTTCTTTTAGGTGAGTTAATATTTTTTATTTATTGCTTGACACAAGACTTACAGTTTTGTTTTAGGTAACGCCGTTTATTTTATAAAAATATGCCTTTGATTTGTCAAGCTCAATCACATAAAGCAAATGAAGAACGTCACATTAGGTCAGGTACCGAATATGAATGTCTTGCTACAACTCGCATGTCGCAAACAAACACACATCTTCAGTGGATCAATAAAAACAGAAGTGGGTTTTATTACACTAAAGGAATTAATTATGCTGAATTTGCTGGTATCGGTGGAATGACCCAGGCCTGTGATCATTGTCAAGCTCTTAAATGGACAAAACAGTCGAATGGAGTCTGCTGCTCACGCGGAAAGGTACGTTTAGATATTTTTCAAGAAACACCTGAACATTTGAAGTCCCTATTGACCGGGGATCACACACAATCTAAACATTTTTTGGAATGTATCCGTTCTTACAACAGTGCATTCCAGTTGACTTCGTTCGGGGCAAACCAAATTGTAGAAGGGTCATTTATTCCCACCTTCAAAATTCAGGGTCAAGCCTATCATTTAATTGGATCTCTGTTGATAGCAGATGAACCGAAATTCATACAAATATACTTTGTATCCGACTATTGCGAACAAGCTAATATCAGGAATCAACATTTCCAAAATCTAAACTCCAGTCTGATTTCCGAGCTGCAAAGCATGTTTCATGAAATCAATCCATATGTGAATACGAGTAACTTCAAGGCTGCACTGGAGTCTATTGCTCAAAATCGACAAAATAATTACAAATTTGTAATCAGCGCTGATAAAGAACCCGCGACAGAACTTAGCGGCCGATACAATTCCCCTAGTACGAACGAAGTTGGTTGATGTCAATGGTTCGCTTTTCTCTCCAGCCGAATTTGCATCTACGCTTCCAATACAGACAAGTGAAACACAGGGTCAGTTGCCTCTCCAACAAAGCCAACACGAAAAAAATAAACCACCGAATGTGAATCAAGAGCTACATCAAGTATTAACATTAGAATCGGTGTATAATGAAATTGTTGCTCTCAGATCTGAAAATGCACTTGCTCTTTCTATGATCAGCTCTTTGCAAGAAGAAAAGAGTACATTATTACAGACAGTAAAAGATCTTCGAAAAGAGCTAAATTACTTGCACCAGGAGAGGAGAGAAAAATGTGTGGAGATAATGGGCGTTCCTGATGAAAATAATAGTAACGCTCTTGATTATGCGCTGCAAGTTTTCTCAAAGGGTGTATGTGCTGATGTTTCTGTAGCCGATATTGATAATTGTTTTGTCAAAAATGTTAAAAAGAAGAACAGTTCAGAAGGTAGTATAGTAAAGGTTTTAGTAGTTAAATTCATTTCCTGTTTAAAGAAAAATATGATTATGAAGAGTAAATCAAGTAATAAAAATAATTTAACATCAAAAATATTTGGTTGTAAGAAAAATACAAAAATTTTTATAAACGAATCTCTAAGTGGTGCAACAAGACATCTTTTAAAGGCTGCACAGATAGCTAAAAAAGAAAAGATGTATAAGTATTGCTGGGTAAAGGGTGGGAGAATATTTATGCGCAAGAGGGATAATGATAATTACAATGTTGTTAACTCGGAGGCTGATCTCCTAGCTTTAAATTGATATGCAAGATCCACAAGATTATATTCCCTCTGTCGATTGCGTAAATGTTGATCCCTTTAATCTCGCTTTTAACCAGAAATACTTAAACAACTTTTTCGTTATTCACCAAAATATTAGGAGTATCCGTAAAAATTTTGACAACTTTATTGTGCATCTAAACTTGTTTGTGAACAAGCCAGATTTTATTTTCTTAACTGAAACTTGGATTTATGATGAAGAAAAAGAATTTTTTGATATTGATGGATATGAATTTACCCCATGTTGCAATAATAAATATGCTTCTGGAGGTGTTGCCGCTTTTATAAAAAATGATATAAACGTTAATGGTGTCTGCGAAAACTTGCAGAGTTGTGATGTTTTAAAAGTGAAATTGTGTGAAAAAATGTTGACAATATTCTGTATTTATAGATTTAATGAGAATTCTGTTTCTAATATGTTTCTAGAAGAATTGGAAAATCTGCTATCAAGTGTGTCATCAAATGACATAATATTATTGGGTGACTTTAATATAGATATCCTACGTGATTCTATTTTTGTAGATAACTACTTATTTTTGTTAGCATCTTATGGCTTAGAATCATGTATTAACAGACCCACTCGTATAACCAATTCATCAAGAACCACATCATGGTGCGATTTTTAAATTCTGAAAAACTTTTTCTCTGCAGCTCTGTTTTCGATTTGCAAATATCTGATCATTGCATGACGTGTTTAAGTTTCAATTATAATCCTGCTAAAAACTCAAATATCTCTTCTTCGTGTCCATATTCTGTTATCACTGATTTTAGAAAACTTAATAAATTTTTGCGTTATGAATGTTGGACAAACGTAATTTACGAAGATAATCCTTCCATAGCTTACAGCAAATTTATGAATACATTGTATAAATACGTCATCATTTGTTCGAAAGAAGTAAAGAAAAGTAAGAATAAAATGAAAAGATTAAAACCTTGGATAACTGCTCAGTTGCTTATTAAAATTAAAGAAAAGAACAAACTTTACAAAAAGAAAACTAAATCCCCTCATAACACTAATATTATCAATACTTACAAAAAACTATGTAAAGATATTTCAAAAAATGTTACGCGGTGTAAAAGTAATTATTATTTCAACAAGTTTCGAGAAGTTAAAGGTGACTCGAGAAAGGAATGGAAATTGGTTAAAGAAATTCAGAACAAAACGTATATAAGCACTCTAGTCCATAGTATTAATGATGAAAATATTACCATTCGTGACCCCAAGGATTTAGCTGAAAAATTTAATAACTACTTTGTTTCTATTGGTAGCAAAGTGGTCTCGGACAGCTGCAATGATATTCCTGAGTGTGATTGTTCAGATAATGTTGTAACCTCCTCACAGAGTTTTTGTACTGATCCAATAATGTCCTCGGAACTGTATAAAATCATTCTATCACTAAAAAATTCCAATTCTAAAACATCTACCTGCTTTTCAAATAATTTTATAAAAAGAATAGCTTTGAACATTTGTGACATTTTATGCCATATCTATAACAAAAGTATTTCGAGTGGTGTTTTTCCAGATGACTTAAAACAAGCCGAAGTTATACCATTATTTAAGAAAGGTGATAAAAATTTAATAAATAACTATAGGCCAATATCATTACTTCCTGTTTTTTCGAAGATCTTCGAAAAGGCTATTAAAAATAGAATGGTAAAGTTTTTAGAAAAAAACAATTTTTCTAGTGAAAACCAATTTGGTTTCCGTTCTGGATACTCAACTGAGGGAGCCCTTTTAAATTTCTGTACAAATATATATAATGGTTTTAATAACAGGAATTTGACTGCTGCTCTTTTTGTTGACATAACAAAAGCCTTTGATACCGTCGATCACAAAATTCTTTTAGAAAAACTAGATAAGTGTGGTTTTAGGGGTACAATGCAAAATTGGTTCGGTTCTTATTTATCTAATAGAGGGCAAAGAGTTAAAATCGGTGGTCATTTAAGTTCTACTAAAAATATTTCTATAGGTGTTCTTCAGGGTTCAGTGCTCGGTCCAATACTCTTCCTAATTTTCATCAATTCGCTATTTTCACAAAATTATCGTAGCAAAGTCAACGCATTTGCTGACGACATGGCATGTACTTTCCAAAGTAATTCCGCGTTAAATCTAATTTCTGATATAAACCATGACCTGGAAATCTTGGGCCACTGGTTCCAACAACATAAGTTAGTAATTAGTGACAAAACAAAAATTATGTTTTTTAGTTCGAGTGGAAGGAAGTTAAACTTTGGAAATTTCTTTTTTCATTGTGCGAACTGCAGCAAATTTAAACACAGTAAAGATATTTGTAATTCGAACACAAGAACACAAACATTTTTTGAAGCGAGTACATGCGCTGATAAATGGTTTAGTATACAAAGCGTTTCATCTTTTAAGTATCTTGGTGTGTTGCTTGACTGGAGAATGAATTGGTCTGATCATACTAGCGCACTAAAGAGGTATCTTATAGCTGCCACAAGACAACTATACTTTTTAAAGTCCTACTGCTCTCGAGATCTTCTAAAATGTATCTATTATGGATTAGTTCATTCAAGGCTAGAATATGGCTTAACCTCTTGGGGTGGCACTCATAACAACAAGCTCAACCCTCTTCTAGTTTCGCAGAAACATATTATTCGTCTTATTTGTAACAAAAAGAGTCGTGATCGTAGTCTGCCTCTCTTCAGAAGTCTTAAAGTCCTTCCTATTAAACATTTGTACTGTTATAAAGTCTTAAAGATATTTTTTGTAAGGTCGGGCTATCAATTAAACAGATTCTCTGCTATCTATAATCTCAGAGTCAACAATTTAAATCTTGCTATTGTACCAAATCACAATCTGCAAATTTTCTTTAACTTCTTTACGGCAACTGCTTCTAGGCTTTTCAACAGCTTACCAAATAATACTAAAATCATAAGAAATAAATCCATATTTTTCAAGAAAGTAAAATCATGGCTCTTAGACAAAAGCTATGAGGATATTTCTAGTTTATTATCCATTATAATTTAAATTATTCTGTTTTACTTTCATAAACCTTATGAAATTTTTCTTTGTTATATACATAAAGCTAATATCAAGCCTAATAATATACCTATATACAAAAAATGTTATAGAATATAGAAATGCTAAGACCCCACTAGATTACAAATTCTTAGTGTTTATTAATTGAAAATTAAATGTAAACATATTGTTTCATTCTGCTTTCGCTTCTAGTTCCCTTTGAACTATAGATTGCAGCTACTTTATTAATTCAATTGTTAGATTTATTATGAATTCTTTATTCTTTTGTATTTCTTTATTTTTACGAATTAATAAAATAATAAAAAAAAAAAAAAAAAAAAAGTCGCCGTTGTTTTGGTGGATCAGGAGTGCGATAGGCATGATATTGTGTTGCGCACCCGTGACAATCGCTTGCAACGGATAAGTGAAATGCATAGGGCCTTTGATAGTCTTTAGTACCCACTGATTTATTCGGATGAGGACGGATATAATTTTGCTGTTTTCCAAGTTAATCCTACTATCGGGGCGTCAAATTACAGTAAAAAAACATCTGCTCTGTAGTTCTATTCATACCACATCCATATACGACGCAACTGTTTTGCTCATTTGCACCGCTTTCGAGGTATTTTGATACAGTTTGTGGTTGATATGCACGCTAAGATCGAAACAGAGCATTTCTTATACATTCGAACAAATCAAAAAAGATTGCGTGCTGAAAATTATATTGATCTACAGGACGTCATGCAGCAAGATGCTAATGTTGAGGAACTGGGGCGGTTGATAAACATGCACGAGCGTACACAAGATGCATTTTTCTATGTAAGGAAGTATGGGCGCTCAGACCTCTTTATAACGTTTACCACTAATCCTAAGTGGGACGAAGTCACCCAAGAGCTTTTCACAGGTCAAGCTTCTTATGATCGACACGATGTCATAGCAAGAGTTTTCCATTTAAAACTCAAGTTAATGATAAATTTGCTGACAAAGGAAAATATGTTCGGTGCGTCCTTATGCTTTATGTATAGTATTGAGTGGCAGAAGTGTGGTTTGCCCCATGCGAACATTCTTCTATGGTTGAAGGAAAAAGTCCGTCCAACGATGTCGATAATATAATTAGTGCGGAATTTCCGGACCCCAACGAAGATCCAATATTACACGCTATCGTAAAGAATCGAATGTTGCATGGTCCATGTGGTACATTTAATACCAACTCTCCCTGAATGCAAGATAACTGCAGAACGAAAAAATATCCGAGAGCGCAGATCCAGCAGACTGTAACAGGAGAGGATGGGTATCCATTATATCGCCGACGTTCTCCTGGCTGTTATATAAGTATATAAGCTCTTCTGAAGCTATGTGTCGAATTTTCCGTTTTCAGATACACGAGAAGTACCCACCGGTCATACATCTTAACGTTCTATTAGAGGGCGGACAACGCATATATTTTGACCCTAAGAGCATCAGAGAGCGGTTAGACAACCCAAGAAACACAACAAGATTTGTCATCTGATTGAGTCCTGTGCAGTTGAGGTATTGTAGTTTGAAATCGCCGAATACGATGATATCATCGAGAGGATCAGATAAATTAATGATCAATTGCTTCGACATCGAGTTGGTAGGATGCAAAAACACATTACGTACAGGGACCTCCAGCGGAGTGTTATCTTAGAATAAGTAGAAACAGCGATTGGAGAAGAGTTTAGGCCATTGTGGATGGCCAGTAGGACACCTCGACAAGAAGAATCATTTTTTGGACGGCTAAGATCGTTGTCAGCTCTGCTCCGTTGAAGGTGTGAGATCCTTTTTGAGTGCACATAGCTACTGAAAGCAGCAAGGTCGTCTGAGACTTTTTGGGGAGACATATTGAAAATCTCATAGAACTTGATATATAAGTTCCTCAGATTTGTAATGTCAGTAGGGAAACCTTGCTGCTGTATGGAGACCATGACGCTTGTTTTAGTTTTTCCCCCATAGCAAACTGAGTCGGAATTGTCATGCAGATACGCTAGAAGGAGACGTATATTCTCGTACTTTCTAAGCCTAGAAAGTGCATCACGACAGTCTGTTGTGTCAAAAGTTTTTTGAGTTATTTTTACTGCGGGTTGCAGAAGGTTGTCAAAAATGGGGAAATGGACGAAGATGTTGAGGGCGAAGTAGCTGTAATTAAAGAGGCATTACACACATTTTCAGATGAGGGATTTATAATATGGGAACTAATGAAATTGGGATATTTAGCTCTGGTTTTGAGATCGAAATTTGGAAAATAATTAGGGAAAATCATGTGTGTTAGGGATTTAATGCCGGGAGTTTGAGTTGGAGGGGTTAAGTCGAAAGAGACACGTTAACTTTGGGGCTTGGTTTGGGTTGAAATAGAGGGAGTTGGAGTGTGGGTAGAGGGCTTAAAATTAGGAAAAAATTTAGTGTTAAAGCTCCGATTGGAGCTGGTTGTGTTGTGGGAAGAGGAGGTGGATCTTGGAATCCATTTACAGATGACTTGTATGGGGATGTAAGCGCGAATCCACCTCAGGTTCCACTAATTCAGACATGATCGATGTATTATAGGGAACATTCTGGTAAGGCTGCGGGAAGTTTGGTGTGTCAACGATTTTGCTGTTTATTGTTGCGGTGTAATGTTCAATATCGCCTACGAGGGACCGAGTTGCAGTAAGTTCATCACCGACATCGCTCACTTTCTCGAAGATAATTTCGAGCATAGGATCAGATTGTTTAGGTGATAGTTGTTTGTGTGACGAGGACTGGAAATGAATGACAATGTCGTCACGTAGGGCGCTTATCCACTCGCATGTTTTTTTGTTGGATATAACCTGCGCAGAAGAGATAGCTTTGATGTTACTTAATATTTTATCCAGGTGGCGTAAGAGAGTTTCTTCATTCCTGGCTCTCCCGGAGTCTAAATCGATTAGGCCAGCAATTTGTTTATCCATGGGCTTTGGTTTGGATTATATTAGATCGATTGAATTCTGCACTCAGTTACGTAACTCTTCAACACTTCACTGCTTTCGATAACCGAAATTTTGTCCGTAATCTTTTTCGCAAATGCGTCTTGGTAGGAGTCATTTGAATCGCTTAGGCATTTTTTGCCAAAAGCACATGCGAAAGTGAAATACTCTTGCACTCATCACAGAGGAAAAGGAGAATTCTTTGATAAGCACCGCATTTCTTTTGTGTAACCCGTCACAGACGCCATGAAAGGCCTTCCCGCAGATGCTCTTGCGAGCTACCCAGTCAGCATTGCTGTCATCGATTATACAATTGGCAACTCCGCAAGACATTTTTAAAATTTGAAATGGATAATGTTGCACTAAACAGTAGGTCAGTGAGGGTATGAATATAGATCGAATTATTGTTTTTATTTTTGTATAGTTTGGTTGTAATTGACTCTAGATAGGGGCTTTGTAGTGAAACCTGCCAGCAGACAAAAAAAATTAATGAATTTGAGCACTGGGGGTTTTTCAGATTTTTTTTTACACGATTACATATTCGTAGAATACGTAAAGGATCTTAAAGACAGTGTTGAGGAGTCCGATGGCTTTATAATTGTCTCAAAACCAGAGGAGGTCCTTTCTTAACATTATGTATATAATATTGGAGTTTTAACGTTAAAGGAGTTCTGGAAAATATCAAAGGCACAATTCTCAACGTTCCGGCCGATATATGTGGAAGAGTGGTGGAAAATTCGCTCCAAAGACTTGATCGCTGCAAACGTGCTGGCGGTAGTCATATGAACGAAATCGAATTTTATACTTAAATCTAACATATGTACTACACATGAAATAAATTCCAACCTGATATCTCAATTATTCTGTGTTTTATTTAAATACAAAATTGTTAGGTCCCCATTGAAAAACCCGATATTACGGACTGATAAAAAAATATTATTGAATACGAAAATATTTGCTTGATTTTTTTAAATCGTTTTATATTTGGAATGGTATTAATGACAGGGCTATGTACCAACGTATGCGTGTACAATGAATTTCCTGTACGCATGCATATGAGAATTGAATAAATGAATTAAAATCTCAATCCTTTGATGAGTAAAAAAAAACTATTTGCATTTTATTATGCGGACACCTCCCTAAGGCGGACACAAATTTGGTCACAGTAGCTGTCCGCCTAAGAGAAGTATCATTCTACCAACACATTGAAAATATTCCTTCTTTTATGTAGAAAATGTCAAGACAAAAACACTGATATCAATATTCCAATAAATTTTACGTTTGCGAGATGGTATCCTTGTTTTCTGACAGACAATCTTTTCCACGTGCTGTTTCATTTTCTATGAGAAGTCACTTTTCAACGTCAAACTCCATGAAAACACGCATAAATGACTCGTTTTTTCGTTTTGCGCACTAGAAGGCTTTGCGGCAATTATTCTTCGATTCGGGAAAATAGAAACGTTTGATTAATACGAGTATACGAAAATTCGTCGTAAAATATTGCAGTTAATCAAAAGTCCAAATCTTTCACATTTATCCTCTGGGAGTAATTTAAATTTATCTCCTTATTACCGTCACTCAAGGACCCGTTTGACTTTAAGACTTTGCTCAGAATTTTATGGCCAAATTCACCCGTATCCAAGAATTTATTACCTCTACCGGATTTCGTCCGAGGGAATGAACATATTCCCATCAATCGTAGCTCTATGATTTTGAGTTCAATTTTATTCAAAGTTTGACTTCATCCCTTGGAATCGTCTAGTTTTTGGTGCCGTTGGGTTTGTAGCGAAAAGTCAATGACCGGAAATGACTAACAACGATTGGAATATTGATTTTGGATTCCGGACGATAGATGCGCACCATTTGATCATGGCACGTGGGCAATATTTTTGCTATGTGCAAATAATCTTGAGAAGGTGTATATATTTATTGGAAATAATTCAAAGAACCTTTTTAACAAAAATAAACCATTCACTTAATCGTAGAAGAAATACCCTCACCTTTCACCACCACCTCTGGATTGGAGGTATAAATACTTAAACTACTACTACTAAATCCTAAACATAAAACTAATAGAGCAGAGGATGAGGAGCATAGGAGATGTAAAGGCAGTCCTGAAGGGATCTTACTTAGCTAAACGATAAAG
The DNA here is from genome assembly GCA_949129095.1 of Volucella bombylans. Lineage (NCBI taxonomy): Eukaryota > Metazoa > Arthropoda > Insecta > Diptera > Syrphidae > Volucella > Volucella bombylans. Next base: position 140,755,722 of record OX422143.1, read on the forward strand.
ATAAATTGAATACCATAGAGGTGACTTCACGTGGCATTCTGAACATGGGCGCATGTCATTCGACGATGATCAAGACAGAAGAGCGGAACAGATCTATGATTTGATGGGTTAACGTTTAATGTGATGATTTGCAATAAAGCAGGAGAATTAGGATGGTAGGTTTGGATCTGGCGTCCAAGTCCAAATAAAGCTATTACAACATCCGTCATCAACATAATGCTGAAGAAACTTCAAAGGTATGCAATTGGAAACCAACTTTTTTGCTTAACCGTACGTTTCATGTTTCTTTCCGTTGTTGCCTTAATCAATGACCAATAATTGTTCTTCATGGGCGAGTTGCATTGACGAATCGAGAACATTGGTTAATATAATGTGCAACTTTAAAAAAGGGCTACACATTTGCCATTTGTATTCACAATGCATTGTAAACAAGATAGATGATTTGAGCTTCATTTTCGAGGACTCTCATGAGTGAAATTGTTTGCATTTCTGAAACTTGGCTGAAACTTGATATGCGCAATAGTTTATTTAAACTAGTAGGGTACAAACTGTATCGTGCTGATAGGAGTAGAAAAGAAGGTGAGGTGCTGCCATTCATATAAAAAATGATTCGAAGACCAAGGTTATTATTCAATACACAGAAGTTGATGATCATGAGTTTATCTCCTTAGAAAAAAATACTTTAAGCAATGATAAACTGCTGATAGGATCTGTTTACATGGCTCCCGATGTAGCGACTCAAAATAAAATTAGAAACGTTCTGCAGGAAATAACCCCCTTATAGGTAAAAATTGTAGTTGCAGGTGACTTAAACCTCGATATTTTGATCAAATATAATCTCCTGCTTTTGCACATCATGATACGATATTTTTAACCGTTAATATGATTGCTGCAGGTTATTCAGATACTTTTGTTACATATCGCAATTTTTCGAAAATAAACACATTCGGTATTCAACGAGTGCCAATTGCTCGATTGGTGCCCTGTTTACTGTACTTCTGACGTCAATGAACAAGTCGTGGAATTGGAAAATAATATACTGTACCTAATAATACGGGGTAAACCGCGTGGCATAGAATGGCTTACCCCAGAAATAAGACAAGCCATTTGCAAACGCAATTTACTTTATAAAAGATAGCAAAGGTATGGATGCGAGAGTATCTTAAAAGGTTTGCAGAGATATGACGGCAAGCCTAGTCCGCAAGTTTAAAAGTACATTTTATCAAAATACGAGTAAGTTCTGCAACATATCGTCTTCTGCTGTATTTTTGAAAAAAATTCGTCAGATAGGTTTGAACACAAATAATTCTCCTTCTTTACACAGTGTTAATTTAGTTGACCTAAATGAAAAATTTGTGAAATCCACACAATCCTTTAACAGCACATTAGGCTCTAGTTTTTCAAGAGTTAGTCAGGGTAGAGTCGATCTTTTAACCTTAAAAGTGTACATATAACGGACGTTGACGAAAATCACTGAAGACGTACGCTGTGGAATAGATGACAACAAAACTGGCTTAGTTGTGCTGCTGAATTTTTTTAAACCACCAAATACTTATTGAAAAACTTACAAATCAATTTTACTTTGAAACTACAGCAGGTAAACTTATAGCTTCATATTTGCAGGGACGTCTGCGGGCTGTTTTTTCTGAGAATAGGCTATCATAGGCTAACTTTGCTATTTCTGTTTTTATAAATGACATTTCAAAAAGTGCTAAAAACTGCTATCATAACATTTATGCTGATGACTTGCAAATTTATAAATTGTTGGACATCTGATGAATCAGAAGCAGTAGTAAGCATAAACGAGGATCTAGACTCATTGCATCAATGGTCCCAACATAACCAACTTGCCCTTAATCCTAAAAAAACTAAAGCTTTGACAATCAGTAGGAACAAAACAGACCAAATCCCCCCAGAACTTTTCCTTAATGGTTTAAAAATAGATTTCTTGTCGAAAATTAAAAAAAACTTAGGCATATATTTTAACAGCAATATGACCTGGCATTACCTGGCAACTGCATGCTTCTTGCCAACTAAGGTTAAGCTCCAGCTTGTCGAGTCATATGTTCTTCCTTCGATTTTATATGGGTGTGAGCTTTTTTGTAAATATGACTATTGCTCTGAAAAAAAAATTGAATGTTGCATACAACAGTTGTGCCAGATACTCGTACATTTTCAACCTTAATCGATATGATCACGTTTCAGCATACGCTCGGAAAATAGCTAGTCTCTCGCTGAATTCGCTTCTAAAATATCGCACTGTTGTAGCACTGCATGGGATCCTCGAGAATAAAGCGCCAAATCATCTATCTTGCATTCTAGATTTGCAAATTCAACCACCTCGCCATAAATATTTAGTTAGTTCTAGACAGTTTTTCGTCTATTCAATTCGCCTATAGAACCAACTTCCGATAGGCATTAAACGTGCTAATATTAAATTAAAAGTGCAAGTGCGTGCCCGACAAACAGCACAAGACTGGTCCACATCATCATAGGGTTCCCAACCCAATACGGGAAGAATAAAAATGTTACGAACCAGCTAATACCAATGGATAGTAACGAATTTCGAATGACACTGACATTTAATTGATGACACCAACACGACCAACTAGCGGAGATCATCGACAACTTTAAAACACACATAACTACCATCCAAGAAGTGCGATGGGATTGTTCAGATGTAAAGAGGATGAAAAACTGTGACATCGACTATACCGGCCGCTACAGACCGGACAGTAATTGAAATATTTATTCTGATGCAGATTTGCGGTCAGTGGAAGACTTAAGGGACGAGTCTTGAGTTTCATGCATGTAACCGAATACTTAACGAAGATTCGCATAAAGGCTAAATTTGCTAACATAAGCCTCATAATGCCCCGAGATGGGGGGCTACCAAAGATGGTATTTAGCAGTTTCTATACAAAATCATTGCTATTACAATTGGAGGTAATGTAACTATAGCCAGAATACGGTTTCCACACTCTGATGTCCAATTGAAGAAAAAGAAAAAAGAGGGCGAGCAACGAAGAACCTCAAAGAAATGGTCCTGAACTTGTCCCTCTCCTCGAAAATCCGAACCAATCTTCCAATGGAAGACAAGTGGCAGATTTGTGAAGACGAAGAAAAAACAAGAGGTGAACAGGGGATAGACTAGGCCTAAAAGCCTCGAAATTCATCGGTAAAACCGAAACCTGACACAGCCCTTCTTCTGCCAACCCAGGGAAAGAAATATTCGGAGGTCCTTGGACCGATGAAGGAGGTAGACGTGGAGAGTCTGGGCGTCCCCATCAAGGCAGTGCTAGAGACGAGGGTGAGTGGAGTTCTTTTGGAACTTCATTGGACCACACAGGATAGTCACAATAAGTTCACCGCAGCCGTCACTAAAGCAGTTTAGGGCGTTGGTAGAGTTAGCTTATTGACCCCATGCCGTACCTGAGAGATCCAAGACATCTCGATACCACGGCGATATTGGAAGAGGGGAAAATAGCAGTAGGGAGCTGCGTCTTAGAAGGAACATCTTCAGAAGTCGTCGTCAGACTGTCCGTCGCCACAGTTAGGTGGAACCGGGTCGCCTGGGTGGGTGCTCAGCCGTCCACCGCCTAGTCCCTCTTCATAAGAAGGATAACTTCAGAATAGGTTGGGTGAATTGTAGGATTCGACCCTGAGCAAGAGCGGAGCGCAACTATAGGTACCTGGGGTTCGCCCAGGTAGAGCGTGCAGGATACAGGGTCTGGAGCGTGCTGGAGGTGTGGACAAAGAGGTGATGCTACTAGTACCTGTTTCAAAATGGAAGTAAGCTGCTACCTCTGTAAAGACACTGCCACGAGATTAGGCGCCCTGCACGTTTCGAGATTAATTAAGTGCATGGCGCTGCATTCGCCTGTAGGATCATTCCGCCGTAATGGGGCTGATCCCACCGGGAAATCTTAGGACCTCCAGGCTTGACAAGACTTGCTGGATCAATTTTCCCGTGATAGAGGGGTGGATCTGCTCATATTAAGCGAGCAGCACTGTATCTTATCGGAAAATTGCTGGTACAGCGATGGTACGGTCACTGCGGCCTTTGTGGTCTGCAAAACTGGAAAACTCTACATTTCCGACACCGGAGCTGGAGCCGGTGGGGATCAGAACTGGCGGCAGATAAGTGGCACAAATCCCACTGAAATTTTGATGACGTTGCACTTAACACTCTGGTTTTATGAACATGTCATCTGATGCCGTGACATCAGATGCTGCAGAAAAAATTCCAAATCGACTTTCTCTCTGCCCTAGAATGGTTTCGGGTAGAATCTGAGATAGAAAAAAATTTAGTCGGGTCTTCATGGATGGCTCCAACACTGATTTAGGATGCGACACTGGTGTCTGTCTGGAGGACGACAATGTTAGATTTCACTCCTCGGCAAGAAAACGTGACGGTTGTTTTCCAAGTGGAGATATTCGGAATTAACTTTTTCTTCATATTTGTATATATTCCCTGAAAATTTCAAATCGATCCGGTAAGTACTTTTCGAGATATGGGCATATTTGTAACGACATCTCAGACTGTTAAAAAAGTAGACGGAGCACAAATCGGAGTAGCAACTGCTCTTTTCTTTCTTTGTGTTCCCAGGTATTCCAGGTATTTCCTTATGAGTAGTCCATTTTATTCCTGATGAATAACTCGAGTTATTTCTTGGACGAAGCAAGTGAACATCATTTCAAACAATTCAGTCGTGCGTTCAGTTTTAACTTTCTGTTCTCAGTCTTGCGTTTTTAATTCAATTAAATTGACTGATGATGTATGTTACATATCTGAGAGCTACAATCAGTTGATGTGGCTCAAAAATTGTTGAAGTAGCAGCTTACATCGCTGCCGGGATCTTCAATTAAGGTACAACTTCAATTTCAAATTACATGAATGCAAAGGAAATATCAGTTTTGCCCAATGCCCATGCCTATATAGAGAAAGAGGATCCAGAGCGCAACATGATCTTTGACTTGAGAACGCATGGGAGTACGCGAGAGGGAAGTAGGCAACATCATCTTGAGGCACTAAAAGATTCTGATGCTACGGAGGGTCCATTTCATGGCCCTGGAATAGACGTCTCCATGTAAGTAAAAGGAACAAATTATCTATGTCTAAACGTTTTTCTCAAAACTATGTTTTCGAAGCCGGTGATCAAGATTTCTAAAAAACGGATCAACCGATTAGTCTGAAATGTTAACACAACCTTCTCAGATATATTCCATTTTTTTACAATAGAAATCAAATTTTCGATTATTCCTTCGATCAATACCTAGTTTCATCTATCCACTAAAAGAATCCTTCGGTTTTTTGATTTCACCGCCGAACACCTTTTTTTTGGAGGACCTACAGGACAGGCAATCTCCTGAGCACATCGGATCGATATTTTTAAAAATGTTAGATGTTGCTATTAAATGCACCTATACGAGTATTTACTTCTTGTTTTTGCAAAATAAAATACCTTTTCAGAAAATATTCATAAAAAAACGTATTTTTTCGTCCTTGCAACTACGTTTGCTGGGCATAAGTGATATAACATCCTGCGATGCTTACTATAAATTAATGATGAGAACGCGGAGCACTACCTGGCCTACACCCTCATCAGGCTGTTGGTACTCGGCGTTCACATGGAGGGTGCTTTATCACTGAAGCGAAATACAATGGATCAGCTCTTTATTGACTGTGTAGCTGTCTTACAAATATTAGTTGCGAAGTTCAACTTCTTCTTTTGATTGCCACTTGTTTATAGACTGTGGGGCAACCTTTTCCAGTTGATATCAGATGTTATAGGATAAAGGATGAGGCTATTATGCTTCCGTTATGAGTTTTTTTTTGTATGACAATGACTTTTCGCTTAAATGATAGAGTACAAGCACACCCATCATCGCCGCATAATAGCTTCAGCCTAAATGAACGTAAACTAGAGATTTATAGAAGAAGTGCCTCATAGTGTCGCCATCACTCTTTCAGTAATCATTTCAGTGGTTTATTGAGGATTACGCCCTCCACAGAAATTCAATTATCATTGCAATACTCGTATAATGACATGTGATAGTCATAAATACAACTGAGAACATTATCCACACAGATGACAAATAATTATTTTAACCCAACAACTATCTCAAATCATAAAGACTCATATTACAGATCTCAATCTGGCCCTTTAAAGGAGGCATATCCACTGTACACAACCGGAAATATCCTGGTTTTTTTCCTTTTCAGATTTTCCTCCCGTCGTTGGTAGTTGGAAGTCGTATTTTTCATTGTCCGCATGAGATGATTTCATGCGATAGTTGCGGAAGATATAGTAGTGAAATTATTTTCTCGAGGACGATATTTATCCAAAAAATATGACCAAGAAGGGCAAACTGTCTTCGGTGAATACGAAAGCGTTGTTGAGAACATTTTTCGGATGAAAAGAGAGAGATTTCAAGAAAAAGTTAATTTCCTGCTTCATTGTCAAGGAGGAATGAGAACATTCGTGCGTCGGACTTCTATTATGGATAACTGGCTCGGGAGTTTAAAGAGATAGGATCGTTGTTGTACTAGATTTTTGGAAAATGAAATTATTTTGTGGGTGGGGGTATATTTTTGCACTGGCTTTAAAGATTTTTTTTTTGGTAAATTTATGTGGATTAGTGGTAGATCTATTTTACTTTATTACTTAGATCTACTTAGTCTATAGCATCAAAGTTGAGTTTCCTGAAGTAAGAGTCCTATAGTTTGACTAGTTGACTAAAGCTTGTATTTTATGTTATAATTGTCATCTCCAAAGCACATCTCTTATGAAGCTGTTTTGTACTGGGAATCAAATTGTATGGCACTGCACTGAAGAACAACAAATTCCTAAGTAAAGTCGCCTTATAGTACAGGGGCGCAAAATTAATCATCCAATTTTGTTTTGGAATTACTTTTTTTATTAAATAAAAAAAAAATGATTTTGAGTGATGGAGATTTTTATTTTGAGCTTTACAATTGCTTCTGTTAAGTGGAAAAGATGATATCCACCAAGTGGCTGCCGCCAGTGTTGATATACATTTGTGCCCGTTTTATCTCATTTACCATGACTTTTCGCAAGATTTTCGGTAATTCCTGTCGAATATTCTACCAAAGGGCTTCGATTGCCTGAGGCTAGTTGGCATAAACCCGCGACTTCAAGTAGCCCCAAAGAAAGAAGTCTGGGATGGTTAAATCGGAGGATCTTCCTGGCCATTCAAAATCGCCAAAACGGAGATTATCGACATGGAAACGCTTCCCTCACAATATCCATTGTCTCTCATGCTGTGTGTGCGGTTGCACCGTCTTGTTGAAACCACGTATTCACCAAATCCCGCTCATCCAAATCCGGCAGTAAGAAGTTATTTATCATGACCCTGTAGCATTCGCCAGTATCAGTGACCGTATTACCGATGGCATCCTCAAAAAAATACCGCCCAATCACTCCTCCCGCGTGAATACCGCACCACATAGTTGCTGTAATGGCTCTTCGTGTATCATACGCGGATTTTCAGTGCACCAGAAACGAAGATTTTGCTTATTGACATAACCGCTTGAGCTCAAATGCGCCTCGTCGCTCATGATGATTTTCAACACAAAATCGTCCTATTCGTTGTCGAGATTGAGAATGGCTTTACAGTAATTCACAGGCGACTGACAGTCAGGAGGCATTAATTGATGCACTCTTTGCACTTTGTACCGCAACATGTGTAAGTCTTTCACTAAAATTCGCTGATGGGTCCATCCGGTTGATGTTTCTTCGTTCTCAGCGACATCAGCAGCCACAGCCGCGATATTCTAGGCCGAACGACCAGTCCGGTGGTGGCCACGCTCTGCATGGTCTCCTGTGGTTGCACTCTGTTCGAGTCGAGGAGCTAAGCGCCGGAATGTTTGCCCAGTTGGCGCGACACGATTAGGAAATCGACGTCGTAATTCACGCTGCGATAACACCACCGGCCGATTATTGTTCAAAACCATCGACACAATTATTCACAAATGTCAAATATAGTTGACGTACGACGCCATTTGTAAAAATTATACCATCTTCCGATAGGGTGAGATTTTGCGCTACTTGTTATAAGTTAGTTCGATAAATAAGAAGCTCATTCATGCTGTACGTCGGATTGCGAGTAGCTCTCATTCCAATATTTATTCTTACCTTATGCTTCCCAAAAAAATTTCCACACTCCTCGTTAGGTCCAGTTTCGCTGCAGTGCCTCCCCTATAGCAAAAATCTATTTTACTGTTCGTTGTTCAATAGTCCAGAGAGTATGTTCTTTTATCTTCTATGGTAAAATCCGTATAGATAAAAGGAGAACATGAAGAACTTTGCCTTGAAAGAAAGCAACTTTGTTCACAGTATCAGTCATATGACTAAGAGAAAAACCCGAAAGTATGGTCATATCTTTGTCGAAGTTTGATTTCATTTGTTATCAAAGGTGTCGATGGTGCCATTTCCGACCTACGCTTTCATTGTCAGTCCGTACAGGTAAAGATTGGAAAATATACTAAAATAAATATGTCTCCTTATTACTCATCTACATATATAAACGCTTCTAAAGGCTATCCTAAACTTAAGCACAGATGATGGCAATCGGAAAAGCCTGTGCAGATCAGATTTTGATATAAATACGTTTGTCATGTCTTTTTTTTTACAATAAATTACGCTTCAAGATCACATCTCTCAATAAGTGAGGTAACTTTAACTTCCAGTGAAGTATGCTCCTCGATTTATATCCAGACGTCTGCTGATAGCTACCAAATGTTCCGAGTGTTACGAAGGCATTTTGACAGATCTCCAATTCGTGGATCGTGGAAGTGGCCACGGTTACGATGACAATATCACACCCAAAGCCTATTATCTTCACGTTTGGGGTCTTGGTCGCTTCCCCTCTTATTGCGTTTCAAATAAAATATCCAAATCAATTTTTTTTTTACCCTTCGTCCTTTATTATTAAGTTTTGCTTCGCTGGAGTTCCTTAACTTTGGCCATATAAACGAATACCATGGAAGAGGATTGGATTGGACGAGCTGTTTCGATAAAATGCGACGACAAGCTGGGTGTCTTCCAGGGCATAATAAAAGCCATCAGTGTGGACCATATTACTATAATTCATGCGTTCTGCAATGGGGTCCCATTACGGAAACAAGATGCCGAGGTAACCTTAAGGGCCCAAGATATATTTGATATCAATTTAATACCATCGTACAATGGCCAAAGTACTGTAATGCCAACTGTGATCCAATAAGCCAACGCCAGTAAAACAGCCAAATTTCGCTAGTGCATCGACTGCTTTCGAGAGCAATACACGTCCGAATGGAATAATTGCTGGAAGAGAGGCTACTTCGGCTCTGACCAATAAAATCTCAAATATGAAAATAACCAAAAGACACAGAAGAACACCAATCCCCAAACCCCCCACCGTTATCCTGAGTAACAGCAATGGAAATGGCTTTATGACAACTATAATTGCTTCCACATCATCGGCTGCCAATGGCAACAAATCACCGCCAACAGCTAATAACGTAGCGCAATTCTTCGGCAATTTAATACCAAGTAGAAGTACGAATGGGATCTTTATTTGTATCGACTTCCGAAAGTTTTGGTAGCAGCAGTAAACCCATAGATATTGTGAATACAATTTCTGTGAACGCAAATCAAAGCAATTCCTTTAATGGAAACGGTGTCAATAGTAATGGCAAGCTATGCAGCAATCGGGTTAGTTTAAATAAGCAACGAAAGAAATGCCATCGTGAGGGAAGTCTTAAGCAGAATCAAACTTTTGGGACATCTGTTGATGATCGAAGTTTAAATGAGGATTTTGATTTCGAAGGAAACCTAGCACTATTCGATAATCAGGACTTATGGGACGTTATTGAAGCTGAACAGAAGCCAGATCTGATTCGGCAGGCGGTTACAGTGCGGGGTAAAAAGTACCACCATGATGAGAATATATTAGAAGGAGCTTCACTTCAATTGCGCCAGATTCAATGGCTCAACAGATCTTGTTGCAGATGAGGGTTTTATTATACCGACCCTACTAAGTTACGTTCGTTCAAAAATTGAGCAAACAACTAAAGCTTGTGGTTTGTCCATTCAGAGGCAGAATGATACACTGATTTGACAATACTTCTGCTTCAATGGCCAACAACTGGGCATCGGGTTAGACGCTATCAATAGGCAACATTACAGATGTTTGCATAGAAACAGTTGCAGATGTCCGGTTCGAGAGCTGTTACTGTACTGTACAGCTTGATGAGTAAAAACTTCTTCCCTGGAATTTACGTCTACACGTGTTAGAGTGTAAGCGATATTACGCTACCCAAGGCATCTCTTACACATACGGGAAAGTTCTTACAGGTTGTCGCATTCTATAACGCAGGCTCTGCCACTTTTTGCCGTTGGTTTGCTTTAAGGGCCACAAGAATGGGATTCAGCGAAATAGTATTTATCCTCACAGCGAAATACGCTGACAAATTTATTCGAAGTTGTCAATACTCCCGAAGTATGGTCGCCAATTAATTGAGTTAAAGCTATGAGCAATGTAATGCCAATATTTTTGGTATTGACAGCGTCTTGAATACTTCCAAAAAGAAGAGTGTCTTCATCATATTTTATAGAAAATCGCTTGTCATACATTTGTACGTTTTAAATATCCTGTTTCATCCAGTCCATTAAGCGGTAGTAGAGCACGAATTTGGCAATATAATGAGTCACCCACTAACATGTTAGCATTCAGAATATTGACGTCCCATCGATTAGGGTTGAGAATTGCGGCCCTCACGATATTTGCTAACGACATAGCACTACATTGTATACCGCCATAACCCGAAGTCAAAATGTTGTGGTCACCTCGATGCCATGAAGCCCGAATAATTCTAGCAATGTCATTAATTGGAATGAACGCATTTGCAATTTCAATTCTTTTAGGTTTTCCGTCTTCAGATAAATCGGGCGCATTAAGTCGTATCAAGTCCTGTTCACTAATTTGGGCATTTTCGACAATACGTACATCTCTGTAAAGCGGGTTATTTCTAATTAACCATCTTAAAGCACTATCGACTTTTTCGCGGGATATTGTGAATTCTCTCGTGATGTTTAAATCTTCCAATCTTTCTGTCACTTCAACAATACCTACCTGGCTGGAAGATCGCGGAAGCATATTAGGTATTCTTTCTCTTTGGGCAAGCAAAACAGCTTGTCCCCGGAAACCGTACTGCCCATAAAGCCCAGTAAATTTTACGTAAATAAACGGGATGATTCTGCACAGTAAACGTTACTCAGCCTGCGTCAGCGCTTGAATCATGTCTGGTATAGAACCTGGATCCAGATTATTCCAGAAAGCTTTTGGTGGTGCTATTGATTTATTACTGGTAACATGTGTTTGGTAGCGGGAACATAAAAGTAAAGTTGTTTTCGAAGACAACTCTACAGGTAGATATCTTAATGCAACAGTGTTGTAGGATAGCAATGTGTTAATACTATTTTCGAACGCTTGTAGATGATTTTCAGCTCTGTGTTGCTGGGTAGGCTCACGTTGCCCTATTAACCTGGCCTTATGTTGCTCAGGTGTTTCCGATGCTAACCGTTCTCTTCGTTTCTGTCGTCGACTATGGGTCTCACTTTTACTCTCTTTTGCACGTTTTGCTCTATACTCTTCTTTCGCCTTTTCAAGCCTTCTTTTTCGTTGTGTTGCCGTTTCTGTTTTATTATTATTTGTTTCCATGTTGTTCCCACGAGTAATGGACATTATAACGGTGTTTCGATTAGATGCCTTGATTTTAATTTTAATGTAAATATGGAGGCAGTCACCCTTATTACGCCAATTCTTCCATTGAACTGAACTGAATTCCAGGTTACCCCAGATAGCTATATACTCGTACATAGCTAACTTCTTTAATGGTTTGAAGTCGATTTTTCAGGGTGATTTCGCAATCAGTTTTTCAACATTGCCATCGGTTCGGGCCGTGGAAGGACGAACAAAGTGAGGTTTGTCATAAATTTAAACGGGAAATTTTTTTCAACACTTAACTTTTTTCAATAGTATAATCGTTTTAGGTTGTTGAAAACAACATTTCGAGCATTTCTGTGCCAGTTGTTCAGAGCAAGAAACAAAACTTTACAACCGTGCTCTCTTCAGGAGAAAGAGCCATTTCAAACATGACGAGCACACAGAACAACTGCCGCTGAAAAATTTACACAAGCCGAATGGAGCAGCACAACACCATTTACAAAACGGAAAAAAATATTCCTTCAGTGTCACCAAACAGTTTCTTGGTAACATAGTCATCCTCAAGACAATCAAATGTCTTCTGTTAGAGGGATCTGCCTCTTGAGAGTCTTCCTCTCTCGAGTTAAAAACAAATCTTAATGCTCAAATATCCTACCACCTCAATGATAAAATTTGTTAATTTGCTGTACATTGAAAAGTAAGGCTTGCTGGACCATGGACCTCTAATTAACTCTCAACTTCGATAGTTAGAAGGAGCCTATACTCCCCTTCAGCATTACGGTTTGGCTTGAAAACTCTACCAAGCAGTTTTGGAGTAGTTTATACCAAACAATTTGTAACTACGGAGCCTTCGATTACAGTGACACTTTCTTGCCATTAAGTGAATAACACCCATGCAAAGAAATTCCGTTTAAGTATTAAATAAGATACTCGTATTAGTGTGCCAAGATTCGAGGTTTATATCCTCAATTCGTCATCGTTCAGCAGTCCAAGTTATATTGCTGTGATTTGAAGGAGAACAGTAGTGGTAGTAGTTGCTATCAAAATTTTAAGTATCTTGCATTCGTAATAAAACTTTCCACTATGTGGTGAATAGCTCGTCCCACAGTCGTCTTAAGAGCAATCGTGAAATAAACATAAACAAATTGGATGTCAGTAAACTTTCAGCATTATCATGGGTATATATATACCAGGAGCAATTTTATAAGCTCCGTAACAACAGTAGTTGTTAACCTAAATAGCTTGCTCTTGCAAGCCAAAAACCAGATTGCCCCTCGAGAATAATCCTTTTCAAGTCACAATTAAAAGACCACCATTTCTCTGGAAAGCAATTTTCCATCTATTGTAAATCATTTAAGTGGAACCCTATTCGAAAAGTCATTCTTGCAAGTTTGCCTTAGCATTTGCTGCCAAGACCAGTAGTCGCCTTAATGTCCGCACTTACTGCCAATAAACTTTCACAATAAACAATGTTTTTCAGTTTACGATGTTGCGGGACCTCTGCCAACAACTTTTGTGCTCTTGTGGTTTTGAAGTTATTTTTGTTATGTACTTCTGATGGTGCTATACTCAGAGAATTAGGTCATTTGGAAAATGTAAGTTTAACAATGGCAATTGCAGAAGGAGATACTTTTTTGTTGTTCTTGGAATATGCAAAATTTACTTTGGAACGTGGAGACTAAATATTTTGGCTAGGGATGGGTATACGAGTATATAGTACAATGATGTAGGGGAGAGTTGCAACTAATGTGGTGCGAAAGTAAAGTTTGTGGTTTAACCAGGAATCGGTTGTCTATAAAGATATGTTTCATAGTTTTTTTTTACCATGAAGTTTAACACCATAGTCCTTTGTGAAAAAAAGCCAAATATCAGACTTATTTTCCATATAATGACCGGTATAAAACAGTGGCCAGATTTAAGTCAGAACGGTGTTTTTGAGAAAAAAAAAAAAGGAAAGGAACGACAAGAAAACTTTAAAATCAAACAAAACACATAGGAATCTTGGTAACGGCCGTTGTATTAGCTTTCCTGGAGAGATAATTTTATGTCATTCATGCTAAAATATGATTTCGAGTTTATGGGCCTCTGGGATTTCTCAAAAGAAACGACATATTTCAGTCTATTTTCAACTAATTTTTCAAGCAGCTAGGTCCCTATATCGACGCAGAATAGTGACTTTACACATCTCTACAGTTATGACAACATATTAACTGTAACGTTCTGGCCAGCATAAATGTTGAAGAAATATGGACTAATGATCATACCAGCCCATAATGCTGACCAAGCAGTGATCTTGTATGGACGTTACAGCGTCTTAATAACGGCTTCCATATTTTTTTTTAACTCCGCAGCAATCTTGTTAATTGACGAGGCCATTCACCCAAAATTGAGCATCATCGCTCATAATGGTCCAACGGCATCAATTCTCGCACGAACTGAATCTTATAACCACGTTAATAAAGATCTTTCGCAAAATGTTTGTTCCATAAAGTGGATGGACACGCGTCTAATTCCAGTGCACTATGGCAAATCGATTCATTCGAGTCCTTCTCAATACCACGCTGCACAAAAGTGTTCTTCCTCGCTGGCAAAACCATTGCGTAAGCTTTTTCATCAATCCTACCCTTTAGGAATCTTCCCGAGCAGATGGAAAACAGCATTTGTCCAGCCCGTCCCTAAAAAAGGCGAATCATCTTCTCTCTCCCATTGCACTTACGTCCCTTCTTTCCAAGGTCATGGAAACGATGATAAATCGTCAGCTCATGAAATATCTCGAAACACGAAAACTTTTCAATGACCGGCAATATGGTTTTCGTAGCAACAGGTCCACTGGTGATTTGATGGCATGTCTTACCGAAAAGTGGAACCAAAGCGTACATCAATCTGGCGAAAGCAAGACACTTGCACTTGATATTTCTAAGGCATCTGACAGAATTTGGCATCAGGTTCTTTTGCCGAGAATGCGTGCATTTGGGATTGACGACTCTCTTCGTCAATGGATTAGAAATGATCTTTCGGAACGATCAATTCAAGTTGTCTTGGATGGTTTCAAGTCTGATATTCAAAAAATAAATGCTGGTGTGCCCCAGGGCTCTGTTCTGTCTTCGAAACTCTTTTTAATTTTCATTAATGATCTCTTGTCTGCTAATTCTAATCCAATATATTCCTTTGCTGATGACAATACTCTCTGCCTTTCATATTCGTTTCCAGACTCACGGCGCTGCTCTTCGGCTGTAGAACGAGAACGGCAGCGTATGCTAAGCTCATTAAATTCCGATATCAACAGCATAACCAATTGGGGAACTATCAACAGAGTGGAATTTAATGCTTCCAAAACACAATGCTGTCTGCTGTCTTTGAAGCGAAATTTAAACACCCAGCCATTATCTATGAATGGCACTTGCATCGTCGAAACCGAAAAACGTTGGAATGACCACATATTTGATATCGCCAAAAATGCTGTGAAATGTCGAGGTTTCCTCAAGCGATGTAAGAAATATGTTACCCTCTCTGATCTGGCCTCAATATTCAAGGCATTCATCCGCCCAAAATTGGAGTACAATGCCCACATCTGGCCAGGTGCTCCTAAAACATCTCTGCGCCTGCTCGATAGGATTCAAAACCGTGCGATAAAACTTATTGATGATACTAATACCAGTCAATCAATTGACACCCTCGAACACCGAGGTAATGTCTCCTGTCTCACTTTGTTTTATCACTATTTCCACCACCAGTGCTCCACTGAAATCACCAGTAGCATTCCGCCCATTCAAACTTTCAACCGTAACACCCGTCTCGCTATGAATGCTCATCAGTATACCCTCAAGCCCATTTTCGGACGTACTCTAAAATATCGTGATTCGTTCCTAAGCCGTACAACTCGCTTATGGAATGCCCTGCCCATCTCTGTATTTCCTGGTCGTTATAACTTGCAAACATTTAAAAGCAATGTACATCGGTACCTCTCTTTTCTTCCTCCCTAAATTTCCTTTGACCGCGCTGTGAACACTCACCTTAAGGGTACACAAACCCCTTGAGCGCGAGCTCATTATAAAAAAAAAAAAATAAAAAAAACAACTCCACTGTACAACATCTCTGTCGACGCATTTTATCAATAAAAATTTGCGCAGAGCGAAAACGATGCATGGTTACTCCAACTATTTGCAGATGGACTGAACGAACTGAACCACGACTGTCGGATTACATTACAAGAATTTGCAAGTGTTGTTCTGGTGTGAGAGTTTGTCAATTAATTTGTTAAATTGGATTTCGGCGGAAGAAGCTTTTGTCAAAAAAACTCAGAATATGAACCCAATGATAATGATGCTGTTTAAAACGTGTTGATTATTTAGCCCCAACTTTCCCCCCATTTTAATAGCACCCTCTTTTGAGCAGGAATCGCTGCCAGTTTACTTATAGGTCACATTTTCATATTGAGGACTCTAATTCGACCATCGGGACCTCTGAAAGTGGTATGAAATTAGACCTCTATTATGCGCGTAAATTATAAAAAAAAAATAGTCCAATATTAAATCGCATGAAATAATCTTTCAAAGGAATTTTATGAGTTATCATCGGGTTAATTTCTTTGTATTGTATTTAAAAACTCTGAACCTCCGAAAAAAACAGAGCTTTTCATAGGTCGCATTTCTTAAAAAAATAATGTTGTAGAAACACGTGCTTATAAGATTTTGATTTCAAATATAATTCTTACCATTTATTCTGAAATTTGACATCATTCAATTGCCCTCCAAAGTCGCGTGCGCGCGGCCGTGCCTTGGCATGCTGCATACACGATTTATAACAAATTTCCGATACCTTGCATATAAATTTAACAATACAATTTAATTAGAAGAAATAACTTTACAAACAATGTATTTTAATAAATAAATTAAAGAAAAACCAACATACAAGTATACGTAGTTCAAAACTACTATTTTGTGCAAGGAAATCATACTCTCTTTGGGATGAGACCCTTTATCCTTCGTCGGATGAAGAGTATCAAACCAAAAGAAAAGGCAAAAGACTCCAGCTGTTAAGAGGCTGTCAGGGTTAGAGGAATGGTTTTTTTTTTTGGTCCTTCATAATCAACCCAACAGAGGAAAATCGAACTAAATGAATTAAACGAACCAGGAATGACTGCAATGTTTTTCTTAAGAGTCTGAAATTTCAATACGACCAAAAGCTGAGGCAAAACATACTATATAGTAACGATTAAGATAGTTGGTCTTAATCGTGTTATTAAATAAAAGAACAGAAGAGAGTTAATTCCAAATTATATTGTGCTTTATTCCCTTATAAAAAATACATTTATCTTAGAATGTAGTCCGAAGCACGCGCGAGATCGAACAGAAGTCACGCTTAATAACGCTAAAACAAGCAGACAAACAACCAGCGGTAAATTGCGCGCGCTTTTCTTAAGCGTGGCTTGGTTGCTAACCGATGCTCTAAATTATAGGAAAGCTGCGCTCCAACTTTATCTTCGCAGAAGATGAAGGTGGAGAGCAACTTGTTTTCGAAAAGCACCCACACTTGGTTGTTTGTCTAGAACATTAAGTTAAGTGTGGCTCAAAAGCTTTTACTTCCGCATTAAAGGGAGGTTGTGGGAGCACACTCCAACATATAACACCTCCCCACCAACAGTTTTTTTGGTCTCCAAAAAAAATTATTTATAGCTATAACTTCACTTCTGTTTTACATCACTTTGTTTTTGCTTTTACAAATTGTTCATATTTGTACAAGTTAATTGACAGCTTACAAAATTTGTTTGGTTTGTTTATAATTAGCTCTTATTGTTTACAATTGCTCTTTATCACTTATTTCTAATAACTCTTTTCATTAATATTTGAATAAAGAACTATTATTTCAATATTTTAATACATTTAAATTATCTCATCTATGGGTTACAATCAATTATCAGTATTTTTACTCGCTATTTGTTCTCTATTTTGTTTATTTCTTAGTATTAGTATTATTATTATTATTGTTTTTTTTTTTTTTTTTTTTTTAAATAGGGTTTATCTATTTGAATGAACATCTAATCTACTCGTAATTTCTTTGAGCGTAATCAATTTCCATAAATAATTCAATGTGCATTGATATTTTATTCACAAGAAAAAAAATAAAAAAAATTCCAATAAACGAATATAACAATGTTCGGTAATTCCTACACTACTTCCTTGGACGCAACAATTACCCCTTCCAACGAGCCACAGTTGAACGCACTTTTTCTAATATACAAACTAACGAGCAACGAGCTAACTGAATTCTTTCTTCCAATAATTGGGGTTGATTGTTTTTACTGAAGTGACAGACGAGTTCCCTGTTACTACGATTTAAAAATATTTTCAATAACTGTTGACAGAAATCAAAAAAAAATAGCATACTCAAGCAACAAAAATCAAACGACAGTAACGTCGGAATTATAAATGATAAACGGAAGATTAGATAGAAAAAAACTAAATATACCACAGGATTCTAACAAGGAGATGGGGGAAAAAAAAGACACGGTAAAAATTTAACAATTTATGAAATTTAAGTGTTTTGAAATTTATATCTTCGTTTTAACTGCTTCCTATAGTATTTAGTGTTCCGTTTTGTGGATGTGTCTGTTACATAGTTCCCTTGGGCTAAAAAGTTATTAAGTTTTTTGTATTTTGGCTTACTTTTAATAACCGTTCTGTTTTTGACAATATCCGGACATAAATCAAGGTCAGTAGCCATGTTTTTATTTATATTTCCTATTGCTCTTTCTTTCTGTTCTTTGAATGTTTTATAATAATTTCCGATCTCTTCCCTGGAAAAGTTTTTACAAAGGAAATCGATTGGCCTAAGCTTTGTCGTAGAATGTATAGTATTATTATAAATAGTGATAATTTTGAAAATTCTATCGGTTAAGTCTGCTTTGTCTTTAGAAGCATTTAATAACCGTAAGTGCTCATTTAGAGTTCCATGTAACCTTTCGATATCCGCATTACCAGTTTTGATCGATGCTGTTGTCCTATGAAAATCTATCTTATTCTCTTTTAAAAATTGTTCAACTGCGCAATGCAAGATGCAAGTCTCACCGTCTGCTATTATTTTATTCGGTTTGCCTAAGAATTGTACGCGTTCTTTAATCGCACCTAAGATTGCAATCCAATTCCTATCCTCTAGGGGATGAAGTGTGGCATACTTAGAAAATTTGTCGATGGTACTGAAATACATTTTCCCTCGTTCTGGAAACCAAATATCGACGTGAACAACGTCATTAAAGCATTTTGGTGTTTCTGTAACTTGCATCGGTATGTGCAGAGGCTGCCGATCATGTTTAGTTACATTGCAGATATCGCAATTGTTAATAAATTTTTGTATTTCAATTTCCATTTTTGGATAATAGAACATCTTTCTTAGCTCAAAGAACACTTCATTGACTCGATGGTTTTTACTTAAGTGTTCATTTTTGATAATAGTAAGAAGTTCATTTTTGTCAGTTATGTCTTTTAGCCGAATAGTGGAATGCAGTACTTTTAGCTTTGTATTGATTGCAAAGTATTTCACAAACAGTGTTTGAAATTCTAGAAATAAGGACAAATCGTCGCAATAAATGCAAAACAGCCCTTTATTAGTAAAAATACGTTTCATAATGTCCAAAAGAACTGATTTGCCTTCTTCGATTTGAATGAAATTTTGAATTTTTTTATGAATTATTTTAAAAGTGATTTTTTCTTGGGTGCCATAAAACAAATACACCTGATTTTTAAAAACGTTAATTGGCTTTTCGGTTATGAATATGTGAAACGATTCGTCTTCCATTGCGCTGTGGATAGTTGCATCCATAGAGACAATATCATTATTGTCATTTTGCGCAACTGGACTCGTAATTGCTATATTTCCATTATCATTGCTTCTGTTGAACTCTACTTCGTTGTTGAAAATTTCCGCAAAATTAACATCTTTGTCAGATCCTGCAGAACATTCAACAATTTTTTTTTTCTAAATTATTCTCCAAATCAACTTCTTCGTTGTGAGTAATAACCCTGAATTTGTTTGATATAGCGACTCAGTCCGTCCGCAACGCAATTTTCCTTCCCATTAAGATACTATTAATACGACTAAGGAGATCATTTATCTTATTATAATAATCTTCTACTGTCGTTTGAATTCTTGCTGATCGGATGCTATCAATTAGTGCATGAGAAGATGATTTTTCTCCGAAATTTGTTTTTAAAATATTTTTTATCCCTTGCCAAGTACTTAACCTACCGTGTTTTTGAAGCTCTACTTTTGCCCTACCTACAATTCTATCTTTTATGTAGCCCGTTAGAATGGGTCTTGCTGCTTCCTCAAAGCCATCAATTGTGGTGTCAATAGCATCGACCCTGTCCAAAAAATCGATAAGTACGTTGCTACTACCATCAAATTGTGGAATCTTCGTAATTAAATCTAAGATTATCTTAAATCTATCTGCTGGATTAAGAGTCTCCATACTAATTAATTTAAACTATTTTTTTTATTATTTTTTTTTTTTTATTTGAACTTACAAGGAGCAGGAATGGCCTTTGTTGAAATTGAGAGGTTGATTAGCTGGACATCATGGTTTCTTGCTTCATAGTATGTCTCCATAGGTTGTCTGCGATTCTTTAAAGGTGCTTGATGTTTTTTGAACGGAAAAAAGTTGTAGTTTTGTCTTTATGTATTTCCACGTGTTTTTTTTTTTCACTTGGTGTTGTATTTCCATTTTTTTTTTTTTCACTTGGTGGTGTATTTCCACTTTTTTTTTTTTTTTTGTTTTTTTTTCGTAAGCGGGGGAACGTTTTTTCAATTGGTGGTGGTTATTTTTCTGGAAAAAGTTGTAGTTTTGTCTCTATGTATTTCCACGTGTTTTTTTTCACTTGGTGGTGTATTTCCACTTTTTTTTTTTTTCCACAACCACACACCGCGTTTCGACTGCGCCAGTAACGATTAAGATAGTTGGTCTTAATCGTGTTATTAAATAAAAGAACAGAAGAGAGTTAATTCCAAATTATATTGTGCTTTATTCCCTTATAAAAAATACATTTATCTTAGAATGTAGTCCGAAGCACGCGCGAGATCGAACAGAAGTCACGCTTAATAACGCTAAAACAAGCAGACAAACAACCAGCGGTAAATTGCGCGCGCTTTTCTTAAGCGTGGCTTGGTTGCTAACCGATGCTCTAAATTATAGGAAAGCTGCGCTCCAACTTTATCTTCGCAGAAGATGAAGGTGGAGAGCAACTTGTTTTCGAAAAGCACCCACACTTGGTTGTTTGTCTAGAACATTAAGTGTGGCTCAAAAGCTTTTACTTCCGCATTAAAGGGAGGTTGTGGGAGCACACTCCAACATATAACAATATACTATATGTCAAAAATCTCATTCCAGCTATCAGCTCTTTGGATAAGGCCAATCTGCTTCACAATTTGCAGCCAGCTCAACACTTCCAGATTGTGCTTTGTCTCCGCCTACACTTGAATGCGTCGAATGTTCAATGAGACGAATCCACTTTCGCACTCGTGTTGTAACAAGAGTTCTTAAAGATCTTAATATTTACAAATCCGTCCAGATGGTATATCTCCCCTTTTTCTGAAGAGGTGTTCTTTCACGCTAGCAAAACTACTGAGTAAGCTTTTTCATCAATCCAACTCTTTAAGACTCTTTCCGATCAGATGGAAAACATCATTTGTTCAGCCCGTCCCTAAAAGAGGTGAATGTTCCTTCTTCTCTCTCGTCCTAGAGACTCATTAAACTTACGTCCCTTTTTTCCAAGGTCATGAAAACTCTGATAAACTGTCAGCTCATGAAATATTTCGAAACCCAAAAACTTCTCAATAACCGGCAGTACGAGGTCCACTGGTGATTTGAAGGTATATCCACCGACAATTGGAACCAAAGCGTACATCAATCTGGCGAAAGCAAGACACTTGCACTTGATATTTCTAAGGCATTTGACAGAGTTTGGCATCAGGCTCTTTTTTTCGAAAATGTGTGCTTTTGGGATCGATGAGTCTCTTCTTCAATGGATTAGAAATTACTTTTCTGAACGTTCAACTCCAGCTGTCTTAGATGGTATCAAGTCTGATATTCATAAAATAAATGGTGGTGTGCCCCAATACTCCGTTCTGTCTCCGACACTCTTTTTAATTTTCATTAATGATCTCTTGTCTGCTACTTCTTTGCTGATGACAGAATTCTCTGGTTTTCATATTCGTTCCCTGACTTACGTCCTTGCTCTTCGGCTGAGGAACTAATTGAGGAACCACTAACAGAGTAGAATTTAATGCTTTCAAAACACAATGCTGTCTGCTGTCGTTAAAGCGAAATTTGCATAATCGAAACCGGAATACTTGCCATTCTCGGTATATTTGCCAATGACAACCTACCTTGGAATGACCACATATTCCGTGTCGTCAAAAATGCTGCGAAATGTCTAGGTTCCCGTAATCGATGTAAAAAATACTTCATCCCCTCTAATCAGGACTCTATATATAAGGCATTTACCCGCCCGAAATTTTAGTACAATGGTCACATCTGGTCGGGTGCTCCCACAACATCTCTGCACCTACTAGATAGGATTCACACCCGTGCGATAAAACTCATAGGTGATATTAATAAACAAAAATTTTAACCCTAACACTCGGCTCGATATGAATGCTCATCAGTATACCCTCAAGCCCACTCTCGGACGCACTCTAAAATATCGTGATTCGTTCTTGAGCCGTAAAACTCGCTTATAGAATGCCCTGCCCACGCTGTATGCAAGCATTTTAAGGGTACTTGAGCGTGCGCAAAATAGAAAAAAAAAAGAAGAAAATGAACCTAAGTCGCAGTGAGGGTCTTCCGACCTATAGGTTTACCTAAAATATTTAGCAAATATAGCGCCTTAGATTATCGGAGATTTAAAGTATTGAGAATTTGACATATTTTGCCATGTAAAATCCGCGGGGCTGACTAAAACCACTTTTAATCCCGTGTGCTCACCAGGGATTTAAGCCATCTAGATCTCACATTATGCTCGTAACTATCAAACTCAAACCAAACACTTATCTATTCACGACGGGAGTAGAAATGGACTGAACACCTATTTTGGAAAAGTTGATAGCTGCATTGCAACGCAGTGAAATGTAATCCACTTACCTTAGATTGAAGAAAATCGAGTCATATAAGGAATACATGGCGCTTAGAATTGGGTAGAACTAAGCTACAATGCAAAAATTCGTACATGTTGGCAATTAGGTGTAATAGAGCACCGATGATCCACAAAGGAAATTAAGATAAAATCTAAGTTGGAACGTAGAAAGTGAGGCAACTGTCACGAGAAATATGCAAGCGTTTGGAATTCTTATCTGTAAACGAACACTTGTATCCGTGATGGCCACATCATCAAATGACGGAAGTGCATGTAGTTTAGGTACACATTTCGAAAAAGAGAGTTGTATTGCTAATTACGCAATGCAAAATAATTCAAACAAAGATGGAAGAAGAACGAATAGGGGTTAGGAATTCATGGCGCTTGGAGTCGAAGGAACTATACAGGATGGCAAACAGGCTTGGTAAATGACCTATGGCCCACAAGGGGAAACAGAACATAACATAATGTGGGAGACATTATGTATCCCACGAAATATACATCGTATTGAAATTCGCAATTTGTTGGTTGCATACCACCATCTTTCTGATTGCAGTGCCAGTTTCTCTGTGTTGGCGAAATTCTTCGTAGATTCCTTGACAAGTAATCACAATGAAAAGTATAGCATTGTTTTTGTACAATAGATTCGACGAGAACTACTTTATCCAAGTGCGAAACAAGACAAACATCAAGTGTACTACTTAACGCGAAAATGAGTGTCTACTACGAAATGCTGGCTATTAGGAGTTGTAGTCACTATCCCATATATTCATACCATGGTACTCGTATAAATACCAGCAGTTTGTTCACCACATACGTAAGCTAGATCTCCCATCTTTCGTATAAGAAGAGATGCAAAACTACAAGTGCAACATCATATACAATTTGACTTGAAGCGCTAAAAAACATACATCTAGAAAATTTGTTTCGGATTGCCTTGAGGAATCATCGTGAAAATTGGGAGTCCAGAGCTAACACAGTCTTTGCCTTTGAACCAAATGAACAAGAAAAAGGTAAATGCAAAATTCCAAGCTACTTTCTCCTTTATCTGCGTTATAGTATATTGTTTTCTCTCTAAAAACAAAAAAATACAAAACAGAGCGAATCCTTACGAAAACCAAATGTAAATAAAAAATTATTGAACCTGTAGCACAGCCATTCTACAAAAAAGGTTCCTTTCAACGCAAACCGTTTTATGTTGGTAAAGAGCAAATATTTGTATTTGGGTTTATTTTGTGGAACATAAAAAAGTCCTTTCTTATGCAACAGGTCAGGAGGAAAATAATTCAAAGGAACGATAAAGATTATGGGCGAAATTTAAAGTTTCGGTTTTTTTCTCATTTATTTTTTCTTATACGAGTAGAGCAGTGATTCAGTTCTACGTCCTTGTAAGTACGAATTGCAGAGACGATTTTCTTATTCCTTGAGGAGTTTTTTTTTCCACTTGCTTTTTTGCTAAGTACACTCATACGTTGCAAGAAAACTTGTCAGTGGTAAGCCTAAGTTCAGTACTATGCCAGTAGTCATAGTAGGCCCCACTTTAATGGCAAAAATGTGTTACTCCCAAAAATGCTAATGGAATACTAACACACATTATTCTCAAGACATTTTTAGTGTCAATGCCTCCGCAAAAACCTGTTCGAGGTGAGCAAAAAATTCTTTATGGCAGAGATGAACATTTCATTGGAATACTAAGCTACGAGGAACCTTATTGGAACAGTGCCTAACTAAAATCTAAAAATAGACGCTCGATCACAGATATCTTCAATCATAATGATACAAAAACCAATGAAATGTGACATGAGAGCTGGTTGACTAAAATTCCCATTAGAACATGTAATTCACGTCGGTGTTACGAGAAAAATTTTGATACCTCAGTCCATTATCTTGCCTTTATTGGTATTGATTTGATGTGGTAACTACACGTGCAGATAGAAGTCATTCAGTTTCGCATGTGAATCTTGAAATCAAGGTTAATAGAAAAGACCCTGCTCCGATTTGTATCCATTAGATACACTTCCTTACCTGAATGAAGTCATTTCAAGGGCAAACATGTATTACCTTGAGTTTAAGATGTGCCGCCAACAACCGGTATCTAATAATTTTTTTATTTTTATCTCGTTTCGGGTTAAATGTAATCGTTTCACATTATAGGCTAGTTGGTATATCCCTAAGAGGACATAACAATATGAAAACAAAAGGAAAATAAAAACAATGCTAAGATTAAGGATGAAAATTGCTCGACTGGATTTTGCCCTTTTAAAAACCCTTTCATATGTGGATGACCTGAATTGTATTGTTATCGCTTATTGAACCGTAGGACGATTTTGCAGAATTGGTTAAATGTTAAAGACAGCCAAATATCAAATTAAGCATTCAGATAGTTGGAGAATATTCTTCCTCACACTGAAGACTAAATATTTAATGGAACATTGTTCTTGGAAAGAAATCATTCATATCAGGGGTAGCTTGGGATATACTCGTCGATTAGTTTGGGAACATATGATTGAGTGAAGTGATCAAATCATATTTCTGCTCCTCTTCATTTATAAGCCCTCTGCAGAAACTATAAAAGACATAACAGTTTGCAGAATATTTTCGACATGATCATAAAGCCTTTGTTTGTCCACTTTGTGAAAAATTTTGAGAAAATATCTCGAATTAAAGACACGAGACCATGCCTTGGGAGGGGATTTTTTTCTAACTCTATGCACTTCAAAATTTGCAAGCAAAATTTGCTGTTCCTGGGGTTAAATAAGTTCAGAAAAGCTCGATTATACGCACTGTTCAGTGTTTCGTCTGGTCTTCATGAGGGTGTTCCAGAATAATGGCACCGGTTGCAATACTGCCCATAAAATAATGGTCTTACTAAGTGCTCTGTAAAGCGATGACGAAGGAAAAAGAGGTCCTATACGATTAGAGGAAGAAGATGGGCTCTTGGGCATAGAATCGGAGAACCTCAACAGCACCGTGGTGGAGGCTACTCTGGAAAACTGCAGCATTGATACGGTTTCTCCAGATTAATATCCATCCCTCAAAAAAGGCTTCGGCCGCACTCATTCTCTGTCTTTCCAAAAAACGCAGAAGGCATTATGGCAAGAACCATGGATTGTAGAAGGCGTGGTTCGTGGACAGAGAACACCCGCATATGCTCCGCTCTATATATTAGTGAAACGTAGCCTTAATGTATTTTTACTTCCTAACCTCAGCGACCCCGACTTAACCGTTGCCAGACTAGAGACTTTCAAAGGCTTTTACTGGCTGCCATCGGCTTACCTTGGCCACGACCGTGTAGACCCCCTCCCTGGTGATAACCTAGAAAGGGTGGTTAGGCAAAAAACTGTCCCTATCATCGGATGCGACGCTAACGCTCATCACACGTTATGGGGCAGAACAGATATCAATGATAGAGGTGAGTAATTTTTTGACTATATTTTAAGAACTAACCTCTTTATTTGCAACATTGGCAATGAGAACGCTTTTATAACTAGAAACCGACAGGAAGTGCTAGATGTCACTCTTGCCTCCGACAGCATCACACACAGGCTCTCTGAACCCTCTTTTTTAGACCACAGGCACATCCAATTCAGCCTGAGCTAGCGGAAAACTGATTGGCCAAAATACAGAGGAATATTGTCAGAAACGCTATCCTCAGAAACTATCAAGTCACCCGATGACAATCAGACTATGGCCGCTTCCTGCCCTATTATTCAACCTAGAGGCAAGAAAAAGCCACGGAACTGGGACTGCTCAGAAACACTTGTAGAAAACCTTTCAATATAGCAAAGACTACAAGAAAAGTGACTGACTAGGATTCATACAAAGAATCCCTCAAATTATACAAAAAATCACGGAAGCCTCTGAGGCATTGAGGCTAAGAAAAATCCTCTCTACAAATCCTATGATGCCTAGCTGTTTGAAAAAAACCGATGGCTCCTGGACAACCACAAGGGATGAATCACTCAACCTGATACTGAACAGCCACTTTCCAGGCAGCTCCCAGCTCGCGGCCAGTAGTAGACCGAATAGGCCTACTGCAACCACGACCAAAATTCATGGTCTGATTATATAACCATATAAGACTGCTGGTCCGGACGGTGAAATACCTGCGGTACTACAAATTCCACTGTCATGGAGAGAAGTCAATGTAGGTTCCATTTTCAAATCCGGAAAATGCTCTTATGTTGTCCCAAAGTATCTCAGACCTATAAGTCTATTATCATTCCTTCTGAAAACTCTAAAACGACTGATTGATATCCATATACGAGCTAAAATTGATCCAAGACTTCTGTCAACGGCTCAACATGCCTACTGTAAAGGAAAGTCAGTGGAAACGGCTCTGCACTCTTTCACTAGCCACATATAACGATCACTACAATATAAAGAGTACACAATGGTTGCTTTCTTGTCATCTTTTTCAGGAAATACAAAATTCCAATTATAGACCCTCCTTCAATAAGCGGTACCAGTTTAGTATTTTCCGATACAGCAAAATATCTGGATCTCATTTGTGACAGGAAACTAAACTGGAAACCTTACATTCAAGAAAGAGTCAATAAGACCACAATAGCTTTATTCTCTTGCATAAAAAACCAGTGGGAATAAATGGGGCCTTCAACCTCGCATAACCCACTGGCTATACATCTCGGTCATAAGACCGATACTTACTTACGGGGTGGTTGTCTGGTGAACGGGCTTGGAAAATGCAGTCAACCGCATTAAACTAAGCAGAGTTCAAAGAACAGTATGCATATGCATAAGTGAAGCCTTGCGGTCTAACCCCTCTGCGGCAATAGACATTCTGTTTCATTTGACACCAATAGATATTTTCAGCAGGCAAGCAGCTGCGACTGGACCTATTCGCCTTAAAGAGACTAAACAGTGGACAAATAATTCATTTGGCCACGCCAACATTCTTAATACATTATGAATCCTCACAGAGAGCATCGATTACACCATACTTGAACTTTGGTTTTACAAAAACTACCATGTAAGCTTTCGCTCTAGATCCTTCATGGAGGACAAGTCAATTCATCTCTACACATGGATCTAAAACCGATAGCGGAGTTGGCGGCGGTGTTTTCTCAGATAAGCTAAATCTGAGCCTCTATTCCCGTCTTCCAAATCACTGTAGCGTGTTCCAGGATGAAATTTTGGCGATTAAAGAAGCTCTGTCCTGGCTACAAAAAAAAGTGATATCTGCAAAGGATATCCGCATCTTTTCGGATTGTCAGGTCGCTATCAAGTCCTTGGACTCGGTCTCATTAAATTTTAAAACCCCCCTTGAATGCCGATCTCTCAAGGAGATGGCAGAGCAGTTCAACCTTCACCTTTGTTGGGTGCCGGTCTATAGAGACATTCCAGGGAACTGCAGAGCCGATGAACTCGCCAAAATTGGAACCACTAAAGCTAGATGCCAATAAAAGAACAGACCTTAGGTGGACTGCTGGACAAACATGGCTAGCGACCAAACAGATCTGGCCAAAGCTTCATCCGAATCGCTGTAAGTGTCTGATCCTTCTAAATAGGAAACATCTCAGTACCTTCATAGGTGTCATCACTGGACACTGTGTCATAGGCAAGCACACAAGAAGGCTTGGCGCTTTATCAAACGATTTCTGTAGCAGCTGCTTGGACGAGGAAGAAGAGGAGACAATCGTCCACCTACTCTGTACATGTCCAGCTCTTTCCCAGAGAAGAAAACTTCATCTAGGGGATTTCTTCTACAACGACCTAAACGATCTAAAAAATATAGACGTAAACATTCTCCTATGCTTCATTGTAAGCTCAAACTGGTTCCATTAGTAAGAGGATCATAGATCCACGTGGCATCAAAATGGGCCAATAGGCCTGGGTTGGTATTTCCAACAGCCACTCTTACCTATCTACCTACCCACCTACTGAGCACTCGATACAGCGAAAATTTTTTGTCGTGAAATGGACCAGTGGCACTCGTATGCCCGCAGGGATAATGTAATTTGACAATACTCGAATTCTTCTTCTAAAGTTATTCAAAGCCTTTGACGTATGCTGATAAATCGCAAATTATTCAGCCCTTTGTTGACGAGACTGAGCCAAAAATGGCCCAATATCGACAAGATGCTGTTTGTCAACAACATTACCTGACATAATGAATAATGTCTTAAATCACTGTTCATAGAGAATAAAGATTTTTGATTCAAACTCGATTACTGTCGTTATCACCTTTTAATATTTTATGATCTGGGAAATGAGAAAATTGTTAGGGAGATTGGCTTTCGAATTCAAAACCTGATGATGCAAAAATTATTTAATTTTTGGAACAGCGTTTAGTTAGTTAGTTTCTTCGTCAACAATTTAATCCCCATCCCAAGGAAAAAATAAAAAAAATGTCACTTGCTACATTGCGGCTTTCTAGATTTTTTATAAAATTTAAGAAGAAAAGACAGCCAAAGAAAATAACCATTGACGATTCAATAAAATTTATTCGAAAGAATATTTCATGCCATTTAACATTCGAAAATAGCGTCGGGTACATGTACGAGTATGTCCATCACGACTGTCTCATACGAAGCGCATCCTAGAGGTCCAATTTTCGAGCACTTGTTCGAACAATTTGGGTCATATATCGCGTATTACTCGAACAATGATTTATTGGCATAAACTAGTCACTTACTGTAGTTATATACGAACAAGTGTAGCCCCACACAAAATTATATAGTTTTAAATGCGTTTTATTTTCTTAACACTAACTCTTACATTCTAACAAAAAATGCTTAAATGCTAGCTTACAATTACTTAACAGTCTTATACTAACTTACTGGCCCCACACAGGCACTCTAAGCTATTCTGAATACTTATATCTATGTCTTTCGACTTCATTTACATTTTATTTAAAATATACTTATTTTCTATACTTAAGGCTAAGAAAAAAATTTATTTACAATAACTTAGCATATGGACATTTTTTAATTTTTTATAAAAACTTAATATCTAACTTAAAATAAACCTTAGCCTACCTAACCTAAATGTACAATACACACATAAACACACATAGACATTATACACAATCATATACATATATCAGTGTATACAAAGGTGTATATACACTGATATATGTATATGTTTCTTAAATGCTAACCTAAACCTATGTAAGCTGGCCATCGCTATTTACTGAGCAAATAGATTGGTCAGCTCTGCCTCATTAGTGAGGCTGGTCCGTAATTGACGGAAACGACGACGAAACATCCTCTCCATCATTCAACCACCAGAAATGCTGGTGCTGCCGAACGACATCCCTCTTATCGCGATTCCCCACCGCCCTACTGAACCTGAGGCGATCCACACTGCCGTGTGCGACGTCTCTGTTGTAGTTGAGTCGCCTGTCGCCAGCTGTCCGAGCGACATGGAAGATTAACGGCACCGCTGTTCTATCCTGGGTCAACCCTATCTGATCTAGGTAGAGGAATGCTTCCGGTGGAACGAAGCCGTCAGATTGCACACTCTCGTGGTAAAGGTAATTGGGGTAGTAAGCCCCAGATATCAGGTTATTCGTCGAGGTCATTGCTCTTGCAATGTGCCTTCGAGTCAGCTTAATTACGAAGTTGTCCACTCGTATTAGGTTCGCCCTGTTGTAAAGGACCTCATTAGAATAAAATTTATTGTACTCCGACTCTGGTGTTCTGTACAAGCGAAGACAAGCCCTAAGGCAAGCCCTCTCAAACACCCGAATCTTTTCCATTAAGCTTGCTCGTACATTGAACCACACGGGACAACCAAATACCAGCATGGGCCTAATAAGGGCCATGTAGCAGATTACCTTTACCCTCGCATCGAGTTGGCTGCTATAAAACAGTCTCTTTGTAAGGGCAAAAGCGCCTTTAGCTCTGGCCAGAGCAGCATCTACATTTTTGCCAAAATACAGAAACTGATCTAGCCAGATTCCAAGGTATCTGACTACATTTCGACAGGCAAGAGGCTGTCCGTGCTGTCCAATGATTGAGAACTTTCGCCAATTTTTTCTGGTATCCCTAGAGACTCCAGACAACGGCGTCCTAAAGGGAATGGTTTGAAATATTCCAACAGAAGTCACATCACCATTCTTCACGATGGACTGTCTGTTAGTTAGCATATTATAAAGAATGTACAAGAGAGGTTTGCTGATCCCCAGCCTAGTCAGCTTATAGAAAAGACCCTCTAACCATACGGTGTCGAAGGCCTTCTCCAAGTCAACAAGGCAGGCACCAGTGCACTGTTTCTTGCCTTTGTTCTATTGGATATCAGAAACCAGTTTAGACGCGGCATGTGAGATATCATGTCCCGCCGTAAAACCGAATTGATTATCCGGAACTATATGTTTGTCCTCAACCCACCTAGACAGAGCTCTATTGATTACCTTTTCAAAAACCTTACTGATATTCGGAAGGAGACTTATCGACCGGAGATTCGCCGGATTGGATATATCCTTTCCCTTTTTGGGAATAGGTTGAACCACCGCCGTTTTCCAATGCGCTGGAAAATGTGCATTATTCATTGCATTATTAAACAGGGTGGTGTAAATGTCCACCGCTTCTAGAGGAAGATGTCGAAGCACGATGTTCGGAACACCATCGGTCCCGACCGATTTCTTAGCCCTGATTGTGTCGAAGATCTCATGGAGTTCTTCCCTCGAAATGAACGGGGGTAGGTCACCCTCTCTGGCAATGACGTTATTTGCCATATTTTCGTCGCTAAACCGGGTGAAACCAGAGCCCTCGGATCGCCAGTTCCCTATTTCATTTCGAATGCAGAAGTCGTGCACCAAGACGCGACTGTCCAAGTCATAATTAGGGCCAATGATATCAGTGGCCTTGTATACTTCCTGGAAAGTCGCCCCTATGGCCTCAACCTTCTCCTGCGGATCCTCGATCACAAAGAAGGCGTCATCATCAGCGGCCTCATTTGGATCAATGCCTGCTATTGTCAGTAACCGTTCGTTGTCTGTTGTCCGGGCTATTTTAAGACACTGAAGGTCGTTTTGATTTTTTCTCCGAAATAGTTTATTTATTTGCGGAAACATATTCGGGTTGCTGGTGTTTACAGCCCGAACCTTGTTGTTCCAATACAAACTTATAGAAATTCTGTAATTCTCTTTTATTAGCGTTTGAATATTTTTAATCGACGACTTCAGTGTCCTAATCTCCGGGTCTTGTCGGTCAGTTAACTGTCTGTACAAGTTTTTGAGTCTTGACAGAAGTCTACTTTTCTGTCGGTGCAGTGCGTCAATAGTAGGATTGCGGAACAGGTCTTCGTTAGTCGTACGTCGATACCGCGGTATTGTAGCGTCCATAGTTTCTTTAATTGGCTCGTCCATTTTTATTAGGTAATTGTCGATCTCCTCGTTTGACAAATTCCTATTGGACGGTGGGTGGAGCGTGTTCGAGGAGAGTGCTCTTGTCAAGGTTGCGGAGAAGCGTGTCCATCGAGTCTTACTGTAGTTGTAAGAATATCTTTGGACAAACTCCTCCAATTCCGCAATTTCGTTGGGAACTGTAATTTCGGTGCTAAAACCGCAATGGTCGCTGTCATACACGAATGTGCGCAGACAGTTTAGCGTTTGAAAATTCGTACCTGTCAGTCGTATACGTTCGTCGTACTGCAGTAGATCCAAATAAGACCCGCCTCTGGGAAACGACGGGTTATCTGTCGCTTTAAGACCGAGTCTGTACATGACATCGTGCTGACCCCACCAATCGAGTAGTAGGTTCCCTCTAGTATTTGGCAAATTATTTCCCCAATCTCTGTGTCTAGCGTTGAAATCCCCGCCGATTATAAAATAATTCTCCCCCGATTCCAGCCTCAGAAGTCGAAAAAGCGTGTCGAGCTCTGTAATGAATAGGGTGGATTGTGAAGTATCAGGTGCATAAACAGAGGCCAAGTACAGCCGCTTTCCACTGCGGAGCGGGATGTACACGACGACTGCCTCCAACACTCGGAACCTGCGCAACACGCCCTTGTACACTCCGTGAAATTTTATACCTTCTTTAATGAAGATCGCGACACCGCACCCACGTTTGGATCTGGGCCGGTTTCTTCTTCTAACGATATAATTATTGTACTCCAGTTTGTGCTTATCGGTTAGCTTGGTTTCGCTAGCGAAAAGCACATCAGGAGTTTGGTCTTGTAGCAATTTAAACATCGCGGCTCTTCGTTCAATCCTAATCAGTGAATTAACATTCACCGCAAGGACCTTCAAAGTTTGCTCCACCATGTGCGTACCCATTACGACATGTGTTGCGTTAGGCCCGGCAGCAGCGCGTAGATCTGGTCCACCCGATTGGCCTGTTCTTGAACCTGCTTTTGCAGCTGAGCCATCTGCCCTTGGATTGCGAGCAAGATGGCCAGCATGTTAGGTGCAGCTTCCGTTGTTCTCGGCGTTGGCGCCGGAGAAGCAACAGTCGCTTGCTGTACCGTAGCCCCCCTACCAGACGCCATTTGGGCGTAGGAAATTTGGGACGTGACGGCTGGTGTTTGAAACCTGATAGGTGAACGTTTGACCTCCACCTTCTGCTGCCGAGCCAGTTTTGCTTTCTTAATGTCAGCGAACTTAGGACAACCCCGATAGTTTGCGGTGTGTCCCACGTTTCCACATAACACGCACGAGAGCTGCGACCTATCGGATGCTCCGTCAACACCCAGAGGACATTCTTCGGAACTGTGGTTCTTAGCGCACTTCACGCATCGAGGCTGCATTTGGCAGTTCGACGCGGCGTGCCCGAACCTCTGGCAGCGAACGCATTGTATAACGCCTTCGCTCCTTTTTAGTTTTTCCCAGTGAACCACCTGGTAGTCTAGGACATTGATACTCCTTAGACTATCCAGACGGCTTTCGGGACTGAGTTGCACCAGAAAGAACGGCAGACTCCGTTTCTCCCGTCTAGCTCTAGCTGTGGTAAATGGCTTTACCCCTACAAACTTGAGTCCTTCGCACTCTTTCTCTTTGAGCAGTGCCAGGATCTCCTCAGGATCAGAAGACGGTTCCAACCCCTTCAGCAGCATAGATTGCCGCTTTTCACACTTCGGTGTGAATGAGAAGTGCTCCGTCGTCGTTTCCTTTAGGAGCTCTTTCACTTTCGCCTAGCCCTCCACTGTATTACAGTGGATGGCATGGCGATCATTCCCCAATCTCTTTATATTAAAATTATTCCCAATGACCAACTTACACAGGTCCTTGGTTTCATTTACCTCTAATTTATAGGTGTTGATAGGAGGCACCTTCTCCTTCTTCTTCTGTTGCTGCTGCTGCTGCTTCTGTTGTTGTTGTTGTTGTTGTTGTTGTTGTTGTTGCTGCTGCTGTTGCTGTTTTTTCAGCTGCTGTGGTTTCAGCTTTTGTTGTTTTTGCAGCTGTTGATGTTTCTGCTGCTGCTGTATTTTTTGCTGCAGTTGTTGCTTCTGCTGCTGCTGGTTTTGTTGTTGCTGCTGTTGTTGTTGTAGCTCTTGCTGTTGGGAGCTCTCTGCTTCTTGTTGCTCACTCTGCCTGCGTGCAGTTTGCCGTTGCTTCATAGCAAGCATTTTTTGTTCCAGCTCTTGGATACTGGTTTTTATAATTTTGATTTCTTCATCTTCGTCTTCCGACTCAGATGAAGCTAGAGAGGCAAAGTTGTTATTGCCCCCCTCATACTGGACCACAACTTTATCGCCTTTCAACTCACTTATTATTTTTTTTTTTTTCTTAAATTAGGAGGGGTTCTCAACCCACTCCTTCTTTTTACGGTTTTCGCCATGGCACCAGCACCCGTAATGTTGCCTTTTATCAGTCCCGTTATGGGAAGAGCGGAACGCTCTCCACTATCCATCACGTGATATCTTTCTTTTCACCTTTTGTTTTTGTTTTCAATTTACACAATTTGCGAGATGAAAAAAAAAAACAAATAAAAAAAAATAAAAAAGAGTTCACTTAGCCCGGGATTCGGAACCCGTGTCCACGACCACGAGACGATGGCAGACGCCGCTAACCACCGAGCTAACGAGTAAGTTAACGAAAATTGAACTAATTTCGTATTGCAACTATATCACAATTTTTATTTTATTTTAGAAAAAGCCGAAACACGTCTTTTCTCTACCGAGATCTGCAAACGACTGGCACACACAAAATTATCCAATAGCGTTAAATGGCACGATTTTGGTGGTCAATTGGTCAAATAAACGTACCGCTCTCTTTCAGTCGACTTAAATTCCAATCACTGAACACCTGAAGTAACAACTGATCAAGCGGGGTTGATCTTCAAACCAAAATCTTTGCGCAGAATTTTCCAGATAGTGGATGAATAAAGGCCAAGTTGCTGCGATATCGACACAAGCTTCCAAATCAGCTATATTTTCTTTTGAACGCACTGTTCTCGTTCTTGTTAGTGTGCGAGTTTACAATAGCGTGAATTGGGAGAAGATTTTTGCAATAATTCGATAAATAGCGCGTGTAAATGGCCGATAATTTTTACAGTAAATTTCACAAAGGGCTCTATAAGTTTCGTGAAGAGAGTTTCGACTTCGGAAATAAATTTTAACGATTTAAAATGGTTGTTGTGGCATCAACCCTTCGATGATAAAATGGCAAACTATACTGAAAATAAATTAAGCTTGGCAGCTCAGCTCAATGTGAAGACTGATTTGACATTGACATCTCTATTAAAAACTATTACAAACACCCATTATATTTTGAAAGATTTGAAATACACAAAGAGTTTTGTTGAGCTTGTGACTGGATATTCCTTAGTGACCACCGCAAGAACTTAGTTTGTAATCGGTACCTTCGTTCAAATAGTTTACGGGGATTTATTCTACTATTATAGTTGCATTATAGGCTAAATTGTGTATACCATATACAGTAGAATCTCGATTATCCGGAACCAATAAAACCAGCTGTATTCTGTATAATCGAAAATCCAGATAATCGATTTAAAAAACAAAATTAAAAAATATTTAAATTTTAATCAATTTTTATTATGTAATGTGTTTTAATACGTCGTTTAGACGATACGAATCTATAACGATAATGTAATTTATGTAATTTAAATTTTTAATTGGAAATAACTTAATATTGATCTTAGACGTAATGAAACACTTTGAAAATCTTTTTATTGCGTCTCCAGTTGTAACAACTTTATGGGACCCGATTCATCCGGACTTTCAAACCACTTAAAAGCAACATCTGAAGCTTCAAAAGCTTCTGTGTGAGATGGCGTACCTGACATACATCCCCAGTTTCAGTCTTTTCTCTATCTTCTCTCTCGTTATTGTTCAAATCGTCAATCATTTCTTCATAAGTTAATATTTGGAATCCATCTTCATTATCGCAGTTCAGCCACTGCTTGATATTCTCCTCCTCACAACTTTTACCAATGCTAAGAATTTTCATTGCTTGTGCTATTTCTTTGAAATCATCATGCGGTTTAATTGAAGAATTAGATAGAGTTAATTTTAATAATATATTTTTTATTTTTTTTATATTTCATTTTCATTTCATTCTAACTTAAAACTACTGTACAATTTCTTTCAGAATACAGCGGAGAATAATAGTCATCACTCTGTAACTTAAAAGTTAGTATGGAGTGACACTGCGATTTAATTAACAAATAAATATAATTTTGATGTGGGGGAGACATCGGTTTTACAAAATCAATTTTCTGGGACTTCATAAAAAAAGAAGCAACAAAAAAATTCATATAAAAAATTCAAGGAAAAATCGGAAAGAGCAATTACTATTTGGAAATTATCTTAACAGTTGGAAAAAGATTACAAAAATTTAATTAATAAACTGACATTAAACTTAAACATTGACTTGTGCTTATGATTGGGATAGCAGATCACTTTAAAATAACGATTCCAGGACTTCATAATTCATAGTGAATAACCAGTGTTTAACCTTTTTTAAGAATGAATTAAAATGTAAATCTGTTCGAACAGAAAATGGTAACTTATTGAATATTAAAGCTACTATAACGGAGTAGAGAAAAATGGATTTTGTACGCGATTGGAACATTGACAAGATGCATGGTGTTTATACGAAGACTATAAAAATGTGTAGTTCTACTATTAATATTACCGCTTTGCTTAAAGAATTCTGTTAGAACTTTGAAAACGTAAAGGTGTCTCATTGGTATAATATGCATGTCTTTAAATAAAGGCCAGCTTTAAGTAAGTCGATTTTTGTTACAATTAATCCTAATTAAATGTTTCTGAGCTATTAACAATGGACTGAAGGAGTTATTAAAAGAACCTCCCCAACTTGAGATACTTGTTTTGAACAATATTGTTTGATGAGATAGCATACTTTTTGCGCGTTATAAGGAACATATGCGATTTCAGATTATAAATATGATCTTTCCAATTCAAGTTATGGTCAATTAATACTCCAAGGTATTTATAGTGATGCACTGATTCAATGTTAAAAGAATTATTAGAACAAGGTGAACTACTAATATAATTACTATTTCCACAACTATGAACAGGTAAACAGAATTTATTACAATCATAAGCATGAAAGCATAAATTAAAATCATTTAAAATATTATTTGATATTTTGAAAGACATAAGTTTTGTCTTCTCGCTAATAATCAGTTTATATTCCGCAAACCAAAGTCTCAATACTTCTAGATCTTCTGAGATCTTTGCAATATTTTCGTGTCTTGTATCAATTTGGTATGTAAAGGCTATGTTGTCTGCAAATGCAGTAGATACTTCATTTAGATTAAGCGCGAAGAGAGAGATAATGTGTATCAAAAAGAGCACAGGACCAAGAACTGAACCCTGTGGTACACTATTTTTTAAGATACGAGAGTCACTAAAGCTCCTATTTACATTTACTTTTTGCTTTCTACCCTTTAGATAAGAAGTAAACCATTTGTGGATTATTCTTCTAAAACCAGAATTGTATAATTTTTCTAGAAGCAGGTCGTGGTCAACCATGTCAAACGCTTTTGTCATATCGACAAAAAGAGTTATGGTGGATTTGTTGCAGTTAATACCTTCAGACAATTGGCTACACACTCTGAGGATAGCATCCTCGGTTGACATTCCTCTTCTAAAACCAAACTTGTTTCTGTTTTTCGAAAATTTTAGAAAACGTTGAAAGTAAGGAAATAGGTCTGTAGTTCGACATATTACTTTTATTACCTTTTTAAAAAGGGAAACGACCATTTTGAACACTAAAATTAAACAAGTAACATAAAATGTCCACCACATAGAAGGACATTTTCTTGAACAATACACTTGATATACCATCACTAGTACAAGAGTTTTTGTTTTTTAACAAAAATATTGTCTTACAGATTTCACTTGAAGAAAATGATTGGAAGACAAAACTGTTTGATGGTGTGTTTTCTGTGAGTGTTATAGAACAATTGCAGTCTCTTGAAATCCTTACAGATGGTTTAAATTTTTCTGAAATTTCGGTAAAGTACTCATTGAGCTTATTGGAAATGATGACAGAGTCCGTGAAACTTTTACCATCTATCTCCAAACTATTAATGCCTATTTGTTGTTTACTTTTCCCCAAAATGCTATCAACTACCTACCATTCATCTCTTACAATTTCCTCTGGCACGTTCAAACGAATCTGAATAAAACTTGTTACGTGTTTCTGCAATATTTTTGTGCACGGATTTGCATCATAGTATTTTTTTAGTTTTATATTATGTGGATTACTTCTGCACTTATTTCCAAGATTGTTGTTTCGTTTTATCTGCTGCAAGAAATTGTGTGTCATCCACGGCTTTAAAAATGTATTTCTGCTGGAGATGAGAGGGGAATAAGTAGTACAAGTTTTGATGTGATTTTTTAAAATTTCAATAAAGAGATCGAAAGCAACTAATGGGTTAGTTTCCCAAAATTCAAATTGTAAACAGTCTTTTAAAAGAGCATAGTCTGTACAATATTTCTACTTTAGAGATGAGTTACAACAATTTAGTGCATTGTTACTGGAATCAACATAAAGTGTAATCATACAATGATCTGTTAATTTCAGATCATACACAACACCATTAAACATATTCTTATTGTTTTTTTGAGTGCGCATAAATATATGATCAATGCAGGATTTTGTCTAATCGGTTACACCGGTAGGTTCATTTATAAAACTCTTTAGACCATTTGACGAAGTAAGAAACAGATAATTTTCAGTATCCCTATTAGATTCATTTAGAATGTCAATATTGATATCACCAATTACAATTAAGTTCTTCTCTTTACAATAATTATTATTCCATGCTATTTTTAATGTTTGCGATTCCACAGAGTTCCACGCTTCTACCAGTATATCACAACAATCTTTTAAATTAATTTCCTTAAAAAACTTTAACATCGTTTCTATTTCACTGTGGTTTGCTTACAAAAGCAAGCAGCTGCTTTCTGTATAAAGTTTCTATGACACTTTGGTCCATAGGTTGCAATATCGATGTTACGTTAGGGGGCAAAAACTTAACTGTACCTAAACTTCCCATTTTCTCGACGTAGTGCTTCAGCGGAAGGATGCGTTGGCGCATTATCTAACAACAATAATACATCACCCTCTTCTCCCACGTCCTTTTCAAATTTCTTCACCTCGGGAATAAATGTAGTCCGAGAAACAGACTGGATACTTACAAAAAGACTAGGTAAGAAACGCAAAGCGGATTCCTCGCCTGAAAATGTACAAAAAGAGACACCAGCCAGCTCTAGTACTGTTGAGGTCAATAAAGGAAATAAGCAACCCGAACAAAGACCGCCGCCGCCAATAAACGTCTTTGGAATCTCGGACTATAACAAATTGCACAAAATCTTGAAATCACTGAGTTCAACCGACTACAGAGTAAGATCCCGCAATAACGATACATGGACTGTCAATATCCTTAATCCAGATAATTACCGTTCGCTTTCGCAAAAATTAAATGCCGAGAAGATTCAATGGAAATAAAGCGGAAAGACGCATACGTGTGGTAGTTAGAGGCTTGCACGCTTTCAAGAAAACATTTGATTCGACCTTAAAAATAAAGGCTTACAAATAATCGACTCCATTAATATACTTGTCCAAAAACAGCGCAGAGTTGAAGGCAAAAGGCGACCTCAAGACGCAGTCTCTCCATTTTTAGACTAACATTCCACAAAACCGAAAGCCTAGAAAGGATTTATTTTATGAATTCAATTTTGGGACTTGCTGTCAAAATTGAACCTCCGCGAAAATACTCGATGGTGATTCCCCAATGTACCCGTTGTCAGATACTCAGCCATACCCAGGCCTACTGCCAGAAGGAGCCTCGCTGTGTGAAATGCGCCGGAAAACATCTGACACGAGAGTGCAGTGCCGCGAAAGAGTCCCCAGCGATATGCATCAACTACAGTGGAAAACATCCAGCTAACTATCAATGCTGCGAAGTAGCGAAGGAGTTGCAAAAATGACGAGATCAATCCAAAACGATGCCTTCTAAAAACGCAGGGCCAGCGAGTACGAGAAATCATAACAGCGTCAAAAATAACAATGCACAAGTGGAAAGTGGAAAAACTTAGGCGCAAATAG
Organism: Volucella bombylans; assembly: GCA_949129095.1. Classification (NCBI taxonomy): domain Eukaryota; kingdom Metazoa; phylum Arthropoda; class Insecta; order Diptera; family Syrphidae; genus Volucella; species Volucella bombylans. The sequence continues at coordinate 140,796,087 of OX422143.1, forward strand.
CGGCGCGAGCAATTACGACCAACTGTGAATCATCTGATTCTGCCTCAAATGTTTTCTCAGTAATTCTCGAGAGACTAGAAAAACTGACTAAAACAAATAAGATAATAGTCGAACGGCTTCTCAATCTCGAAGCAGATCTGGTAACTAATCATGACAAAGAATATTCTTGCATCAATAGCCTACAGAAAAGACTTGATGAACTAAATATTTTCATTCAGGAAAAAACTGATATATGTTTAATTTCTGAAACTTACCTGACGACACAATCACGCGTGAAACTAAAAGGTTACCGCGACTACCACGCTCATCATCCATAGGGAAACGCAAGAGGCGAGTCTTCCCTATTTATGAAAGACTGCATTGAACACTCTCTGGAAGCAAAAATTGAACTTGACATTTGAACATTTCAAATAACACGGTGCGCGATAAAAATAAAAATTACTCTTTTAGTATATTCTCAACCTATTGCCAATCGCACTGCAGAATTCATTGACCTGTTTAACTCTCTAGGATCTATCTTTATTATTGGTAGCGACCTTAATGCGAGGAACACCTTTTGGGGCTCAAGATGTATCTCACAAAAAGGCAAAACTCTCTACAGGGTATGGAATATGGTTGGTAATTTCACTCAACAGGTAGACCGACGTACTGTCCCTCGGATGTCGCCAAAACACCCGATCTGATAGACTTCTTTATCGGAAAAGGAGTAAACGCTAGTTACGTCAACGTTGAAGAAAGCTTCGAACTTTCCTGCGATCATTCTCCAATTATCCTTTCATTGTGCGAATCCTTTGTTAAGAAACAAAGACAACACAGATTATCCAACAAGGGAAGATTTCCGAATAGAGGTTGTCAAAAATACTGAGTTAAAAGTACCGCTTAGTACGCCGTATCAACTTGAAAAAAAAGTTGAACGATTTGCTGAAGGCAGCAAGCGGAATGGAACAACAATCCATGAGAATCGAACAAAGTTGCCAGTATCTGCATTAGATACCCGCCGAAAATCAGGGAAATGATAAGGAAAAAACTGAGAGCGTGGAAAAAGTGGCACGAAACTCGGGCTCAACAAAACAAAACGTCCTTTAATAGGCTCTGCAGCTTGTTGAAAAAATCGATCAATGACTTCAATAACCAAGGTATTAATAACTACCTAGAAAGCCTCACAGCGACAAAAGACACCAATTACTCCATATGGAGAGCCATTAAAAGTCTTCGAAGGCCCCAAATACACGAGGCACCAATAAGAAGAAACCAGGATGAATGGGCGAAAGAAGATAAAGGAAAAGGTAACGATTTCGCCGACCATCTTGCAGAAACGTTCAAACCAGAGAATATCAATACGCTATACGTGACTACGAACCTTCTAATTGAAAAGGCTACACTTAGGGAACTTAGACAAGTTATAGACACGCTTAAGTTAAATAAAACCTCGGATATGACTTAATTACGGGAGAGATACTTAAAGCGCTACCGAAAAAAGGTTTGCTAAAGCTGGTCTATCTTATAAATGCCACCATAAGACTAGAGCATGTACCGCATCAGTGGAAAGTTGCTGAAGTTATTATGGTTCCGAAACCCGGTAAATCGCAGACTGAAGTCAAATCATACAGACCAATATCGCTCCTCCCGATTATATCGAAGGTCTTCGAGCGAATCTTACTTAATCGTCTGAAACCGATTATTGATACAAATTGCCTCTTGTCCGATAATCAATTTGACTTTAGAAGCCAACACTCTTCTGTTGACCAAGTGCATAGAATAACCGATGTAATTGAACAATCGAGTGTAAGTTAGTCTGGCAGGGGAGCCTGAAATATAAACGTCGACAAGTCCTACATGACCAATTGTCTCATATTTTAAGTTCATACTTAGATGACCGACTCTTCCGTGTCAGACACGGAAACGAATATTCCAATTTAAAGACAATAAAGGCGGGGGTGCCGCAAGGATGTGTACTTGGCCCTCTGCTATATTTGCTTTTTACAAGCTACATACCTCAAACGGACGATACTGTGCTAGTCACATTTGCTGATGACACTGCCATCTTGGCAACAGCTAAAACCGTGGAAGAAGCAACTGCTAAGCTACGAGTACAACGCGCCCTTACACGGATTGTGTACACAAAGACAACAACTTGGCGAATCGCGCTTAATGAAAACAAGTCTGTCCATGTGAACTTCACTCTCAAGAAAACTGACAAACTACCTGTGTTTATCAATGCAGTACAAATTGCTTTCGCTAACGAGGGCAAATATCCTAGTATGATAGGTTAGGTTAGGTAAGAGTGGCTGTTGGGAATACCAACCCACTTAGGCCTATTGGCCCATTGTGATGCCACTTGGATCTATGATCTTCTTACTACTGGAGCCAGTTTGAGCTTATAATAAAGCGTAGGAGACTGTTAACGTCTATTTTTTCTAGATCGTTTATGTCGTTGTTGAAGAAAGCTCCTAGATGAAGCTTCCTTCTCTGGGAGAGAGCTGGGCATGTGCAGAGTAGGTGGGGGATTGTCTCCTCCTCTTCCTCGTCCATGCAGCTTCTACAGAAATCGTTAGTAAAAGCGCCAAGCCTTCTTGCGTGCTTGCCTATGAGGCAGTGTCCGGTAATGACACCTATTATGGCGCTGAGATGTTTCCTATCTAAAAGGATCAGACACTTAGAGCGACTCAGATCCAGCCTTGGCCAGGTCTGTTTGGTCGCTAGACATGTTTGACCAGCAGTTCACCTAAGGTATGTTCTTTTATTGGCATCTAGCTTTAGTGTTAGTTTGCACGTAGCGATTGGTATACCTATACTATCTTTGTCCGGTAGGATAGGTAGAGTGGTTCCAATTTTGGCGAGTTCATCGGCTCTGCAGTTCACTGGAATGTCTCTGTGGCCCGGCACCCAACAAAGGTGAATGTTGAACTGCTCTGCCACCTCCATGAGAGATGATCGGCATTCAAGGGCGGTTTTAGAATATAATGAGACCGAGTCCAGGGACTTGATGGCGGCCTGACTATCCGAAAATATGCGGATATCCTTTGCAGATATCACGTTTTTCTTCAGCCAGGACAGAGCTTCTTTAATCCGCAAAATTTCCGCCTGGAACACGCTACATTTATTTGGTAGGCGGAAAGAGAGGCTTAGATTTAGCTTATCTGAGAAAACACCGCCACAAACTCCGCTATCGGTTTTAGATCCATCTGTGTAGAGATGGATTGACTTGTCCTCCATGAAAGCATCCTCCTACCAGAATGATCTAGAGGGGAAGCTTACAGGGAAGTTTTTGTCAAACCAAAGTTCAGGTATGGTGTAATCGATGTTCTCTGTGAGGACTCCTAATGTATTAAGAATATTGGCGTGGCCAAATGAATTATTTGTCCACTGTTTAGTCGCTTTAAGGCGAATAGCTGCAGTCGCAGCTACTTGCTTGCTAAAACTGTCGAGGGGTGTCAAGTGAAGCAGAATATCTAATGCCGCAGAGGGGGTAGACCGCAAAGCTCCACTTGTGCATAGACATGCTGTTCTTTGGACTCTGCTTAGTTTAATGCGGTTGACTGCATTTTAAAAGGCCGTCCACCAGACAACCACTCGATAAGTAAGTATCGGTCTTATGACCGAGATGTATAGCCAGTGGGTTATGCGAGGTTGAAGGCCCCATTTGTTCCCAATGGCTTTCTTGCAAGGTAATAAAGCTATTGTAGCTTTATTGACTCTTTCTTGAATGTTAGGTTTCCAGTTTAGTTTCCTATCAAAAATTAGACCCAGATATTTTGATGTATCGGAGAAAACTAAACTGGCACCGTTTATTGAAAGAGGGTCTATGGAATTTTATATTTCCTAGAAAAGAGGACAAGATCAGTTTTATGGGGGTTTATTCCCAATCCACAGCGATCTGTCCAGCGGGTTAATCTGTTGAGACTTACTTGAAGGAGTTCTTTAATGGTATTTAGATGTTTTCCTGAGACGGCTATGACAACGTCATCCGCATAGGCAATCACTCTGCTACCACCCAGCAGAAGTCTCACCCAGTTTGGAGTTGATTATCCTGCTTTTTATCATTAGACTGATCAGCTCCCCAAGTGAGCCGTCTACCTGCAGAGTTGACAGCGCAGTTGTGATTGCGGATGTGTTGACGTTGTTAAAGGCGCTCTCTATGCCTAGGAAAGCAACCATTGTGTACTCCTTATATTGTAGGGATCGTTCGATGTGGCTAGTCAGAGAGTGCAAAGCCGTTTCCACCGACTTTCCTTTACAGTAGGCATGTTGAGCCGTAGACAGAAGTCTTGGATCAACTTTAGCTCGAATATGGATATCAATCAGTCGTTCTAAAGTTTTCAGAAGGAATGATGATAGACTTATAGTTCTGAGGTCCTTTGGGACTACATGAGAACATTTTCCAGCTTTGGGAATGAATACTACATTGACTTCTCTCCATAACAATGGAATGTGGATAAGTTCTTGGTATGATACTCGACGCTAAACTTAAATGGAGAGCACACGTTAAGAAAAAACGTGAAGAGCTTGAGATTAAATATATAGTGACATGTACTGGCTTGTTGGAAAGTATTCCAAGCTGAGTTTGGAAAACAAATTGCTGATATACAAGCAAGTGCTAAAACCGGTCTGGACATATTGTATACAGCTTTGGGGTTGTAACAAAATTACTAACGTTAACGTCTTACAGACATTCCAAAACAAAGTTCTCCGAGGGTTTGTTAATGCACCGTGGTACATTAGAAACTATGATATCCTCAGAGAAGTAGGAGTCGAAAACTTTCAGAACGAAAGAAAGATCGAGCGCGGGGATTAGCTGCGCTTAATTTTAAGGTACGTAGGAAATGTCAACGCAAAATCGCCTGCAAAACATCTTATAAATGCAAAATGAAACGCGAAAGAAGAAGTGCTTGTTGAGTGTAAACTCAGTTGTAGTCGGTATAAGGGAGGTGTTTTTTAGTAAGTAAGAATCTCACACTACTATAAGCTCTGAAGAGTTCTCACCTACCCACAACAAAAAAAAACAAAAAAACTCTAGAAATGCTTTTAACTCGTCTACGTTAGCAGACAGTTTATCTCCTTGAATCCTCAATTCTCAAATTCCATGTCTAGATTTGAATCAGCTTGCCTTGAAAGAAGTAGCACCAAGCTTTTGATTGAATTTGAATGCTTTTTCACATAAAAGAAGTCCTGATATGGACTGGCCGCATACTCTCTTTTGCAAGAACCAAGTATAAACTGCGTTCTCTAGAATTTCATTTTGAGATTTTTTCATGACTCAACGTTACGAGCTTCCATCTTTTATTATGGAATCAGAATTTTTTTTAATGTCTGATATCGTAGAAGTTCCTACACCATGTATTTGCACCAACTTACTGCCAGATTCACCATTTTTTATACTCTCAATTATCTTCACTTTGTCTTGATGAAACATTTTGGATTTCCAACGCAAAACGTAAACAAAAATAAAAGACAACCTATCAGTTGAACGCTATGAAAGGATATGAAGCAATAACAAACACTATCACGCAAATCAAATGAGAGCGGAAGTACACGATCAGAGGCGGGAATAAACTCGTCATAACATGTCTCGTTGTAAAAACATTTTTAAATCAACAATTAGAGCCGCGACGAATGAGTCCGGATAATCGGATATTCGGATAATCTGTACGAGTATCCTTCATCTGTTGATAGAGACGCTAAAATAAAGGGTCTTTCAAAATTCGCGCCTAGATATTTGTTTTTTTAAATAAAACATGTAAATTCTTAGGATTTTTGTGGTGTTTTTATTTTTATAAAAACATGGCTCTTATCAATTATGTGTGAAAAATAACATACTTTTATTGCCCACCACTAGCATGTCTATAGGGTCTCATACGAACATCGACATTTTCAGGGACTCTTTCACACATTACCGCATAATGTTTCTGTTTCTATTTCTTCAATTTGAGGCAACAAAATATCTTCAATCATTTGTCTATAGCGCTCTCCATTGACAGTAACAGCTGTAAGATCTAACGTTTAGCATTAGCAAAAATAGTTTTTTTCTAGTCAGCCTATAAAATGAAAATGAAATGATGCTGTTTACCTTTCGAGACCCTTCGAGCTCTTGCATCGTTATGCAAACTATTGAATGGAAGTGTGATGGAAATGGACCCGAAAGTTTGTAGCCCAAGCTAGAAATCTTTAAAATTGTTAAACTCTGATTTAGAAATTCAATTAGTCAATTTTTGTTAAAATCAGAGCTTCAATTGGGATTATTCCTATCAAGGACTCTTTTCCAAGGCGAATAAAAACCGATATAAAAATCACAACATCATCTTCCACTCTCAGCTATTTCTGCCAATCATCACAATTTTCAAATCCCCGTCTCCAGGATACCTCATCCATCCGTATGAAACCGACCGGAAGCACAAACTTTCTGCATCAAAATGCAATGAAAAGTTGAAGAGCACTCGTTCGTGGTAGTAAATAATGAAAACAACAGGCCACTTGGGGGTTCTTTCATGCGTTTCCTTTATAACCAGCCACCAAAGTTAATTATTTTTAAGTTTCGCCTTCAACAGAGGGAACGCAGAAGTTTTATCCTTTTTTTTTTTAATTTACGTCATATCATCATTCGCGGATAATTTCTCTTCCATTGATCTGAGAGAAAAGTTCGCCAATTCCTCTGTATGCACTCAACGTAAGTGCTAAATTAATTTTCTTCGAACGAAAACTTTTAATCTCTGAAATGTTCGTACTAACTTTGTAAATGAAATAAAGGATAAGAGTTTCTTGCAATAAGATTGTTACTTGGTATTTCTGATGCGGGACTTTATTCTCTTGGATCAACTTTTTTTAAATTTTGCTGACGAATCTTTTGAAATAGACACTGGGTTGAAGGAGATTACGGTGATTAGAGATAATCCCTGTTAAAGGATTTCATTAATTGTTACGGAGCGGTCTTAAATGAAGCTGTACACGTCTATCCTTCGGTATCAACTTTTGACTGTAAACTTACAGTAAGTTTAATTTTATTCCTTCTCGCTAAGAAAAACGGACCGGCTTGCCAGGTGATGATGGCACTCCAACAAGGGCACAGTATGTACTACTATTCATTCGCTTGTCCTAGCCATCTTACCCAAAGAAATCTTATCCCACTTTGACAGACCAATTCCAATTTATAGTCGAAGAAGTTTGCTAAGTTTTTTTTTTTCAAAAATTCAATAGGCACTGCAGCTAGTATCTGTATGTGATATAGAGTAGAATGACTTCATACACGTGGAATGATTTTATCTTAACATAATTTTTGTAAGGAATCGATTAGGTACTTCTCCAAAATATTGTTCAACATGATCGCAGTAGCAAACTTACTGGTCCATTCCGCCATATAACGTTGAAGTTGGAAGGAGTCTTCAGATAGTCAATTGTTTAATGGGCAGTGTGGCACGTAGCAGCCACCTGCTAGAACCAAATATCTGCTCACTGTGGAAATTAACTTTAAAACGAGCTAAGGCCTCATTTTGGGAAAAATAATGCCATCAGCGCAAAAACTACATCAAACAGTGTACTCTTGTATGTTATGTGCAATTGAATCTCATATGCCTTATTTGGATTTGCATTGTTCCAGAAGGAGCTATTTTGCTTACTCGTAAGCTCCTTGAACATAACGGGAGCCTTAGCACTAACCACTATTCTTCGATAAAAATAAGGGTCGGACTCAAGCTGCTCAAAAACCCAATCTAAGCTGCTGTCGTGAGCTATGATATGGTGGCTTTAGTTCCTAAACCACCTGGATCTTGTACAAGTACGAGCACGCAGAGATAATTTCGCAAAAACCTTTTCAACATAATGACGTCCATTCGCACAATTTGGTCAAGCCGTCTCGCTCATATCCCGTCAATTCAAATGGGGCGAAAGATCACGCGCATTGTCTTTCTCTCTGTTTGCCGTTGAGTTGGCCTTTTGTCCGTTAAGTTAAATAAGTAGATTTTAAGTACCCGAACAGTAATGTTTAAAATACGGATTTAAATAAAACTACGTTATAAAATTAGAGTGTTTCATTTATTTTACTATACTTCTTATTTTATATGAATTTTGACATATACAAGTTATTGCATGATAGATTTTGTATTTTCAATATCGTTTTTATACGTTTACATAATAAATAATAGATTGATTGAATTCTCTACTAACAATAATTTTTATTTCTTGTTTTAATCAGAAACATTCTCCCCCGCCGTGAACAAAGTTCGCAATGTATCAAACTATGGTTACAGCATCATTGTTGTAAACTGGCATCACTGACCCTTCATGATCTGCATTATCGGCAATTTCTAACATCTCTCACAGTTTGGATGCATGAAAAAAAAACCAAAATCATTAATTTTGTCAAAACAAAGGGACAACACTTGACACATAAGTAAAAAGAGTATGTGGAAAAGGTATTTGTTGTTGCCCTTGTTATCTAACAAAACAATGGGCGCTGCCATTTACATTTTTTGTTGTTGTATAGTGTAGTGTTTATTCGAGCGGTTGTGACGTGCGGAACCGCCGTGAATATTTATATTTTAAAATTCGAGTGTTTTGTATAGTTTAAATGTTAAATTTGTGTATTTTCAAGTATTTCAGGTAAGTGATATAATTTTATATTGTACTATTTTTGATCTTATAAAATATACATATGTTGATTTCTCGGGGGTTTCGTCCCATTCATATCAATCCTTCTGTATGTGTGTGTGTTGTATTTTATTGCCTTCATTGGGCTGTGCGTAAATTTGTTGCGCTGGTATTGTGCATTTATTTATTGACTTGCGAAACGATTAATTTACGCGTCGGAATTATATTTTTTGAATAAGTGAGTGAATTTATTTGTTATGAGTGATACGTATGATTTGTGTTTGAATGGGATGAATGAACTGTGTGTGTAAGGTATGTATTAGATTGGAATGATTTGAGGGGTATGTGTGGATTTATTTTGAGTGGGATAAATGGACTGTATGTTGTGTGTTGAGTAGAGTGTAATTGTTTTAAATTGTTATGAGTGCGTTTTGTATTTGAGTGGATTTTATTTTGAAATGCCGTCGGCATTTGCAATTAATATTATTACATTTTGAATAATTGATTCTTTTGTTGATTATTTATTTTGATGGGAATTAGTTGTCGTAGTTAAATAATCGTGTTGTTCTCGTTGGCATTATTCGACGGTAGGTAACAAATCTTTGTTATTGGTCTTTTTAATGTACCATTCGCCGTTTTAAGTGTGACCACGCGAATGTGATTGTCCATTCCGGGATGAGTGTCGATTATTCGAGCGAGTATCCATTGCGCTGGTGGAAGACGTTCATCTTTCACTAGGACTAGATCTCCAATCTTTGGATCGGCCTCTAGTTTTGCCCATTTCGGACGCGATTGAAGACGTGAAAGATACTCGTTTTTCCATTTGCGCCAGAAATGTGCTACTGCGATTTGAACGTGTTTCCACCGGTCTAGATAATTTGTTGTTGTCGACAATAAGTCTCCTTGAGGTACCATGTTGGTTGGCTCGCCAATTAAAAAATGACCTGGAGTTAATACGTCTAAGTCTTCCGGATTTTCTGATAGTGGACATAATGGTCGCGAATTGAGAATGCCTTCTATTTGAGTTAGTACTGTGGAAAACTCCTCAAAGGTAAGTTTTTTGTTTTTGACTACTCGTTTCAAATGATGTTTTACTGATTTTACCCCTGCTTCCCAGAGTCCTCCGAAATGAGGGGAGGCAGGGGGAATAAACTTCCATTGTGTACCCAAATTTGCTAAAGTTTCGGCGATATTTTCCCAATCGTGTGCGGCATCTTTCATCATTCGTCGAAGTTCGGCATTCGCTCCAATAAAATTGGTCCCGCAATCGCTGAAGATTCGGGAGCAAATACCGCGACGTGCAGTA